>JAOZGT010000013.1:797565-1244936 GCA_035578325.1 Coelinius sp. EB29 | reverse complement strand
GGCTGGAGGACTCTTGGTGGATTTAAGGGTCACTTGGTCTAGTCTGAAGGCCTCTTGGTGGATTCAAGAGTCACTTGGTCTAGGCTGGAGGCATCTGGGTGGATTCAAGAGTCACTTGGTCTAGTCTGAAGGCCTCTTGGTGGATTCAAGAATCACTTGGTCTAGGCTGGAGGCATCTGGGTGGATTCAAGAGTCACTTGGTCTAGGCTGGAGGCCTCTGGGTGGATTCCAAAGGACCTCCTGGAGCCTTCCAAACATTTCAAAATCTGACCCTTGAATCCACCCAGATGCCTTCAGACTAGAGCAAATGACTCTTGAATCTACCTCCAGGCCTCCAGCCTAGAGCAAATGACTCTTGAATCCACCCCCAGGCCTCCAGCCTTAGAGAAATGACTCTGGAATCGACCTCCAGGCCTCCAGCCTAGAGCAAATGACTCTTGAATCCACCTCCAGGCCTCCAGCCTCGGAGAAATGACTCTTGAATCCACCCAGATGCCTCCAGCCTAGACCAAGTGACTCTTGAATCCACCAAGAGGCCTTCAGACTAGACCAAATGACCCTTAATATCCACCAAGAGTCCTCCAGCATTAGATAAATGACTCTTAAACTCACCTAGAAGTCTCTAGTTTGGATAAACTGACTCTTAAATCCACCTAGATTCCCCCAGTCCACATAAAATGACTCTTGAATTCACCTAGAGTGCTCCATCATAGGAGAAATTACTCTTGAATCCACCTAGAGTCCTCCACCTTCTCATTTTTCAATTTTTATTAACTTTATTTGTAAAAAATAATAATGTATATAGTTGTCCGCACGTTTAAATCTACTGCGCATCGCGCGTTTCTGAGGGGAGTGCGCGCGCCGAAGGAGGCGGACCGAATGCAATCAGCTGACGATTTTTAGAGTTTTAACCATTAAATAATTCAATAATTAATTACGGGAAAACGAGTGAACGGGGAATATCGGTTATTGCTTCAATTTTGTAGAGCGTTTTTGCCTCTACATTCCGGTATTTTTTTCTTAACGATTGATTGAGTTTGAGTGAAGATATTTAATTTCTTGGCGTTCATGCAAAAAATTAATTAGTTTTTAATTTTTTTTAATAACTTCCCGGACTTTTTGCAGTGCGACAAATTAATGGGTAGTTCAGTGAATTTTTCTCTATCGAACGGTATTTATTTCATCGACATGCTTTTTACTTCCCGGTTGACCATTTTTTTCGTCTAGATTGATTACACTAGAGGCAGTACACTGGCGACTTACCACGACGTCGTCCGAACACTTCCGATGATTTTCTCGTTGATCTCCGATACTGTGCACGTGCCTTAAGCCGACTGTGCACGTGATTTATAAGTGACCCGGCGAAATGTAAACAATTCCCGGAATCACAGCACCAAATATTCACAATAGGGTTTTGCTGCTAACTGTCCGTGGGCTTACCCTTGAAAACCCCGAATTAAGGCGTGGCACTTTTGCGTCCCCAACACGCGGATTATTTATTCACACGCGATAAATGTTTATTGCACTCACGCACCCAAGTCAATTAATGTTGATTTTCCCCTGAATTTATTCACTAAGTTCTCACTCACGATAATTGTCCGATGCACTCTCACGTTGATTATCCAATGAACAATTGTTAACTCACAATTCACTACACCACTTGTTGACCTCTCAAATCCGGCTCGAAGGACCAATGTTAAAAATGTGGGTGATTTTCGGTGAGGATCAGGGTGGTCGAGAGGTGGGTGGAGGAAAAGTTTTTAGAGGAAACACAATGTGAACACAGAGAATTTTAGGCCGAAGCCAAGTCAATATATATTTAACACAATAAATAAGTTGATGTACAGATTAGATAAATTTCACTGATAAAGTTCACTGATAATGTTCGATAAAGTTCACTGAGTTGATTTGCTAATTTTCCGGGTGAATTTACTGATAATAAAACACTAAAGATGAATTTCAATGATAATAACGATACTATACGATACGTTGAGAAGCTACGTACTAACTGAAAATTAGAGGCACAATGGCTCCCTCGGAGAGATTCGGTGATGCTCGGGTTAAATTTGAATATGGCCGTTGGTACGGACCGTAGAACCCTCAATTTTGGGTAAGATTTCTAACATCAATATTATAATAATTTTTATATACGTTGAAAAGTTCGACTAAAATCTCGCAGGCAGGCTAGAAGGCAAGTTTTTACTTATTACATTGTTGACAAATCGGTAGTGAAGTGATGAAGGGTGGTGAGTAGATTTTCAACCTGTCATTTAATATCAAATTGTCTCATTGTTGAGTGATTTGAGGAGAAACTATTAGGGAACATTTTTGTTGCAAATTCTCTCAACTGCAAAAAAGTCCATTGATTTTTTCTCTTAAAATCTCTCAGTATAGAGATAATTCGATATTTAATATTATATAATGAAAAATCGATTAGTTCTACTTTAATACTTTGTTGCTAAAATGCACCCTGGCTGAGCATATAAAGACTGTTAATGTTACTTACAATTAATATCACGAACTTTTTTGTAATGTTATTACTCTGTAATTTCGTAATTTTAAAGTTCAAATCTCATCAGCCAAAAAAAAAATCAAGAAACTGCAGGGATAAAGATTTAATCTGTACACGTACAAGCTCTGTAGTTTAGAAATTATAAAAAGAGAATATAGTTATAAGAATATTTTTATACTACTCTCAGCAAAGGAAAAAATGTCAATACTGAAGGTAGAAAAGATATATTATCTACAAATGATTGCATATTTGGCTCGATGTTTCTTGTAACACTTACGAATTTTGGATTTAACTTTTTGAAAACTTCCTAGACTTAAGATTTATTTTTGCATTGATGTTCTTGTTTTTTAAACGCATTTCCATTGGAATTTTTCCTTAAAACTTGTTAAATTTGAATTAAAAAAACATTGCTATGTGGAAACAAAAATTCTTCATTACCCAGAAAATTTCATCTATTCTCCTTTGAATTACAATTCAGGGAAAGATAAGAACGCGAGAAAAACCGCGAAAACTGCGAGAGAAATGAGATGTGGTGGGACGAGAGAGGGGTAGGGTAGAACTAGTAGAACAATAACCATTGTGTACTACCAAGTGTAAAAAAAAAAATTGATAGTTCAAAGTAAACGACTTAACTTTTTTTTTGGTCGATCGAGAAAAAAAAAGTCAAATAATAGACCAGAATTGGGGCTTGAGTAGAAATATCAGTGAATGACGAGATGAGAAAAGGATATAAAAAGCGAAAACCTCTCATACGCAAGGCGAGGAGAAAAAGATATAAAAATAAATTTCGATATAGAGGACAAGATCGTACGAGCACTAAATTCTGTTTATCATTGGACTTCTCATCGGAGAATTAAATGACTAAAGTCACAAGAAAACAAGGAATTTTCACGTATAGACGCTGTGGATAATTATAATTAATGACCATGAGCGGACTGGATGAGAATATTTTTTTTCCATTATTGGGTTGAGGATGAAAAAATAATTGGTTTTTCTCAGTCATGTTTCAAAATATAGATAAGGCAATCATGATTTCAAAATTCAAAAGATTGGACTGACGATGGCCATAGCTGATTGCACAGAGGAGATAGTACTATCTTCTCGGTGTTGATTGGTAGTGAAGGTTTGTATTATTCATGAAGAACTGGGGAGGGTATTATTATCTCTATTGATTCACATTGACTCTGACCGACCGCATCCAAGCTTTATTTAGTATTAATACACTGGAGTGTTTGATTTGTTTCGAACATTAGAGTGAAAAAAGCTTAAATACAATGAAATACATAAAAGTTCATTGGGGATTTAATATCAGGCACCTACTATTTAACTTTTGAAGATTATCATTTCTTTCTTACCTTATATTTTGATTCAGCGTATAATCATCGATAGTAATGTATATGGTTAATAATAGTGGTAAGGATTAAGGGTTCCCTCTTTAAGTATCTTGGATCCCCTCAATTTATTACTCTTGATATTAATCATCGACTATCTGTGTATAAATCATTGATAAAACAAATTAAAAAAATTCATAAATAGGTAGTTCAGAACCGTGATAGACTTTTCATGGCTCTCACCAGCAAAACATACAGAAAATTTGAAAGATTTAAATCCCAGAAGAACACATGACTATGAATAATCTCAACAGTACTGTGACGGGTATTTCTGTGAATAATTCCTAGTCTTTTCGATAGAAATATCTTCAATTCCCTCTCCCCGCTCCCATACTTTCTCACTCCTAGAGAAGACTCAGTTCAATTGCAACAAGTAATGTTCCATTTTCGGCTATGATCTTTTCTTCAATCACAATATATTTTATTGATCATCGACTACATAATTTTTCACAAGGTCTAGTATCGTCACAAACAGCGTGAGTGCCTCTTCCACAGAGGAGGGCTGTACTAAGTCTGGTTTCAATAACTGCACTAGCTCACAGAACAATTCATCAACTAAAACAGGAGCAGAAGTATATTCTGTGATGAGATCCTCGAGCACATCCAATTGTAATTCCTGATGACAATGACGCCCACTGTATCCTTGAGGAGTAAAAAACAGACAGTTAGGTTTGCCCACAGGTAATTCTGCTTGTTTTTGCCTCCGAATTCGATGTCGATTCCACTCATCTTGAATTAAATTCAAATCCTTGCGTATGAGAGGTCCAAAACAGTAACATAAACATTCCACAGCAATAGGATTAGCATCATCATAAATTCCCTCATCTCTCAAACCTTTGAACAATGAGATGTAAAAGTCACCTCCATGTTTGCGCATCTGAGACCAGTAGGCTTCAATTCGTTGATTTGATGTGCTTCGTCCTTTCATGAAGCTATTGTGGCCAGAAAATCTGTCATTATGATCTAAGCGTAGGGCTGTGTGCAGTGACTCCACCATACAATTTTCTGTTCCTAAGTCTGAGCGAATAAGAGTAGGTAAAAAGTTCAATCTTTGCACTGTTTTCAAATAATAGAAAGCTATTATCCTGGGATTGTTATTCGAGCGAGCAACTTCCAACCATAAAATTTTTCGAGAAAAACCGTCGATACAGCCATGAATAGCAAACCCAAAAGGTTTCAATTTATCATAGCCATCGATGTGCCATAAGAAATTGGGGCCAGGAACTGCATAACGTCGTCTCTTCAACTTATTTCTAGCTCTCCTGGAAATTCCTTCGGGATCTGCAACTCGCAATACTTCAAGCACTGTGTTTCGTTTGACATTCAGTCTGTATTTATGTTTTAATCGTTGCCATAAACGTTTATATCCCAAGCAGGAACCACTCCCATCCAATTCTAGGATGATATGTGTACAAATTTCTTCTAACGAGTGCTCCGTTAACCCTTTACGTTTTAAACCATATTCAGCCAATATTCTCAGCAAGTGTCGAACAGATAATCCAATTCCATACCGATCCCGCAAGAAAGTAGTAATTTCCATATAATTATATCCTTCATTAAAATACTTTACTATGTACTCATCACGAGTGTACCTCTCGTCTTCTCTTTCAGGAATATCCATTCTGATATCTGTTATGCAACAATGGAATCTGTGGAAAAAAATATTAAATCAGTTCAGGGGTATACAAAAAAGCCACCTCCGTTGACGAGGAGTGGAATTAATCGACATAGAGTCACTTTCTATAATTCTGTAGAAAATGATAGACCTCATAGCAAGTTAATTTTTACATTTCTGGCAATCGTTCATTCTACTGAGAGCCAAGTAATCTCGAAAGACAATGTCAAACTACTTTTTTGTATCTGAGGAAATTCCTGAAAATAACAGTCTCCTGACTTCCCTCGCCAAAGACACTATTTAATGAAATGATTAAATATTCAATCAGTCATGATAAACTGATGACTTGTCACATCTCACTGCTACACTATAAAATTCTATGGCACATGGCCTGAGAGAACTCGAACACATCAGTCATTGTTTTGACATTTTACTCTATTGTATTATCCTTGTTGAAATGATCTTTACAAAATTCCAATCAGATTGAATAAAATAATTCCTAAATTGCACAAGAATAATCTACTCACCTTCAAAGTCTATTCCGGAGCGAACGTATGTACACATGATCAGCTGATGTTTCAAAATCCTTTTATCCCACAGATTAATTAATAAAAGAAATACATGAACTTCATATTTTACATCAACCAATCCAGATCTGTTGAAAACTAGTTGTAATTTGATTGAAATTGCCTAAAGCAAATTTTTTTAATCGTACACTATCATCTCCGCTTGATATGTATCCACTCTAATCTTTACGGATAATCTGACTAAAAACTCTTTTTGAAGTGAAACTTCTTACGGCTCGTTGGAGGGTAAATTTAGTATCGGATGAAACGAAAAATAACGACAGGAAAAGGGAGGGGGTAGCGCGCGTGGTGGGGGAGCTCGGGTAGAATGAGACATGGGAGAGAAGCGAAAATATGACAAACTCGGAGTAGGGAAGGGGAAACGCGCGTGGTGGGGCACTAGATGGAGTCTATGGACGGTGAAGGGGGTGCGGGGTCTGTACTGTAAACCCGACTATAGGCACATTCGAGGGAGAGACTTTGCGCGTTTTTCCCGACATAAAACTTAATTTTTTCTTCCGTTATAAATGTTTTATAAATAGAAGCTAAAATATCACATGTCCTTTCTCATAAACCTAGCTCCCCAATGAATTAATCAATAAGGGAAATTCATTCTGTTATCAAAGAACGGTTTTATTCGTAGGAATATTTGTGATCTAGGGGATGAGCTCGGAAAGTTTCACTTCTATCGCGTAGGCTTCTACGCACCACTTTTTTTATTCGTGGTATTGAAGATCAAGGCAATATATAAGATAAAGAAGACTTCGTAGAAAAGGATTTTCAATTAAAAAACTTGTACTTTTTCGATTAAGAAATTCAGTTAACCTCAATACTCAAATTAGGTTGGAGATGGACAAATGCTTCATCCTGATTGGTCATCCAAATGAGCGGGTGTGGAGGAATGCAGGAGAAGCCAGCGGGGGGAGGTTAATGGTGTAGAAAATTTGTAATAATTACTGGAAAACTGATAGTTCATGCCAATGGGAAGGTGAAAAATATAAATGAAATAATGTAGACACCGTAGGGAATGAGATTAATGAAAAACATTTACTTTTTCTATTGAAACTGTGAAATAATCCAAATTAATCGATGAGTCCATTTTTCCGAGATTCTATGTGCGCTGTCAGACACAGTTGGTATGGTGGTATCGAAAATTGAGCGCAGCCAGACAGTGGTTGGCGATGTCACAACCGGGCTTCCGTACGCATGGTCGCGCCACGTGCTGGCAGTCTCAGTGCACCCAGGGGGACCGAGCTCATATAGGAAATCGTAGACATTTTGTTGCCAGAAGAGACTGCTTGGTGCGCTGTTGTCAGTGAAATGAGAGTTGGGGTGGGGGCTGGTAAACGGAAGTATGCCGTTTGAAATGTTGAGTCGCATAATATATTTTCATATTATTTATTTATTTATTTCCTTATTTATTTATTTATTTATTTTTATAAAGCACCAACAGCCTAAACCAATTACAGGTTCCAGAAAATTACATTTGTTTTATCACATGCACAATTAAATTACATTTTATCACATTTGTATATCATAATTTTTTATTACAGCAACTTTGCGAGCTTTGTTATTGTTGCGTATTTTGTTTGCTTGCAAAATCAGAGAATCTTCGTTCCCAATTTCTGCTGACGCTTTGCCCGATAATATCCTGTTAATTTGTTTGACGTATTCAATCTTAGTATTTTTAAAGTTTTAAATATCTCTGCTGCAAAATTCTGAACGTCAATTTTGAAATATTTGCTATCAACTTTTGTGATGGAGGGGGATTTGGCCAGATCACCAAGTGCACAGATTGTACTGGGACGTGCTGTTTTATCAGAAGCTAATAGGTATTCAAAATCTACAATGAAACCTGAGGTTTCATCTATCTGACAGTTGAATCTACGTGAATATTGTGTAAAATTTTGTAATAATAAGCTTTTATAATGTCCATGGAAAGTTATTGGATTAGGTTTGTTATTGCGAAAACCGATTTGCTTGATCTGGCCAAAGAAATTTTCCAGAGCATCCTGGTTAAATGCTCGTAACGATAAATTCTCATAACCCAAGTCCCTCATAAATTTCTTAATGAATTTAAAGGCCTCTATTGATTTAATCCAATTAACTAAAAATATGCAGGTGTGGGCCAAAATTCAGGGTCGAAATTGAAAGCCGGTGGTTCCTCTGGGGGAGATGTCTCTTCGAAAAAACTCGACACATCTATACTCTCTGAGGAAAAAATTGATATTTTCAATATCAAGACCACAATAATACCATTATGAGCTCGTTTTTTTCGCATGAAAAATGTCTACGCACCTGGGAGATTCAACGTTGGAACAGTAGTGTTGGATAATCGTTTAGAGAGGAAATATTTGTCTTCGAAATGTGCTTGACAAAATGTTTTTCGTCGAATTTGATCAATCCGAAGTTTCAACAAATCCTCGTTCCCTGACGCAGACAGCCAAACTCGAAATCGCTGTTGGTCCTTTATTGGGAATTCGAAAGAACGTGTCAAACTTGCTATGCACCCTCGTACAATGCATGCACGCATGGTGATTCTGAAAATGAATGAAAATTCTCATTATAGCTTAGATTCATTGATTTCGATCACCAGAAAGAACTTAGTAGTTAATGAAATGAATTTCGTGCAGTTCTAAGGGGCGGAATATGTTCTTCAATTCATTTTTAGCAATCTACAGCGAAATTTAATGCAGAATTTCAATATTAAAGTTCAGTGCTTTACCTACCGTGGAAGATAAAATAAGTCGGTTCTTTTATCTTGAAATAAGCAATTTCTATTCTGTTTGTTTTACTTTTCACAGTGGACTTACACGCAGCACGGTTGAATGTGTTATAATCAAACATGGCGTTGGCGCTACTTCCTATCCCTCTCATCCCCCACTCCGCCATTCCATTGCTCAGCAGCGCCCCAAGCAGTCTCGTCCGGCAACTTTTTGTCTACGGCATTTAACACGGGAGCTCGGTCCCCCTGAGTGCACCCACGAGACACTACGCATCATCGTTCCCGAGTGATACAGTGAGCAAAAGATATTTCCCGGAGGGAGCTACCAGGAGGGAAGAAAGAGGATAATGGTGAGTACTGACGTTTATTCTCAGTGTTTTAGTGTTACGGTGGCCCCTCAGTGAATAAAATTACCCTAATAAACACCTGGGAAAACCCATGGCGTCTCGCTACGTCGTAATTCGACGCCATGGAGTCTCACCATAGCCCCCGATCACCCAAGCTCTCGTTATACCCCGAGTTACGTTATATGATTTATTACGGAGAATTTTAATTATGGAAATTATAATTTTAATAATTATAATATATCAAATTATTATTAATCCTCACCCACCCCGTGGAAGGATTGCTCTAGTGAATAACTGCTCTGGGAAGCATGCTACCGGCAAATGCTCTCGTCAAAAGAAATGATACCGGGAAAACGCTCCCGTGGAAATACCCCAAACGGTTCCTCCAGGGCGAGGCTCTTCCATTGCACACCGGTCGAGCTGACCCTTGCGAATATCCCTAATGTGGATATCTCGGGCTTATAATTTTTGTTAGTCATGATACCCCAGAGAATACACCCGTATAGACGGAGCTCCGGAGAAAGATCCTCGTGTTTAGTCCCCAAATTAATGCTCTGGACCCTTGAAAATAGCAGGAAAACCCCCCAAATATATCTGGTGAAGAATAACCATGGATAAAGCCCGGATTTTCCTTCAAGTTACGTAGTAAAACCTCAGCCCAGCGCCATGTCGCGTAGTTACCGTCTCTCTCTCTCACACTCACACGCTACCGTACTAGACTCTCTCTCTCAGATTCATGGGTTAAGAAAAAGGACTCCAATGCTACGTTGAACCTCACAGAGCTTATAAAAATTATCAAATCAAATATTTCGAGTCGTCTGTAATTAAAACCTCTGTTAATCGAATAGTTATACTATTCTTCGGTAAAAAGTCTGGAATAAATAGATTGATGGAGAGTAAAAATCTATTGTCCCGATTATTGAGCATTCCCATCCTCTTTTCAGCTCCCATTAAAATTCTCTGGTTAATAACTCTCTTTCTCGATATATTTTCTATTTTCTGGCCTTTCATATCGCCGAATCCACCCCTTTCTCCACGACCCGCATCCTGAGCAACCCGAGCCTTCCGTACCCTTATCCTTGGTCTTCCTCCCATTTTTTGAGTTTTGTTTTATTTGATTCCGGGGTGATTGTTTCGATTTTTAGGGTTAGGATATGGTTGCGTTTTGTTGAATCCGCGTCCCCCAAAATTCAGCTGGCGCCCAGAAAAATTATTTAAGGTAGGATGAGCTTACGGTCATCCTGGAATCTAGTTCCGGTCCCGTTTTATGGTTTGAGAGTTTCGGGGAATTCCGAGGGTAAGAACGAAGTGTGATACTTGTTCATGGGTTTTGCTACGTTTAAGAGATTAGGGAAAAAGTGTCACAAATGATAAGAATAAAAATAATGTATGCGTGGTGGCCACGCGCGACAGAAGTGAAACTTATCTAGGCTTGACTTATCTAGGCCCGAATCTTTATGCTGGTTCCACGTGCGATTCCCTATTCAGGAGGTGGCGCCTCCAACGCGAGAAATGTGCAGTGTTCTCATAGCATATAATACGTATGCTATGAGTGTTCTCACTATGCACCGTAAGCGGAGTAGTACTAGAGCCGTGCTGGTGTGCTCCACTCCCACCACTTTTCGTCACAGCCCTCCCCTCTTTTTTGTTACAACCCAAGTACCCTCCCTCCGTTTCTTTTCACGCTGTATTGTCGACTCGCTCTACCGTGCCTAAAGAAGTTTCACTTCAAAAACCGACTAATCCACTTCCTAACCGATCATTTAATTAAAGCTGGAATCGAGGTGAAACAAGCAGCTGAAGATGCTGACCGATTGATAGTCACGACGGTAGTGGAGCAATTGATACAGTATCAAAATATTGCGGTTGTCGGCCAAGATGTTGATCTGCTGGTATTGCTGATTGCCTTGACACCAGCAAATAGAGAAATCAACTTTATCAAGCAGGGTGCTGGTAAAGTGGCTACTGTAGTTTTCTCCACGAAAGATTATAGCGATTTAAAAGACATTATTCTCGTCAGCCACGCTTTCACAGGATATGACACAACATCTTCTGTTTATAACAAAGGAAAAAAAAATTTTTTTTTAAATTTGAAGGACAAAAATCAATTACGTCAACATGTGAAAGTTTTCAATGATCCCAATGCTACCAAGGATAGCACCAGGGCAGCACCAGCAGATATTCTCAAAATGATCTTCTGTACTTGCAAAGGCACTTGCTCAACTTGATGTGGATACAGGAAAGCTGGTTTAAAATGTTTGAACATATGTTCGGGCTGTCATGGTGTTTCTTGCTTAAATGCCGTGGAAATCGACATCAGCACAGATTCCGCTGAAAATTCAAGCAATCATGACGATGTTCTCCTCCACAACTTCGATTATAAACTAAATCAGCACATCGGCGCCATAACCACTGGGGACTGTGATGATGACAGCACAGTGTTCGTGCCATTCGATTGTACACAGGATGACTTCGAAGAGAATTGTGGGCCAAGTACAAGTAAGAAACGACGTGTTGAAGATGAAAAGAAAATAACTGAAGAGTAAATATTGCTCTGTTTAATATAGATTTGTATATATATGTCCACTTTTTGTGAAATTGCTATTAATAGTTTAGTATTTAATATGGATAACGCATTGTACGATCACATTTTTTTTTTCTTATTATTTTGAAAAAATGATAAAAAATCTATTGTTATACAATTTGTTGGATTATTACGGTTGTAAATCATACCCACTGAAGAATTAAGCACAGGATATATAGTGAAGAAAAAATTAACATACAGAGGAATTTAATTCTCACGTTGAAGAGTTTGCTGTGGAATTTTGAATGATCGACGCATGGCGCGCATCACGTGATTCAAGCACAGTTGCCAAGGGGCGTGGCGTGTCGATCAGTTGACGCTTCGGCGTGAAATGTTCATCAATTACTTTAAAAAAATTATAATAAAATAACTGTGCATTTTGCAACATAGGTTCCCACATCAATTCGATAGGAAATTTTTCAAGCTACAAAATGCTAATTTTAGTTTTTTGATAATGTGAATGCAAACGGATAAATGTACAATTAAAGTCAGTTACACGCTAATCTTCGATTATTTTTAATTAATTATAAATTTTCCCGTGAAAATGGAGTGGATACAAATGAGTATGTTGATAATGAGACCGTAAGCTTTCGATTGGTGTAATTTTTATACCGGGATTCGAAATTTGATATGTAAAATCTAAATTGACTGGACTAAAGCATATGTAAATCCATCAACTGAAATTTCTTTAATCTCAGGATACGTTTGTTAGTAAAACAGGCTGGGGCAGGATTGTAGGTAACATGTGCTGTGACGTGTCCTTCCCCAATAGACTTTAAATTTAACTCCAAAACCTCAACAGCAACGAAAATCCAGACGAAACTACTGGGATTGTGTCACCTTCAGCCTCGTCCATCTCGACTTCCCCAAAATTCCAATAACCTTAACCGGAGTGCCAGCTACTCTTTTGAGAAACTGAAGTTGGGCGCCAGATAATTTTTAATAACGCGGAATTATCGAACCGCAAACGTAACGGAAAACTGTAAAAATGATAAAAACGTAGGACTAGGGGGAAAATCGAGAGGAGAGGTTGCGGAATTTACCAGACTAGCTCGTTTTGGAAAATTCGGAGAGCGGGCGTAGATTAATCGCTCAGTCTTAGGAAAAGAAGTCGCGCATCCCAAAGCCAAAATCTACCAAATCAACTCGTATAAATCTCACTTAGACCTCTAGGTATTAACGGGGAGAGTAAAAATTAATATAACTTCGAATTTTAATTAAACAAGAGAACTCGTATTTATTTCTCACTCGAATTCAATTACTCATTCGTTCATTTGACGACAACTTTCAAGTTAAAGATAGAGTGAGTGACGACAGAGAAAGAGTTTCATTGAATATTAAGAATTTACTCGATAAAAATGCGCATGACTGATCATCCAGCGTCATTCGAAACTCGAAGAGCCTGGGGATCCAGTATTTCGAACCAAAATTAACTTTATATGCGAAAGGGGAAAAGTTTAGGTTCGTTGGGCTGAATTGGAGAGAAATTTGCACTCTGAGGTGCCCAATTATTCTCAACAATGGCCATTTCGGGATTAATCACCTCGAATTTCACCTCGAAAGAGGGTTCGAGGGTGCGAGGAAGTCGGAAGCACTCGATCGGTGCTAAATTCCGTCGCAATATTCATCAAAACCCGGTGCTGGGTGTCTCAGTGAAGGTGCAATATCGCCCCACAGCGTCACCCACCTGGGCAGGGTGCATGCGGGCAATTTTCATCTTATTTCGCATTTTTCCACTTCACTATAGCACTTTTACAGGTTAATAATTTATTTTGAAGCTTCAGGAGGCTTGAGGGCACTCAATGGTGCGCCAATTCCATCCATAAAGCGAGATTTTTTACACTGGGGAAGCACTATGGCTCAACTCTGGTGAGGGCACATGTGCTTCGAGTTTTCCACATAATTATTCCCCTAATTCACCTCGGGTGGACTTGCACTAATTTCTCCCTTGGGGGAGGTGCAATAATTCAAGGAACTTACCATTTTTCTGTCTGCACAGAAATTGTCCTTGGCTGGATTTTCAGGGTTGTGTGGTGATGTTGTCAGCAGGATGACACGAATAACTCTGACGCTTCACTCAGCCAGTCGGTTTTCACGGCTGAGGCGCGATCGGAACGCTACCTGAGGTGTCGTTGGAGAGTCAAAACCATGGATCGATGTGAATCGATGCTTGGCGCATCAATTCAAACGGGAGGAGAACGATGTTCGTATCCACTCGGGATTTAAATTAATTTTTTAATTATTTATTTTTAATTTGAATTAACTCCAAAAGGAGGAATGCGTGAATTAACTATAAATGTAACTGTAATTACTCATTTGGGCCGTGGGAAAAGGCAGATGTTAGCCTGTTTTAAGCAGATACTTTCCACCTGAGTGGGTGTAATTAGAGCGGATGGCACTCTCCCGGGAGACATTGAAGAATTGCCGAAAACGTAACGTAAGAAAACCTAAAAGTCCAGGGAGATCCATACAGACGAGTGGACTAAGCACGTCTCCATGGCCTTCCAACTGGCAATCTCCAACATCTCCACTATTCGCAAAAGCCAGGGAGCGTGAGCATCTCAGCTCAACCTCTGTGCTCATCCACTTACACCCAACGGGAAACCGAGATCACTGGGAGGCACAGTATATCGGCCACGAACCTCAGTTGATCAATTCGGTCCCACTCAAGGATCTACTGAATTTTTATTAAAGAAGAACTCAAAATAGTTTAAAACGAAACCGGAACGAAAGAAAGATAATTTTTCCCGGACCCAAAGAAGCTGAAAATGCTAATTTTTACTGAACTTTAGACTCTAACCGTAGAGAGGATTTAACGTCTCGCGACTCTAGCAATTGACTTTATATTTGAATTTTATTAGATAAACTCCGTCCTCCGGGTTGATCCTGATCCTGATGTTCTCGACGATCCTGTCGCTGCCGAGGTCTAGATTTTTGGCTGAACTGCCTCACCCTACTATGGGGAGCTAGTCCAGGGGAAGGGGAAAACGCGACTCTCTCGAAAAATACTCACTCTACTTACAATATTATTTTTATAAATATCCGTTGAATCTCAGCTTCAATTACAGGTGACGGAATTCCAGAAAATTTCGTCACAGTGCTTTCGAGCTACTTTGGTAAAACAGGCGAGGACGTAGGTAGTGTGTGCGCCTATCTGCGCTTCGGCTATATACGAGTGAAATGAATATTTTAATGTTAATTACTTTAAATTACCAAGAAATTCAATTAGTAAAACTGAACTCATCTATAATTCTTCAGTGGCTGAAGGTCAAATAGCCGATAGAGGACACCTAATCGAAAGGAACGAGATGTTTTCAACGAATATGAATGTTTCCAAACTTTCTACCCACGTGTGCGAATTATTTAATGTTGTTTTTATCAAATGCTATTATCAAAACAATTAATTGTTATTTGGAAACAATTCATCCAGAGCAAATTCACCAATCTATCAAAGAGGCATGGCTTGAATAAAAGTTAATAATCAAAACAAGAAATTTGATACAGTGCACTTCTTTAATTTATACTCTTTAAACGAGACATTTCGAGAATGTTCAACATATCCTCAAAAAATGACATGTAGCTCGCAGCTTTGACAATCAACTTGGCCACTACGTTCTCGCGCAAGGACTGCCTCATTGCCTACTGCACTCTTTTTGTCCTCCTCTTGGCAGCGTCTTGACGAGTGCGAACCCAGCAACCACCTCTTTGACGTTTATTTTTCGACCCCTCTATGCAACATGTAACATGAATATCATCATTATCGAGATACGCGGTAGCGTATCGGCCAAGTAACCATTTTTTAAATTTCCCGCTCGACTCAACTCGACTCGACTCAAATAAAAGTGGCCGACAGCTACCGCGTATCTATACACGAGACAACTACCCCCTCCACTACCTCCGTATATTAATATCTCCATAAAATGAGAATGGCACTGATTACGCGGAAACTAACGTCACTTTCATTATATAAATCGCCTATCGTCTTGCGATTAATATATTTATCATATTTTTCCGATGAGTATTTACGGAGATACAAAAATAAACAACGCGGATTTCTCAAAAATAATCAATTGAGATTATTTCGTCTCAGAATCAAGTTTGCAAGTTGGTAGTGGCGTGGAATTAGCCAAAAATGTTTGCGTTGAAAATACAGCGCTGCGCATGCGCTGAGTGGCGAGTGATATTGAGGTTATTTTCCCTTGTTGTTGTAATTTACTTGTCAACTTGTCAATCAAACGGTGAGTGTTATAATACAACAGCAGTTGCCTAGAATTCAGTAAATTCCCATGAAGTTGCTATGGGTTAAGAGGATGGATATGTGCTTTGAATTGATACACGTAAGCCAGAGGAATTGATTTACAAATCACTGGATCACTGGAATTTCTACGTGCCATTCACAGGCTGAAATACCATCCAAAAAGGTAACTACTGTATTAATAATCGAATTATCTCTGTAATGGATCATCTGAAGCGAAAATTTCAAGAGACCTTTCCTGTAGATTATGAAATTTCCTACAAAAAAGGTCTCTTGACATTTTCTCTTAAAATCCTCAGTTTATCAAATAATCGTTACAAAAGTGACGAAAATTAAGAGAGAAAATCATTAATTAGTGGTTTATTTTAATGATTGTTCAGGAATAATTTGCTATTATTTAAAATAAACAGGTAAACACTCGTTGAATAATCCTCGAGTGTATTTAAACAATTAAATAATTGGATAAGGAAGATATCTGGCCATCAATCGAATAATCCTCGACTATATTTATTAAATAATTGGATAAAAAAAATATCTGGCCCTCAAAGAGGTCGAATGCTTGAAGGATGATACCAAACGCCAGCCATTGACACATTCTCACGCCGACTCGAAGGTAAATCCACTCAAAAATCACTAATTGCTAATCCAAATCATAAAATAATTAATCTCAACCGTGAAATCTTCCTCAATAATGTATTTAACTCTGGAATTATTCATTTTAGGAGAAAATATCAAAAGACCTTTTTTGAGGCTGACAAAATTTCCCACAAAAAATGTCTCTTGATAAATTCTCCTAGAACCTCACGTTTCCCAGATTATTCAATAATTAATCAGAGAGAACTCCAAAAGGATCAATTCCTAAATTACTCTCACTTAATTATCTCAATTTATCTCCTAAACGAGTGACTTAATCCAAAAATCTCAGAAAACCTTTTTTGTAGCCTACAAAATTTCCTACAAAAAAGGTCTCTTGATATTTTCTCTTAAAATCCTCAGTTTCTCAGATAATCGTTACAAAAGTGACGAAAATGAAAGAGAGAAAATAATTAATTAGTGGTTTATTTTAATTGTTCAGGAATAATTGGTTATTCGAAACAAAGATGTAAACACTCGTCAAATAATCTTCGACTGTATTTAAACAATTAACTAATTGGATAAAAAAGATATCTGGGCCGCAAAAATGTCGAATGCTTGAAGGATGACACCAAACGCCAGCTATTGACACATTCTCACACCGACTCGAAGGTAAATCCACTCAAAAATCACGAATTACTGATTCAAATCATAAAATAATTAACCTCAACCGTGAAATCTTCCTCAATAATGCATTTAACTCTGGAATTATTCATTTTAGGAGAAAATATCGAAAGACCTTTTTTGATGCTGACAAAATTTCCCACAAAAAATGTCTTTTGATAAATTCTCTTAGAACCTCACGTTTCCCAGATAATTCAATAATTAATCAGAGAGAATTCCAACAGGACCAATTCCTAAATTACTCTCACTTAATTATCAATTTATCTCCTAATCAAGTGACTTAATCCGAAAATCTTAGAAGACCTTTTTTGTAGCCTACAAAATTTTCTACAAAAAAGGTCCTTTTTTATATCCCCCTAAACCCCCTCCTTCTCCAGATAATCTCCCCCCAAACTGAAGGAACCCATCTAACTGCTTTGAAAATCTTTCAGAACCTCATCAACATTTCTATCATCACCACCACCAACACCATCATCATGCCCCGTACAAGCAGCCTCGTAAACGCAACTCATCCCTCTCCACCCATGAGGAGAGTGACATGCTGATAAAAGACTTTCAATCAAAGTCAAGCAAAAGCTCGTCTTCGTAAAATGGACTCAGACTTCGACATGATGTTCAAAAGTTTTTCAAACCAAATGAGTAACTCTCTAAAATTCCCCCAGAGGCTCATAAATTGACACTTGGAGTTCTATCAAGATTCCTGGAGGATCAGGACCAGGACTACGACGATGTCTCATCAACCAGTGAAGACATTCCACCCTTAATTCCCCCCTCAACAGTCAAGAATTCAAAATCTCTGAAGAGACACACAGCAGCTTCTGTGGACGATGGATATGTTACAGAAAGTGGGATTGGTCAGGAGAGGGTCTCAAGGGCTGACAAGGTCACATCAATGACCCAAAAGCCCAGAAATTCAAAATCATCATCCAGAACAACTGGGAGAGTCCAAAAATCGAGTGCATCGAGTGATAGAAGATCAAATTCACACTCGAGAGGGGTTTCCTCTAATATTCCTCAGTTGGATGCTGAGGCTCTCAGGCAACTGCAGATGTTGAAGGGACATATTGATAGGGTCATTGATACGCAGTAGTTTAGTTAATCAGTTTTAATTTGATTCGATGATGATAAATGGATTATTGATAGGTTTATGGATTTTTAGGAGATAAATTGATATTTTCTAAGAGTTTCGAGGATTGTAGGGGAGAGAGGAGTGAAGATGAGTGATGACTAATTATTTTTCAATTTTGTATTTTGTATTTTTGTCATTGTAATAAAGATGAATTCATTTTATAAATTTTTTGTTGGGTTTTTCATTTATTATTTAACAAATATCTCAGCAAAAATTGAATTTAAAGAAAAATTTCAAAAGACCTTTTTTGTAGAGAATGAAATTTAAACAAAAAAGGTCTATTAACATTTTCATGTAAAACCACTAGTTCTCGAAATAATCGCAAAATAATGAATACGAAATTACAATTTTAGGATAATTTTTTTCAATTAAAAGGATTAAAATGATAAAACGATTGCAAAAACTCATAATCTATTGATTCATTTTTCCGATGAGTATTTATACGGAAATACAAAAATAAACAACGCAGACTTCTCGAAAATTCACAAAAATCGTATATGACACAAAAAAAAATATTTTCCTCTCCAGCGCGGCCCACCAACTCCCCACGAGTAAAAAATCTTCTAACCTCATAACGACGGCCCAGGCAACATTTTTCCGTAATAATTCGCGCTTTGCCGAAGAGCAGTACGGAAGAAAGGATTCTTTTTATGGACTCATTTTGAAAAAACTACTGAAATCTTGAAAAAAAAAAACGAAAACGAAGTTTTCTTTTAAAAAAACGCCAAGTAACCATTTTTACGCGTATTTGATTATCTTCTGGGCATTTGAAAAAAAAAAAACAAATAGACTAAAAAGCGCCAAGTCAGATATACTTACGAGAAAAAAATTAGTAGAGGCAGGACCAAGGTACTTGGCGCGGTTGACAAGATGAAGACGACGAGGCTCTCAGTAAGTACTGCTAAAATTGAATTGATCGAATGATGCTCAGCAGTGATTTTGACAATAGAAAAAAACCGCGCCAAGTCCCTTAGTCCTGCCTCTACTAATTTTTTTCTCGTAAGTATATCTGACTTGGCGCTTTTTAGTCCATTTGTTTTTTTTTTTTCAAATGCCCAGAAGATAATCAAATACGCGTAAAAATGGTTACTTGGCGTTTTTTTAAAAGAAAACTTCGTTTTCGTTTTTTTTTCAAGATATGGTTAAACATATATCAAGAGTCGCTCGTTGAATCCCAAGGCTGAATGAACATTTTTCAATTTCCTCGGGGTCTCTCATCAAGTCCCTTCTATCCTGGGGTCAGTTTTTAGTGAATATCTCATCATCTACGAGAGATAATGCAATTTTGACAAGAACCTTTTTCGTAGAACGTAATGAGAGCAACAAAAAAGGTTACAATGAAATTTTTTTCTATTGTTCTTAGTTTTCGAGATATTTATCGATTATTGAGCTGGGAACAAAATCGGCCTGAACTGTTTGACCAATCCGCTACTGAATTATGCCTAATGGAACTCTTATATTGATAACAATGAAAAAAAGAAATGAATTTGAGGTTTCAAAACTACCAACTATACCCTCATCGGTCATAAAATTCATTCATTATGTCATGGAAATTTCTCATAGATAATATGTATTGCGATGCTAACCTCCGAAAAGTCGACGAGAAAGATGTCGAGGTATTGCTGTGCGTGACTCGTGATTTCCCGAAGATCGTAGAGACTGAGCCTGTGGCATCGACCCAGACTTTTGACAAGAACTTGGACTTTTATGACTTCCTCGTAGTACATCTTCTCTGACCTGCCGTTGGTGACAGTGAGATGATTCGCGTCTTAAAGCCGATCTTAGCCGATCACCTGAACCAGCTTGAGAAAGGGTTGAATTGCTGGGCCCACGATGAGGAGAATCGACATCTTCTACTACTTCAATGAACGGTGATTGATCTTTTCTTCTGTTGAAAAAAGGATTCAATCTGTTCACCCTGAATGTATGACATCTCGACTGAAATAAAAATAAATTGTCTGAAATTAACCTTTCAATGGGACACATAACTCTTAATTCATATTTTTAGTTTCAAACACGGTTGTTACACTCTCATAACGACTCTAAAATTATCATCATTCGTGTTAATTCGTTATAAAATACTTGCCATTTTGATTCAATAGTGAGACGCAGAGATTATAATCTCTGGCGCGACGTACGTTTTGTTTAATAACACAGTAACACTGCACAGTAATCGTCGAACTAAAAATTCCACGACCATGTTGCGTGCGGAGCGGGGGGGCGGGGGAGGAAGGGGGTTCGGGGAAAGATTGTCGTGTGCCACGCGGAGGAGGGAGGGAGATGGGGAGAAAACAATTCATTCAGAATTCACGTTGGATTTTTCTCCAGTTGATTGTTCGTAGACGTAGAGCTCACAAGCATTCCAACATTCATATTTTAGTGCTTTCAAATCTGTTTCGGTGAATTACACAACGCTCAACGATAATTAACAGTGATTGTTATATGTGAGCGTGTGTAATAAAATCTTTAATTATGAACATTCCCCGGAAACCCCCAAATGAACGGTGTGCTTACATCAACTGCGGGGCCACGAAGGCTGATAACTATGATATTCCTTTACACCGTTTTCCAATGAATGACAGACTTCCAACATGGCTAGAACATGCAGGTAAATAATAAGACGTATTAATGAACAAAGTTTTGACTCTTTTAACCATATTTTCAATCAATATTTATTACAATGGACTTGGTTTCTGACGGTAAACGCACAATACAATTCGATGAAATAATTGGTGAAGGATGTTAATCCAGTGTATGAAATGAGAATTTTTTCATGGTCGAAAAATCCTGAAATCCTTTTGGGGGAGGAAGAGACATATCAAACCATTTTTTTCCGATAAAAAACATTTTGTCCTTGAATTCAGTAGTGAAGTGGTAGAGGTAACAAGTCGATTTAACCCGTTTCTGACTTTTCAAAGTATATCTTCGAGTCTAAGAGAGATGGCGAAATTTTTATAGAGAGCTTTTTTGTAGATCTCATTTTGCTTTACAAAAAAGGTCTGTTGGAAACGCAACTAATTTTCTATCAATTTTAATAAGTCAGTTCGAGTAAATTCGGAAACAACCGAGACCTTCGGGTCAACAGTCAGTCCAGGAGTAAATCACCCCACTTTTAAGCCAGAGCAGTCGCCAACTAGCCTTCGGGCTAGCAAGAAGTATCAAATTAGCACTCAACATGTAGTCAACTAGCCTTCGGGCAAGCAAGTATAGTCTCGAGTTAGTACTCATGTCGTCGTCATCTAGCCTTCGGGCTAGCATCAAGTAACTTTCAAGCCATCAATTAGTGTCTATAATGTAATCGAACAAGTGAAAGTAATCTCTAGCCTTCGGGCAATTAATCAGTTAGTAATTCATCGAGTAAATCAATCAATTAGTAAAATCATCGAATCAGTATTAACAAGTTATTCAACTAGTAGTTCAGCAAGTAATCCTCAAGAAATGTATTAATTTAGTATTCATCAAAGTGTTTCTCAATAGTCTATAGAGTCATCAACGAGTAAATTATCTTAATAGTTCTCAAATAGCAAGTCGCAATTTAAGCAGTTTTTCGCCTAGCAACAATTCAAGGCCATTCATCAGTTCAATTCAAGAGTTATTTATCAGAGTAACATATCCAAGTGTATTGTTCAACGAGCTTATTTATCAGAGTTAATTATCAGAGAAATTATTAGTGAAATTCAACGATATTATTTAATAGTAAAATATCTCTGACTTTTATCGACTCAACTATTATATTCAGTATTTCTCAAGTCACTTCAAGGTCAATCTCAATAGTTTTTCTCAAGTATTTATCGCAGTTTAGTCAGTCAGTTTATCAACAATTATTTCAAGTCAATTCAGTGAAGTTAATCAACAGTTATGAGACAATTATCAACCTTCTACATACTGTAAATCATTTAACGTGCGGTTCAATTCCGTCAATAAACCTTTGTGAGTGATTTTAATCAATAGTGTTATCAATATAGTTTTCTGCCCTCCGGCCAGAAAGCGTCAACTTCCTGGCCGCTGCGCTAAACGAAGTTTCCGCTTTCTGGCTACGTCGAGCAGAAAAATAGTATACACACCTTGGCCAGTAAATAAGAAAGCCTCAGATCACATGTTTGTCGACCTCGGCTTCGCCTCGACCGACAATTACATGTGATCTGAGTCATTCCTTACTTTACTGGCCGAGGTATGTAATATACTATTTCCACAATTAAACACTTCCTTCACACCACCCATAATGCCAGCAAAATTAAGTCTTTCATCAAACAAGGTCTATATTAAAATTTTGCTATCTCTCTTAAATGCAAAGATATTTCTTTAAAAGTTATGGATGGGTCGAGTCGACTTGTTACCTTCTACCACTTCAATACTGAATTGATAGCTCACCTCCTAAACTCCATTAAAAAATTGAAGAAAATAGAGAAAATGTGAAAAAATAAATGGAATTCAATGGCCAAAGACAAATTAGAGGTACAGACGAATAATAGAGGTATTGGATTCAAGTCTCTTTTGCATAACCTCCTGCTGCGCATACACATGATTCATTTTGCTCATTTCATTTATGAATAATGAACTGGGATTAGTAAATGAAAATTATTATATGAACAAAATACATAATTTTCTCTGTGAGCTGGAAAAACTATTGTCTTATTGTTTAATTGATAATAGTTTCATATCACCAATATATCACGTGCAAGGATATTTTTCACATCAATTTTCGTCAGAATACAGCCGAGACATTGCTTTATTATTATTATACCAGTTGCCGCTCGGAGTATCGCTCCTGCCGAAATACATCAAGGTGCATACTGTAGATACTATAGTGTGCGAGGGGCTGGGAACTCCAAGATCGAGTGACACATGACTGCTAAATGCAGTCAATTTCACTAGTGATTTCAATGACTTCATTGAATTTATGATTTCAGTGATTGCAACCTTGATTAATAATGATTTCATGACTCACCATGATTTCATTGACTTCATCAAACTGAAATCAATGACTTCTGCATCATTGAAATCACTAAAATTTCACCAAACTGAAATAATAATTGAAACTGAAGAATTATTAATCAGAATTATTGATTTTATTGCCATAAAATATCAAAGAACAATTACAAATTATCATCGGTATATCCAAACTAATGATTCATACTAGAAGTATTTCTTCACTTCTCTCAAAATTTTAGGGTCAATCATTAAATTTGCTTTATCATCCAAAGTTTGAGGTAAAATAGTCTTTCGGAATTGTTTGACATCGACGTAGCCCTGAGCCGTCATTGGCTGTGGCAGTAATGTATCTGAATCTTTTTCCATAATATACCAAGAACACAAGACGCCTATATCTCTTTGATTGCCTTTCCATATGGGTATATGAACCAGAAAATTCCCTACTCTTCAAAGTTTTTTCTCTTGCATTCGCAAAGTTCAGTGTTAATCCTAATAAACATGTCTCGTAATCGATAATTTTGCTTTCTGGAGGTGAAGTGAGATTTAAGAGTCGTCACATGCATATTGTGATTTCTTCGATTTCACATGATTTCATTGACTACGAATAAATTCATTGTGACTTCAAGAAATGACTTCATGATTCGAAATCATGAAATTTCAGTGATTTCAGTCTTGTCACCGATTTCATTGATTTCAGGCATGACTGCAAGTTGATTTCAGTGGCTAGTGACACATGACTGCAAAGAGTTTCCAGTCCCTCGCCAGTTCCTATTAAAGGGTTTCATCATTTACTCTCACGTTTGGGATATTTTGCCTTTTGACACTCTCCCTCACTTTTGACATAGTAGGAGACGTTTTATTTCAGTAAAAATTTAGGAGGTATTTCTCCAGGACCCCCCGATGAACCTACAATTGAGAAATCGACCAGAAAATCATTTTGAGATATCGAAACAAGTAGGCGGCAGCGACATGCGGCTATAGATTTGTAACTACAGATTTGCGGTTGTGGAGTATGTTAATTTTACGTGTGCGTTTTTTTCGCCATCAATCAATTGATGGAGCGCTTCCGAATGGTCCGTTCAATCCCTTTCGCGTATTATTATAGTAAATGTTTTGCATTTCATATCTAGAAAGTTGAATATCTCCGGAACCACCTGTCCGATTGAGCTGATTTTAAATACCAAACATTACAATCATGAGAGTCACCTTCATGCCCAATTTCAAGGTGATATCTCCATTTTTTTCATAGTTAACGTGTTCACAAGGATTTTCAGTGAAAAGCAAAAAGTAGCCATATCTCGAAATTTTTGTTTCGACGGGTATACATATTTTGATTGATTAAGATAGAAGACATCGAGACAAAGGTTTTGAAAAAAAAAAAAAATTAATCGATTGAGTCGTTTTCGAGATATTCGATAAAATCGATTTACATACAACGTTGAATATCTCCGGAACTGCTTGTCTGATTGAGCTCATTTTTAATATCGAATATGACAATCATAAGAGTCACCTTCATCCCAAATTTCAAGTTGATATCTCCATTTTTTCAAAAGTTAGCGTGTTTATAAGAATTTTCCGCAAAAAACAGAAAATTGGCCATATCTCTAAAACCTTGCATCGACCGGTATATATATCCTGGTTGATTCAGATGGTAGACGACGAGACGAAGATTTTGAAAAAAAAAGCCAATAGGTTTGGTCATTTTTGAGATATTCACAAAAAACGATTTGCAAACAAATTACTATTCCTCAAAAACTACTCAATCGATCGAGTTGAAATTTGGCACAGAATTAGCTCCAACTAATACCAACAATCTGACAAAATTTCAGATTTTTCGGAAATGATTTTCTCAATTAATTGTTCAATTTAAGGAAAAGTGACCCTCGAGTGGACACGCGCACAGACGGACATTGGCTCCAAACTTCGTATTTTTACATTTCAGACCATTCTACATAATTTCCAGCCAAAATTAGAAAATGTAAAAATAGGTTGATGACAATGCTTCCATTCGGAAGCAAAAAAATATCCATGTACAAACCTCCAATTTCGGGAATTAAGCCATTTGGGATATTTTGCATTTTGACACTCTTTCTCACTTTTGACATAATAGGAGACGTTTTTTTTCTTCTGAAAATTTAGGAGATCTTCCTCCAGGACCCTCCAATGAATCTCCAATCGAGAAATTGACCAGAAAATCATTTTGACATATCAAAAACAAAATATCCAATTGAAACCTCCAATTTCGCGAATTAGACGTTTGTATACCTAGCTATAAAAAACAGCTGAATCGATTTTTTTTAGCAAAATATGCAGCTCATTTGCAACTAATTTTTTATGCGAAAATAACTTTTCCTGCTTTGAAGATTAATTATGACACACACGCATATGCATGCAAATATATTTTTTTTTAATGGTCCAGAATGATTGTAGAGGCCTTGAAATTTCAAGATATGGTGAAAAATGGATGTTCGATTTTCAGAGTAGTTACAATAACTTCCTTATCCCGGGAAAAAAAATCAACAATCAATCGGAATGTACAGAATTAGAGTTTTTAATTAGGTTTAAATTCTCCATGCTTTTGCATGATTATTAAAAAATTATTTAACTGACTTCACTGTTAGCTTGCGTAGAAGCTGGCTCTGACCCTCAAAAAAATAAAAAATAAAAAAATGAAAAAAAATTAATTAGAATACACAGAATGCGAGCTCTTAATGAGCTTTAAAATCTTCATGCTTTTGTATGATTCATAAAAAATTACTTGACTGACTTTACCGCTTGCTTGCGTAGGAGCTAGCTTCATGTCATTTTTCTTAATTAACCTCTAAAGCAGGAAAATCAATTTTGGCATATAAAATAAGTTTTTAATGAGCTGCACATTTGAAAAAAACTAGTGGTGCGTTGTTGGTCGCTCGCAAGCTCGCTCCCATGGGAGAATGCGTTGCAATATTAGTGTGACCCGTTTAGCGGTTCGCAACAATAACTTCCCGGTTTCTCCCTCATTATTGCAAGTAGAGAGAAGCTAAGAAAAATTTGAAGAGAGGAATCTCTGTTTCTGGAAGTGAATGAAATACAAATCGTCATCATTGAAAATTCAAAGTCAACAAATCAACTAGAAATTCGATGATAATTCAGTTTTCCATCAAATTTTTCGTCCTGATGTAGATTTTTTTCTTTTATTCTCATATTTGTCAATTTCATTTCATGAGTTCGTGAGAAAAATTATATAACTTCAAGTGTTAGCCATTTTCTTGAATTTTTTTATAATTTGGACAGGATTTGCTTGTGATCGTGGTCAAGGACCTGTAGATAATTATGAGAATGTGAAACTGTAGGACAAAAAGACGCATCAAATGCATGAAGAAAATTTCAGATCGCATCATTTATTAAGAAGAATAGAGGAATTTGTGAAAAAGCCGTATTTTTGACGTTTTTTCGCATATTTTTTGTGAATAACTACAGAACTGTTGAGGCGATCGTCCCCAAAAACTAATCGATTCTATGTTACACTAGACAAACAGGCGCGCTAACGCGCGCTGCTAACTTCTCATGAATAACATCGTTGTAGTCAAGGAAACTGTTGATTAGATCCATCGACCAATAGGAAGACGAATAAAAAGTCAACAATCAAGACAATGATTCATTGTCAATCAACTTTATGATAAAGGATTGAGATGCGTCGATTGAAGCAAAAAAAATTAACATTGCACCGTTCGTTCAACAGAAATCGTGTCCCAAAAATTTTAGCGTCACATACATTCGCACATATTCAAGGTGTTGACTGCACACACCTCACAAAAATTGGGGGTATGTAGAGTCAAACAATACAATTCCAATGACACAAAAATTAATAGAATAAGATGATAAACATTTAAATGGAGACTATGAGAATGCTTCGTTCTTGAGCCCATCAATATTAGGGAAGACTGCCGCCATATCATGCCACAATTAATGCATTCAATTGTTTCATTCACATCGGTGGCTGTACCTTAAATTTTTGCATTCAATATTAATTCAATTACCGCTGTGGTTTTCACCACAATGGTGACATACCAAAATTCCCGTGTCAAAATCCCCAGCGTCAAAATTCCCACGTCAAAATTCCCAGCGTCAAAATTCCCAGCGTCAAAATTCCCAGCGTCAAAATTCCCAGCGTCAAAATTTCCAGCGACAAAATTCCTCTGTCACAAAATAAACAGTAACAATCATCGTATATATATACGTTTGGCGGGGCTGCCAGGGGGGGGCTGGGAGGCGGGGGGAACAATACACATTTTGATGATAAACTGCTCCCGCCGTTATAGTCCCGGGGTTTGGGGTAAGGTAACGCAGGGATATTTTGTCGCTGGGAATTTTGACGCTGGGAATTTTGACGCGGGAATTTTGACGCTGGGAATTTTGACACGGGAATTTTGTCGCATCCCATGTTGCCTCAATCATCGCAGTGGCTTTCGCCAAACTCTGACCATAATACCATATGACCATCATAAAATACCATAATTACCATAATTAGTTCAATATAAAACATGAAACCCTTCACGACAGTATCTAACTTCACGTTATCATGGTTGCGGTCCTTCATGATGTTATTGGCTGAATAACGGAAAATTCTCATGGTCGCCATTTATATGTTTATTACCAGATTGAGATTGTATTGTTTGACTCTACATACCCCCAATTTTTGTGAGGTTGTATGTATGTGACCCTAAAATTTTTGGGACACGATTTCTCTTGATCGAACGGTGCAATATCAATTTTTTTTGCTTCAATCGATGCATCTCAATGTAACTTAGAATTGATTAGTTTTTGGGGACGATCGCCTGGGCAGTTCTGTAGTCATTTACAAAAAAAATGCGAAAAAACGTCAAAAATACGGCTTTTTCACAAATTCCTCTATGCTTCTTAATAAATGATGCGATCTGAAATTTTCTTCATGCAATTGATGCGTCTTTTTGTCCTAGGGTTTCACATTCTCATAATTATCTACAGGTCCTTGATCATGATCACAAGCAAATCCTGTCTAAATCATAAAAAAATTCAAGAAAATGGTTAACACTTGAAGTTATAAAATTTTCATCACAATCTCATGAAATGAGATTGAGAAATATGAGAATGAAAGAAGAAAATCTACATCAGGACAAAAAATTTGATGGAAAACTGAATTATCATCGAATTTCTAGTTGATTTATTGACTTTGAATTTTCAATGATGACGATTTGTATTTCATTTACTTCCAGAAACAGAGATTCCTCTTCTCAAATTTTTCTTAGCTTCTCTCCACTTACAATAATGAGGGAGGAACCGGGGAGTTATTGTTGCAACCCGCTAAATGGGTCACACTAATATTGCAACGCATTCACCCATGGGAGCGAGCTTGCGAGCGACCAATAATGCACCACTAGTTACATTTTCTAATTTTTGCTGGGAATGATGTAGAATGGTCTGAAACGTAAAAATACGAAGTTTGGAGCCAATGTCCGTCTGTTAGCGTGTCCACTCGGGTGTCCCTTTCCCTTAAATTGGCCAATTAATTGAGAAAATCATTTCCGAAAAATCTGAAATTTTGTTTGATTGTTGGTATTAGGTGGAGCTAATTCTGTGCCAAAATTCAGCTCGATCGATTGAGTAGTTTTTGAGAAATAGTAATTTATTTGTAAATCGTTTTTTGTGAATATCTCAGAAATGACCGAAACTATTGGCTTTTTTTTCAAAATCTTTGTCTCGTCGTCTACTATCTGAATGACCCAGGATATATATACCGGTCGATGCAAGGTTTTAGAGATATGGCCTATTTTCTATTTTTTGCGGAAGTCTTATAAACACGCCAACTTTTAAAAAAATGGAGATATCAACTTGAAAATGGACATGAAGGTGACTCTCATGAATGTAATGTTTGGTATTTAAAATCAGCCTCATCGGACAGGTGGTTCCGGAGATATTCAACTTTCTGGATATGAAATGCAAAACAATTACTATAATAATACGCGAAAATCTTGAAAGAACTATTCGGAAGCGCTCGATCAATTCATTGATGGCGAAAAAAAACGCACACGGGAAATTAACAAACTCCACAACTGTAAATCTGTAGTAACAAATCTATAGCTGCATGTCACTGCGGTCTACTCGTTTTAAAATTCCTTTACAACAGTCCAAGAATAAATTAATAATAACAATCGCTTGTCAGAACTCAAGTCACGGCCTTCAGTTGCACTTGACTGCATTCATAACTTGATGAGAAACTATTTATTGTTATTATTTATTTATTCTTGGACCTATGCAAACTGCAGAAGGACGTATACGTCAATCTAGATCGCTCAATTTTCTTTAAATGTTCCTTAGCATTTACCCCCTTTTCCCTCTCTAATTGATTCGGCTCGTACGCAGATGTGGACGTAAGTATAAAAAAAAAAAAAAACGAAAAACAAAAAAAAAGAAAAACGAAAAAAAAATTCCATTCCATGTTTTTTTGGAAAAACTGGAGAACGATTGGACCGATTTTCTCCAAAATCTTTTCCGATCTAAGTTGAAGGAAGACGCTTCGATGGCGTCATTGAAGACCTCGATCGCATCATCCGTTCATAAGCTATCGTTGGACAAAATTTTTAGCCACATACACCCCACATACACACACACACACACACACACATACATACATCAACTCAAAATTTTTCGGGGAGTGTTGTAGTGACCTTGAAACGTGCAGATGGATGAAAATTCGATTTTCGAGTTTCGTGGTGATTACAATAACTTCCCTATCCCGGGAAGTTAAAAATCGATTTAGCTGTTTTTTATAGCTAGGTATACGGACGTCTCTTTTCGCTATCCTTCTTGCTTTCTGTTTTCTTTCCTTGAATCAAAAATAAATGAAATATCAAAATTACGATTTATTATCGTCAGCAGCATTGATTGACCTATCTATTGGAATTTAACTTCAATTTTTTTTTCACCTGATCCTATAGTAGTGGAGCTAATTTATCCCAATAAATTGCATTTCTATTGTTGTAATCTTCTTTTCAACGAAGGAAATAGTAGATTATGTCTCTAGGCCCGATAAGTATTTTTGTGACAAATGTATCATAATCCGCGCCTTAGCCGCGGATTATGATCCAATTTGTTATAAAAACACTTTTTGAGCTATGTAACATACGCTATTTTATGTCACGAGGCCCAACTAACCGAGTTCTCAACAGGCCTAGTCCCGGTAAGTGCTTTTACCAGGACTAGGCCTGAAAAGAACGAGGTTAGGGTGGACCGAGTGACATAAAATATCTTTTTTGTGTGCCGAACCCGAAAAACGCCGTTTTCGTGGCGCTGCGCGCCACAAAAAATGGCATTTTTCAGGTTTGGCACACGAAAAATAATATTCAAGCCTCGCTATGAAACACATATTACCCTCCCCCACGTGCAAGATTACCATCCGAGCCGGAGGCGAGGATGGCAATCTTGCACGTGGGGGAGGATGATCTGTTTTTCAAGACTCGAGCGTGAAATGCACTATTTTGTTTTACCGTACATGAGGTATCAATTTTTTTATGGAAATTGTGTCCTGTGAATTTTCCCAACGTAATAAGGGTGAATTTCAAGATCAAGCGGTCTGGAAGAGAGGTTAAAGGTTGATGCAAGGGTCAAATGGTTTGGGGGAGAAACTTTGAAATCAATTTAAAGATCAAACGGTCTAGGATGGGGGCTAGAAGATCAAATTCGAGGGTCAACGGTTTGGGGTTGAAGCTGGAAAGTCGATTTAAAAGTCAAACGATCTAGGATCGAAGGTGAAAGGTCAATTACAGGGTCAAATGGTTTGAGGAGAGACTCAAAAGTCAATTCAATAGTCAAACGGTCTAGGGTCGAAGCTGAGGAGTCGATTTGGGGGTTAAACGCTCTAGAGAGGAGGCCTGGAGGTCGGTCGAGAGTCACCCGATCCAGGGTGGAAGCTGAAAGGTTGATTCAAGAGTAGAACGGTCTGAAGTGGAGGATGAGGATGAAAGGTGGATCGATTGAAAGTTCAAAGGGTTTAAAATGGGGACTGGAAGGTCAATTCAAGGATCAAACGATCTGAAAGAGAGGCTTGGAGGTCAATTCAAAGACCAAACGCTCTAGAGTGGGGACTAGAATGTCAATTCAAGGGTGCAATGGTCTAGGATCGAGGCTGAGGACTCGATTCGAGGGTCAAACGATCTAGAGGAGAGGTTGAAAAATCAATTCAAGGATCGAACGATGTAAGGTGTAAGCTATAAGGTCAATTTAAGGTTCACCCGATCTAGGATGGATGCTTGGAGGTCGAATCAAAGGTCGAACGATCTAGGCTGGAGGCTTGAAGCGAGACTTGGAGGTTAATTCAAAGGTTAAGTTGTCTAGAGAGAAGACTTGGAGCATGAGTCAGGAGTCAGTTGGTGTAGAGGGGAACCTGATAGTCGATTCAATAGTTAAACAGTCTAGAGTGGAAGCTCGGAGTTTGATCCAAAGTTCAAACGATGTAGATGGGAGGCTTGGAGGTTGATTCAAAAGTGAAACGGTCTAGGCAGGAGTATTTTGCTATCAGTTAAATCGATGAGTTTCAATATTTCATGTCCTGAAACGATGAGATTTGTGAAATGAAGATTATTTCAACTGAAAAAAACACCATCGGGAAATTTTCGCTTGGAATTTCATTGCACTTAATTATAGTAAATCATGATTTTTATAAGTCTTCTTTCCAATGTTTGATGGAATTGTACAACAATAGAAATGTAATTGCAATTAATTTGTTAAAATAAATGGCTCTTTTGCATTCCCGATCATAAAATAAAGTGAAAAAAAATGAAATGCAAGGCCAATAGATTTTTCATTAGTCCTGATGATAATAAATTTTAATTTTGAAATTTAACCATATGATTTGCATGTTTGAATGGTGACATTGCTCGAAAAGATCGTGAGACAGAAATCCCTCTTGGTTAATTTTAATAATTAAAATAAAACGAGATTTTACGACAAAAGTGAAAGATTGCCAAGAGGAAATTCTCACCTGACGCGGTCGGGGTCTATCGACTGTCAGGGCCCATATTGGTACAATAATTAATAAATAAACATTGGACGCCAGTCAATTTTATGGTAAATTGGCAAACCAACAAAAGAGAGACAATTGAATAAGACGAAGTGACAGAATAAAGGATTAAAAAAGGTTAGGATTCAGTTGGGAAGACCCAAAATAAAGTTGAGAGTTGACCAAGAGTAATTGATTATTTTAATTCGACAGAAAGATAAATTACTTACAGTTTAGTTGACAGTTAAGACACTGAGGTTGAGATCAGCGTTACAGTGAACTTTTAATAATATTAATAAAGATTCTATATAATTTTATATTAAAGAAACAATATAACCACAGTACAAAATATGAACATACGTATATCGTAACAAAAATCAGAGTGAGTTCTCGTGTGTCGACCTGTTGCTTGCGCCCGTCTCCCCACTCCGTAGCACCAGAAAATCAATAGTCTGACACCTGCGCGTTAGTCAATTTAAGAGACGTACCGTCTAGGTATATTTGAACATATCTTAATTATTCATACTATTTGTATTATTTAATAATTTTAGAGTAGTGTCGACTGAGTAGAATAATCTCCTGTTACACCCTCCCCTTTCGAACCCAGTCATCACTACGAAATATTGACTTTCCGGGGTATTTCTCTTTAAAATATTATATGATTTATACTTCCTGTCGAATCATAAGCAAGTGATTTCTGTAATTTTAAATATAATATTTAACATGTAATTAACCCTTCACGGATACACCGGGGTGACTCATCACCCCAGCGCGATTTCTATTGGCTGCCATTTGTACAGGATAGCTTCTGGCGAGCTCCAACCGACATGATAATTTTCTTCGAGGGTCTGTGTGTGTATACACGCAGCTGCGTCGTCAGTCTCGCTCCAGGTGCTGAACAGTGCGCATTGAAAGTGAGTGTGGGGTGACGCATCACCCCAGTGTACCCGTTGCGTGAGAAAATTGATACGGTAAGTGTGGCTTTTTCTCAACATTAACTCAACGTTTAATTTCCAAAATGTCATTCTCATTGATATTTCGGGGAACAGCATGTATTTCCAATTTTCCTCTTGTCGAATTCATTGTATATTACATTGAAATAGAGAAAGAGAAGTTTTTGGGCGGATGTGAGTTGATTTGATTGATCTATTGTGATCAAACTATTATTTTCACCTTCTAGAAATGGCTGCACGATACAATTTGAGAAGTGCAAATGAAGTTGTACAATGCCTCCAACATAAACCCACTGTTATAATGGATGATGTAGCTTCAGACAATGAGGAGGACAAAGAAAGTTGTCAATCAGATTCTGAGTACGAGGAAGACGAGGATGATGAAACATTTATTCCCCCAACTGGAGGAAATTTGATAGATTCTTCGGTAAGTTTTGAAGTTATTGCATTTATTATTTTTTTCATGGTTCAGGGAATTTGAAAAGAGTGAAAATGAATATTATTTCCTCAATAGGATGAAAGTGACAATGAGACTGAAGGCGAGAGTCAAAGGGCCTCTAAACGAAGAAGGGGAGGAAGGGTGATGTCCCAAAATCTAGCTGGACCATCTAGACGAGGTCGAAAACGTTCGATAATTCAGAGTAAAAAAGGACACAAATGGTATTTGAGACCCCGAGAACGTTTATTATTCCGTGATCGACCAATTGTAAGTTACATACCAGGACCCATAGGAGCAGCTCAGAAGATAGAGAGTCCGTTGGGAACTTGGGAATTGCTGTTTGATCAAGAAATACTCGAAAAAGTGACGCTACACACAAACGAGGAGATAACTCGAACTCGCTCAGCGGCCGAAATTGAACTGAATGTGACCAATGCCCACATTTATGAAAAAATGACAATCTCTGAACTGAAAGCTTTTATTGGTCTTCTATATCTTTCAGGGCTCCAAAAAACAAATCATACCAATTTGGAAGATTTATGGTCATATGAGTATGGATCGAGTTTCTATCGAGCTACTATGCCCTTGAAAAGGTTCAAGTTTCTATTGTCTGTATTACGATTTGATGATAAAAACACACGTAATCAATGAAGAGAGGCTGACAAACTGGCTCCGATCAGAGAGATCTGGGACCAATTTTTGTCTAATTGTACAAAATACTACAGTCCCCACAGTTATTGTACAATTGACGAACAATTGGTGTCTTTCAGGGGACGATGTCCCTTCAGAATGTATATGCCTGAAAAGCCATGTAAATATGGCATGAAGATTGTCATGTTGAATGATGCAAAGACATTCTATATGTATAATGCTGAGCCATACGTTGGCAGAGTAACCACCGAGGATTCTGAGTCAGTCCCATCGTATTACATTCGCAAATTGTCGGAGCCAATTCATGGGACAAATCGAAATATAACGTGTGATAATTGGTTTACATCTGTGGAAATTGTGGACAGAATGTGGGAAAAATATGCACTAACTATGCTCGGGACTATTCGGAAAAATAAGAAACAAATTCTTGAAGAGTTCAAAAGAACTGGATCTGTGGGATCAGCACGATTTGCTTTCGGTACCAATAAATGCCTCGTTTCGTATACACCAAAAAAGAACAAGATCGTGTTATTGTTGTCTTCATTCCATGAAACCGCAGCAATAGATTCAGTGACAAAGAAACCAGAAATGGTACTGATGTATAATCAAACAAAAGAAGGAACGGACTCCTTCGATCAGTTATGCCGAGATTACTCAACGGCTAGGAAAACTCTTCGGTGGTCAATGAGGTTCTGGTATGCTATGCTTGATCAGGGTGGAATCAATGCCATGATCTTGTACAATTCCAACAGTGCTCACGCGAAAATAGATCGGAATCATTTTTTGAAAGATCTTATGATGGATTTGATTGCACCTCACCTCCAGACTCGACTAAAATTACCATTCCTTCGTCGAGATCTACGATTTTCTATCTGCAAACTGTTGCACATAGAAGAGTCCAACGATGAACCACATTCCAGCAAACTCGAAAAACAGGCTCGATGCAATTTATGTCCCAGAATCAAAGACAAAAAAGTGAAGACAATATGTTTCCACTGTCACCGAGCAACTTGTGATGAACACAGAAGAGCCATCTGCATCGAATGTTTGGTGCATGATTGAAATTTTGTTTAATTGTATTTTTGTATGTCTCAACTAAATTTCCCACCTGATTGTATGAATATAATAAAGGAAAATCTAATTTGATTGTGTTTTTCTTTGAATTTCTCATGAATCTCTCTTACGCTGATATTCTGATTTTCATCGACCGAAATAATTAGACTTTCTCGAAAAAATCCATATGAAATATTTTTTTATATGTAGTGGGGAATGTCAACTTTCAAACGCAATTGGAATTTTTGAAATCGGTTTGATACAGAAAAAAATAGATTTTTTTTTCTAAAAAGTCAATTTTTTGCATTTTTTCCGCGACTCTCAGTGGTCAAATCGATTTTTCACTCACTTAAATGCATTAAATTCTAATTATTCATGCATGCATCTCTTCTTTAGGAAGTAATGAAGAGATTACACGCTTTGGTTTTTGTTTTTTTAATATAGAATTCAAAATATTCACAATTCAAGACGTGGGGTGACCAGTCACCCCAGGGTATCCGTAGAGGGTACGCCCAGGAGGTGTACCCGTGAAGAGTTAATCAATTGGATGGTCAACTCTCGATTCTCAACAAATTTTGTGATTAATGAAAAATATTTGATGGCCATTTATTGAATTTTTATTGAAATGAACTTGAATTTTAATCCATAGATATAATTAATAGAGTGTAATGATTGAATAATTTGAATAATCTCGCCCGAGGAAACAAAAAAGAAATTTTATATGATAACATGAGTAATTTAGTGAAGATTGTGACGAAATTCCCAGAGAATTCGCCACCCCATGAGCAGTATGGGTAATTATATAGGTTTAGAGCGAGAGAGAGAGACTAGTTAAGATCGTGACAACATCCGGTACGCTAAAATACACGGGCAAAGTCGCGGAATATTGGTGCTTCCCGGGATAAGCAAGACGAATAATTCAGTATCAACTCGCGACAGCTACCTCAGGCCGATATTACCGTTCAATTCATTACTAGAAGGCTGAAATCCTACTTTTCACACACCATATTTTCCAGTTTAGTTAATTTCCGGTTCAGATCATTAAAATATAGAGGTTTTGTTTACGTAAATTCGGTTGAAGGGCCAAGGATCACCGCGGATCAGGGCCGACACACTGTGCCACCCAGTGCATCTTTGTACCCCTTCTGGGTTTGTTTGGAGAGTGAACACATAAGTCGAGTTGAGATACTCGCGCTCCCCTGGTTGCGAGAGTGTTAGAAGCTTCCAGTTATCGCAATTTTGGTTGGTAGGTCATACGGGAGTGAATTAGCTCATCCCCCCTGTATGAATTGCTTGAGCTTTCGGTTATGTTTAGTATCGTATCGTTGGCGAAGTTTCTAATTCCTCTCCGGAGAGTGTCCTCTACGGATAAGCTACCTAATTCCGGTCGTAGATGAGGGCAACAACCACCCTCTAACCTCCCTACGGTTTAGATTTAGAAATATTACCGTTTCAGTCCGTACACGATAAAAATTACAAAAATAATTACTCACGCAGCTACCTCCGATAAATTCGAATTTAAATAAAATTCGCGCCTCGCCGCCTTCTTGCGAAAGTTGATACCCCCGCCGCGCGACAACGCCACCGTCCGGCCGGTCTCCCCACCACTCGGCGCAACAAGTATCGCGCTCGAGCGTCGCCATTACTTGCCGCACAGTCAGTCGTGAACATACCTGTGAACAGACTGCGTCGCATTAAAAATTACCATGCCACGCCCTAATAAAAACCCAGCTTTTCGAGTCCAGTCGACGGCCAGGACATCAAAACCAGTATGGTGAGTACTGGGGTTTTATTTTGGGGGAGAATTTAATTAATTTTCAGGTAATTATCGCGGAAAATTAGATAAAAATTCACGGCGTCATGCTATCTACCTTGTACCGACGCCACCCGAAATAACTGCCGTGGGCGCAGGCATTCGTGCGACCACCCGTTCTCTAAACCCCGTGGCTCTAGCCGTTATCTAAAAATGGACTCTATGCGCGTTAAATAAATTATGTTAACTGAAAATGGACTCTATGCGCGATAAATAAAATTATGTTACCTGAAAATGGACGCTATGTTCGATATATCAATCATGCTATTTGAAAATGGACTCAATGCGCGATAAATAAGTCATGCTATCTGAGAATGGACTCAATGTGCAATAAATAAATTATGCTACCTGAGATTGAACTCTATGCGCGATCAATAAATTATGCTCTCCAAAATTGGAGAAGATATATTGTGAAAATGCTCCTCGTGCTTCCGAGTCGAGCCACATGCTATCTCTGCTCTCTTTTATATTTTCCGATGCTCTCTGTCCTCTGGAAGATCAAGGGATGATCTCGATTGCTCCCTTAGCCTATTTTATGTTACCTAAATCTGCATGGTTAACTTCCGACTGCCTACCGCTCTCTCCTGGCTATCAAACATGAAGATTCTTCATGAGCTTCCTGCTACCGCTCCTTGTGCTTCCAAGTTGAGCTGCTCGCTATCTAATCGTGCTACCTGTGCTCTTTGTCCAACCTGCTTCCTTCCAGAAGCAGGGAAGCTAGGCTTGCAGCACCCATGGCTGTTGCCAATCTTTGCTCTCTGATATGCTACCTAGCTACATGGTATGTTATGGAGTCCGGTTGGGTACGGGGGAAGTCAAATATGAGTTATCTGTGAATGTTTATGGTTGGACTCCTAACTCTCTTTAAATCATCATGCTTCCGGCCACTCGTCAGGTCTATTCGACACATCTTGGCCAAGATTAGCTTTCTTGCGGCAGCTATGCCCTCTGCTATCTATACCAAATCGGGAAGCTAATTCATTACATATCTCCACGTGCTCTTACACGAAGCGAGACGCTATCTCCTCAGTAAAATCGTCACCAATGGCCATCTTGGTCAATAAAATATCTGATTCCTGGTGGATTCGGATCCTCCAAGCTACCTAACGTCTCTGAAAATCATATTTAGATTGCCGCGATGCTCTCTACTCCAGCGGCGAATAAAATTACGCGCAAAATTATCCAGCGTAGCATCCATTAATAATCACGTCGCTGCGTCTCTCTTTCTCGCTCTCACGCTACCTCCGCTCACTCTATCTCTCTCCGTTTGGCGTGTGCACGCACAAGCGGCTATTCTGCGCGTCTCTCTGGCTTCCTACTTCAGATATCTCTCCTTCGCTTGATCAGAGTCAACTGGTCATCACAGGATTAGTCATTAAGGGTTGGAGAATGTTCCAGATCATGTATATATATATGAGTTATTTCAATAGAGGAACACGTAAAACTTATCCCATGCTTATTTATTGATTATTTCCCCGACCTTTTTCAGCTAGTTTTAAGGTTCTTGTTTGATATCTCCTCTCGGTAATTGATGTCCGGTAATTGCTGCTTTGTTCAACGAATCCACTCCTCTTTCCACGACCCGCACACTGAGCAGCCGAGTAATTCCGTACCCTCATATCCTCCACTATTCTGCGTCCAGTTCTGTCGTTCGAGTTCTAGGGTAATTAGTATTCAGTTTTAATATGGTTTTCGTTACGGTTGCGGTTCGTTGATTCCGCGTTGCTAAAAATCAGCTGGCGCCCTAAATTATTGAAGTAAGGTTGGATCGAGCTGCTAATTACTCCTGGGATTCAGTTCCCGTTTCGGTAAGGTTTTTGTCGTTTCAGAATGGTGGACATATGAGAACGAAGGTAATGATCCGCCAGGTTTTGCGTTCCGTCAATGAGGATTATGGGAAGTTATGGTTCAGTTAGAATAATAGGCGAAAAATCATTACAAGATGATCGCCGATGGAGATTAAACTTTTGCTGGCTTGTAGGTACCGACAGTGAGCACCTTGACTGGCCCCTCTTCTGCTTGTAACTCTAGACGTTCAGTCATGACCTCATCAAGTGACTTCTGGACATAGGGTTTCAGTAGAGAACGAACAGCTCGTAGGCGTTTATTCTCAGGCAAGGCAATAACAGCTTCGGCCGCCTCGGCGTTGACTGGAAGACTGCGTAACAATGCATTCTCTCGAATAAGATACTCTCGAATTTGAGCCGGGGCATCTTGGTGATTGTCGAATTTAGCCTTAATTTGTCTCTTAAGGATGTTACTAGGTTCACCCACGAGTGCTCGATGTTCTAGTGGAATCAGCCACACTGGGAGTGGTGCATAATTCAATCTAAGCCATTCGACTATTCCTTCCCACCTGATGTTACAGTCAGGGCATTCTGCTACATATAAACTCTTGTGGCAAGAACATCCTGAGCATTTATCCAGGGCCATCTCGTGTTCAATCCCATGTGGGTATGGGCAGTCTTTTCTGTCATAGCCTGTAGCTCCACAAATTCGACAAAAACCTGGTCTATATGGCATTGGGCAATCTTTGAAATTGTGAGATACTGACTTATAATTCATGCAGCCATAAACATGCTGTTTAGCTACTGCCACAACGTACGTTTGAGTGCCAACATCTACCATTCTGCTCTCCAGTTTCTTCATCAGGTGTTGGGCTCTTTTGATCACGATATCCTTCAGTAACTTTTGGCTAACAATCCTGCAGTCTACCACGTACATTGGTTGATCGGCTCTATTGGCATTCATGAGTGCAGGTACTCCCAGCTCTTGTAATAAGTCATCAAGACTGGGCATTTTCTCTTCAGGTAGAGGCTTAACTGTGACAGAGGGGGCCACAGTGGCGTTGTGGAGATCTGCCAGTGATTTCTCTCGACCAGTTGTGGTTTTGTCGACAGGATGAAGGGGAGCTGGGATTTTACGTCGTCTCATGTTTTCTTGACACAGTTGTTGTGGTGTCATGATACTGACTTTACCCAATTCGCATTTTCTGAAGGGCAAGTCTTTTATTTGTGACAGCAGACGAGATACCTCATTTTGGACCTCACGTGTGTTGGAGTTGCCATCTGAGTTACTTGACTTTATTGACTTATTGAGGCTGTCTCTAGGCAAGGCCTTTGATGGTGGTGGCTCCTGTGAGTCCCCCAGGAACAAAATATCTCTAGCAACCCCTTCTGTATCAGTCGATGAATCACTCAGGATAACTGAGACAGCTGCTGAAGTCGACTCACTTTGACGTGCTTGGATTTTAGCTCTTACGGAGTGGAGTTTAGCTTCCAACTCCAGTTCTTGTTGGCGTAGGACCTTAAGGTCGCTATCTTTATCACTTAGGGAGGGCTCATGGCTGATGTCCTTGGGCTGGATCATGATGTTGTTGGACGATGTCTCCTGATGACTCTTGATAGCGCTGTTGTTAAAGTTGGCTCAATCTAAGGGAGACGATTAATTTCACGTAAACTACGTCGTGGTATTTTGAGATCAGTGATATAATATTTGCCTACTATTTTCTCGGATTTGTCTGCCAATTCGCCTATCATAGGATTTATTACCCGTTTAACAAAGGCCGGTCCCAGGTATCTGTGAGCCAATTTCGGCGAATAGCCCTCAGCCTTATTACTCAACTTTTTATTTGGATAATAAACTTCTGTCCCTACTTTTATGTCCACGGATTTTCCTCTGTCAGAGTTGATCTCACCGAGTCGCTTGTCTGAATATTTTTTCAATTGTATTTCAACTTTGTGACGAAATTCGTCGATTTTACTAATGCGTTCAACCCAATAATCGATTGAATCGTCTTCTGAGATCTGTCTATTGTCTGCAGTAGGATCTATGTCATGTTCTACTCTCGCCTCGCGGCCATGGCTTAAGAAGAATGGAGAGACTCTACTGCCCGCGTGTGGCACCGTATTATATGCGAACTGGATTTTCGACAAATATTCATCCCATTCGTTATGTTTGTTAATGAACGCAGCAATCATGGGTTTAATAGTTCTATTCACACGTTCGACCGGATTACTCTGAGGATGGGCTAGCGGGGTAGTGATATGATGTACGCCTCTCGCGTGTAGGAGACACCTCACATCTTTATTGATATATTCTGTACCGTTATCAGTAATAATTGATCTTGGCGTACTCCAGCGATCGAAAATCGTATCCAACACTTTGACCACTACTTTGCCCGTCTTGTTGCGGACTGGGAATAATTCTATATATTTTGTATATAAGTCCTGGACTACTACTATGTCTGTATTTCCTTTTTTTGAACGAGTTTGGGAAACGATGGTGTCGATCGATAACTGCGCCCACGGCTGTTGTAACGGTCGAGTCATTAAAGGTCCTTTCAACGGCTTTTGATCGAATTTGACTTTAATACATACTTCGCATGCTTCGACATATGATTTTATATCCTGCGACATCCCGGGCCAATAATAATTTCGACGGATTCTATCGTATGTTTTGTCACGACCTAAATGCCCCGCTTGTGGAGTATCATGATTCTCTTTAATTATCGATAAAACATGATCCGGTTTCACCACCTTTTTCCACGGATTCTCGTCGTCGATTAAGGCTTTAGAGAAATCGGGACGCCAATAGAATAGCTCGTTACGTTCAATCTTCCACTCAGTGAATCGATTTGGTTCTTTGGTTACAAGATTAAATTTTGTATCGTACCATTCTTGGTTGCAAATGCTATTCAATTGAATTTGACTCTGAACTGCTTCTTCAACTACTTGTTCCCAACCAAGGGGATCCACGTCGACGTTGAACATTCTCGATAACGCATCCGGGGCTTCATTTAATGTGCCGCGCCTGTGTTCGACTGTCATATCGTGTTGATACAGATAAATTGCCCATCTGGCAAGACGACCCACTGGATTTTTCAGGGAATGTAACCAGAGCAACGCCTGATGATCGGTAACTACTTTGAAAGGCATTCCTTCGAGATAACACCGTAATTTTTCGACTGACCACACGACCGCCAAACATTCTTTCTCACTCGTCGTATAGTACAGTTCCGCGCCTCGCAGGGGTCGACTCAGGACTTCAATCAAATTCTCCTCGTCGGTTTCAGGATTGAATTGTACTAGGATTGCGCCAAGGCCAAAGTCGCTCGCATCAGTATATAATATAAATGGTTGACCTGGGATTGGGACGTACAATCGAGGTGCATTAGCGAGTAATTCTTTCGTCTCTTCAAAAGCTTTTTGTTCAACCTCCGTCCACTTCCACGGAACTTTAACGCTCGTCAATTTATTAAGGGGGCCTTGTACCCTCGCGACGTTTTTAAGATGTCTATGATACCAATTGACTAATCCATTGAATTGTCGCAATTGTGTTCGATTTCGTGGAACAGAAAAGTCTAAAATTGGTTGAATTTTCTCAGGATTAGGTCTCATTCCGAATTCGTCAATAATATAACCAAGGAATTTGACTTCTTTACAGGCGAAACTACTCTTTTCGCGATTGATAATCAATTTAGCTTCCCGTAGAACTTCACATACCAATGATAACAGGCCAATGTGCTCGTCTAAGTCCTGACTGACTATTATCCAGTCATCAAGATATGTAAACACCTTATCAATCCATTCATTTGGTAATTTCCGTTCTGTGATTAATTCCTTGATTCGTCTTTTCAGCAGATCCATCAATTTTTGAAAGGTTGATGGTGCTCCCGTAAGACCGTAAGGCATTCGCAGCCACTCGAATTGACCTTTGCCCTCGACGACAAATGCGGTACATTTACGACTCTCTTCGTCCATGGGAATGTGATGAAAAGCTTCACTCATATCTAGCGTCGAAATTATTTTTGCTTGGTGAAGTTGCGACAAAATTGATCTCATATTATGCAACGGATATGCTGGTTTCTTAGTCTGTCAATTCACCGGTTTATAATTTATGCAAAATCGAAGTCCCCTATTAGCTTTAGGAGCTACTGCGGGTGAACATGCCCAATCGCTTCCGCCATACCAGATGTACCCCTTTTCAAGGAGACGATCAACTTCTTCATGGATAAACTTTCGAACTACCTCACTCCTACGATAGGTTTTTTATGGTGGGGAGTCGGATCAATTAATTCGATTTCATGTTTTATCATATCTGTTTCACCAGTACATTCTTTGTCTATCTTCGCGAACTCCGCATCTAAGAACGCTTTTAATCTCTGAGTCTGATCTACCGTGAGGGTGTGTAACTGAGACGCCGCGACAAGACGTTGTGAAAGAGGATATGTATGTTTACTATCAGCCAACTTCCAAGTTTTGGATGAGGGATTGACTTCTACTTTGAATGCTAACCAGAAAAGCGTACGAAAAATCGTCCCAATGAATACCAATATGCTTTATTGGTTAAGAACCAAGATCGATAGGAGCCCTCAAAAATGCTTGCTAAATATGGAATAACATGATCACTGTGTACTCCACTCGAACTAATGCTTTTTTTGAGCAACAGCAAAAATTGATCAGGGTCCTTTTCAGTTGAGGGATAACTGATTTTCCACGTCGAGATAATTTTACTTACTTTTATTGGAGAATACTCAAAGTGATTGTACGCAGGGGCAGGAGCATTCCCCTCTCTCTCACTGAGTCTGGGCTGGGCATTATTTTGATTATAAGGGCTCGTTGACAGAGGACGTGAGGGGATACTGAAATTATCACCTTGATTAGTTAGAGTATTCGGACCAGGCCTTGGATTGAATAAATTCATGCCTTATCGACCGAATATGGGGTTTTCTCTACGGCGATAAGGATCACCGGAGTTATGACTGAAATTGTGATAATTGTTCTGGCTGCGGCCAGTTGTGCTTTGCCACATTGGCACACTTGAAAAATTCTGATGACCGTCTGGATTCACATCTTGACTTGGTACATCCTGAGAGTTAGGGGCATTTGGTTGAGGATGACCTTGGCCCTGTAAATAGGTTTTAGCCTTTTGCGCCATTTGCTCTAGCTGTTCCTGAGTCAAAAATACAAAGTCTTGGGATATCCGACCATTTGGCAATGTTGTTGAATCGCAACTTTGCTTAGTCGTAGGACTGACTCGACATTTGACGGAGACTGCCGCAGCTCGGGAATTGAGGCAGCAGTTGAGGGTAAACCAGAAGGTGGTAGGCCTGGATTGGCGTGAATACCTTGTCTCAAATTGAATTGAACTCGAGGTGGTATCCTGTCTGGATGAACTGGTGTAAAACCTCTACCCCTTAAATTTGAATTTGACTGATTTCCATATAAGGTGTTTGGACTAGCATCTCTACTTTGATAGGGATTAGAAGCGGGCGGAATTGTCTCCGAACGCTCATCATGTATCGGCTGCATTTCGTGACTAAGTGAAGAACCATCGTCCTCTATATCTACCTCGGAACCATCGTGTTGTTCGGTTCACGCGCCTTCAGATACATTACCGTGCTATCCGCCTTCTACCAGATTACCCCTGGCAATTATCGAACGATATCTGTCGAGATTATCCAGCAATGAACTGAATTGTGTAGCTAGTAAATCGACTTTATCGTTTACAGTTTCAACTGTTTCTTAATCTCGCCCCAATCGCATTCATTGATGCCCTAACACTTTCAACCGTTTCCTCGATTTGACTGACTCGCGTATTCGTCGTTGTTGTTTCGCCAACAGCTGGCCGGGTCGTAGAATTGGGTAACAAACCTGACTGTCTTGCTGCTAATGTAATGTTTTGAGGCATTGGGGTGACGGGACGCGGTATAGGGCTCCGCAGTGTGGGTAAAGGGGTGAGACGGCCTCTGCCTCTGCCGCCCTGGAGGGAATGATTACCGATTGCTCCTACGTTCGTCGCCTGATTAACTGATGAGTGATCTCCCGACACGGCAGCGTGAGGGCCTAATAAATTCGCTTCGGAGTTTTCTAATGCATCGCGCTTCCCGGTATTGATAGCTATGGTCTCATTGAGACGAAAATTTCCCTCTTCTCGGAGGGGCTCAAGGTCACGCGTCTGATTCCGATTTGTATTACGGCGCGGTGGAGAGAAAAACATGCTCAACCCCCCTCTACCCATTCGTCCAATGACTGGCAAGCTCAACTCAAAGTACTCGTAATATCCACTCAACTCAGCAGGGTAATAGAGGTTCAATCCGTAGTGGACATAAGACCAGGGAAATATTCAATAATTTGATAACAAAATTTTATTGTGTCAATCCCGTGATTGACTGAAACAAAATAGAACTAAAATTATTCAAAAATCCAGCGCCTCACTGAAACCCAGGGCAAGACCTTCGAGAAGTCAGTAGAGCTCAATCAAAACAATCATTTATCCATGCACGGCAGAGCCGTGCAGAGCGGAAAAGTATAACAAAAATATCTCGACTATTTAATTCGCCGAAGACATTTAAACTCGACAAGACTCTGATGTACAATCACAAATAATTTACTCTAACTGTGGTCACTTAATTAATTCTAATTTCAATTTCCAAAATTTTAATTTGTCGAATTCAAACCTCCTCACCTACTAATTGACAAGACAAATTGGCAGACAAATCAGATTGATATTCGTTGTATTCAGAGAAATAAATATTCTTTAAATTACAGTAAGACTGTTCGATAAGACGAGCATAAAATAAAATTCAGGCAAAAGCGAAAGAGAAAAGAAAATCTATTCAATGCCAAGGTTGGCTGTGTTTACATTTCAACAGGCACTGGGTGTTCGAGAAGCGACCCCAGGGCCGTACAATTAAATCAAGACAATGACACTATTATTTGACAAAGTTTTAAGCATAATAACGAAGAAAAGAAAAGAAAATCCCAACTGCCCCACGTTGGGTGCCAAATGAGACAGAATTTCCTCTTGGTTAATTTTATTAATTAAAATAAAACGAGATTTTACGACAAAAGTGAAAGATTGCCAAGAGAAAATTCCCACCTGACGCGGTCGGGGTCTATCGATTGTCATGGCCCATATTGGCACAATAATTAATAAATAGACATTGGACGCCAGCCAATTTTATGGTAAATTGGCAAACCAACAAAAGAGAGACAATTGAATAAGACGAAGTGACAGAATAAAGGTTAGGATTCGGTTGGGAAGACCCAAAATAAAGTGGAGAGTTGACCAAGAGTAATTGATTATTTTAATTCGACAGAAAGATAAATTACTTACAGTTTAGTTGACAGTTAAGACACTTAGGTTGAGATCAGCGTTACAGTGAACTTTTAATAATATTCATAAAGATTCTATATAATTTTATATTAAAGAAACAATATGACCACAGTACAAAATATGAACATACGTATATCGTAACAAAAATCAGAGTGAGTTCTCGTGTGTCGACCTGTTGCTTGCGCCCGTCTCCCCACTCCGTACCACCAGAAAATCAATAGTCTGACGCCTGCGCGTTAGTCAATTTAAGAGACGTACCGTCTAGGTATATTTGAACATATCTTAATTATTCATACTATTTGTATTATTTAATAATTTTAGAGTAGTGTCGACTGGGTAGAATAATCTCCTGTTACAATCATCTCTCTCTCTTACACCAGGATTCTCATAGCGCTGTCTCTCTCGCTCCTACAGCGAACAGACCGGGAGTAAATGGATTTATTCAATGCATTTATTATCCTAATATACAGAAAATTCTCAATTTTTTTTTTAATGCTGAAAAAGTCATCCATATGAAAAGTGCCGTAAGGCTAAGGTGTTGTTCGGTTGTCAACCGAATATTTACCACACACACATTTGTCCGACTCACATGGCCCTACGCACAGCTGACCCGCTCGATTACCTCTCGAACTTCGACACCTGAGGCGCCACATGATGGACGGGTGCAATTGGAGCGTGACCATTAGAATTGGGTCGCGTTCACACTTCATTGTTCTCACCTGCCACCTTGCGGCTAATTAATCGCTCTCATTCGCATATTGTACAGCTTTTAGTTGACACGTGTATTTTCGCTTACGCTTTGCTTTTGCTTTTATATTGTTCTTCGGTTAATTAACTGATTTTTGCTTATTGCTAATTGCTCATCTCAATTCTTGCTCATCTCAAAAAACATATTAAACTCATCGACTACAGTGTATCTAGTGACTTTTTATTAATAATTAAAAGTGACTTTGTTGACCGACGCCACGTGTATTCAGTGTTTAATTGACCCTCGCCCACTCCTGAAAACATCCATAATTATCTTGCCCATCGACATTATTAATTTTATCGAACCAGATCCTGCATCGAACAGGTGTGCTTTTTATTATTCATTTATTAATAAACAAAATAACCCTTGAAACCGTCACTTTCGTTCAAGATATCTCATAAACTATTGAGAAGTGATCGAGACATTCAGTATGGAAAAGTTACGTAATTTTATGACAAAGAAAGGGGCGTTCATTTTTTGGCTCTGCGAATTATATTTTTTTTATCTACGGTCATTTGTTTGCCAGCGTGTGACGCGAGGCGTGAAGTTCATGCGCTCTGTGCTATAATCAAATGGCTGTAAGTTAACCGAAAATTCATATTAATTTTTTTTTTCTTCTCAGAAAACATTCCAACCGTATACTTTAAGATCTTTCAGCAATTTTTCACATTGATTGCCATCCAATTATTGATCGAAAATTATTGATTTTCGAAGTCTTTGAAGACGAATATTTTTATGATATTAATTCCAATCGCTTACTATTAATTTAAATAAAACTCTCCTTATGGCCATAAAGTGATCACAAAAACCAGTTGATGAATTAAAAATGAATATGAAAGACAATTCATTTTATTAAAAGATGCCAACGTTTCGGACACTATATTGTGACGTTGTGAATGGAACCATTAATTAAATTACGACGATTAATACTAAATTTCGGTAGAATTATCTACGAGGACTTTGCTCCACATATGAGTCTTTTCGCGTCACCAATTTTCCCTTATCTGGGTACTAGATGATTCCATTTACCGTCAATTAATGAAAATAATAATTACCTTGGTCTGCCTGGTTCTAAGTATTCGATAGAGTTAAATTGTAAGTTGTTCGGGCTATTGTATTTTTAATAGTTATTCGGGCTTTTATTGTTCATCTAATATTTTATCTGTTCATTCGAGAATAATATTCAGGTCTCGAATAATGAATTGAATTGGAGTGAAATTGTAATAAATCTAGGAAAAATTAATCTGATAAATACCAATTAGTATATTCTTGAAATTAATAGGAATTTATTCTGCCTCTGTGGCTCAACTCTTATTTCATACAATTTTGGTAAATTTGTATTTTATCACGTCTGATAAAATCCCACTCAGCATTCATTCGCACTATTGAAAGAATTTTTAGTTCACAAAGAAAAAGAAAAACAGAGAAGAAAGAATATTAAACAACATCCGGGTAAATTCCGATTATGACTTTGAATACCATTTGAAAATAATAATAATAAGTAGTAATGATACAGAATTGATTCGAAAAGAAATAATATTTGTGGACTCAACCGTCCTTCGAGTACATTCAATAGTTTAAGAGCTTCCTCCTAGATTATTCTTCCACAGCAGAGGATGTTAATGACCTTGAGTCTTGGTTGAACGGGGAGAAGCCCAATTCACCACTGACCTTATTATTGAGTTAATTTTTATGCAATGATTTGTCCTCAATTAACAGGATCGGACTCAATTTCCAAATATCTTTGTATTCTCAGTTATTCTACTAGGAGCACAGAGCCTAATGCATAGATTGCCAACACTCCACAACTCAGTACGCAAAACCTTGATGGTACTCACGTGGACTGTGATTCTACTTGAGCTTCGGGTAACCTCTTTTCTCTCTTATGATTTTCCTCTCTGGGATTGACCAAGTATCTCCTATCTCAGAGGAGAATATATATTTGCACAGGTCACTGCACTGTGACGAATGCACTTATCACTAATTTAGTGATAAATGCTAAATAATTGATGAAATAATCGATTTAACGTGTCACCACGATTTGGTCGTGACGACAGCAAAACTCAGAGTGGCTCCAACATGGCCGGTTCGGGTTGAGGCTCCCTCTTCCCGGTTTCCAGGGTCCAATCCCACCAATGGACAAAGCCCACATCAACCAGATGTCCATATATGGAGTTATGGGTGTCTAACTCTGCTCATTGGTTGGCTCAGAGGTGACACTTAACTTATTTATCTGGATCTTCTTGCCGTCTGTGCTCCCATATGTCTATGGCGCCATTCAATCAATCTGTTTTGAATTTGATTTGGCTTGTGGTGATTAGGTCGATAGGCCAGTGCTCCGGATTGTCGACCTCTCCTCGATCAACCAGTCCAGCTAGTACTTCAACTATTGTTATGGAGAAGTGTGTTTCTGGTCATTCTTCTGATGTTGGTGATGTTGGTGAACTCCGGGCCTTCGGGTCATCTTCTTGATGTTTCACATCGATCTTACAGTCATTTTAATTCAATCTTATCACTATGAAGGGAAGAAGGGAGAGTGGCCCATTGATAATCTCTAATTGATGCTATTTGCATTTATTTTGTATTGTTATTCTTAATTTTTAATTTTTAATTTATCAATTAGGGAAGGGTGCTCACGAGCTATGAACCTCGTGACAATATGTGTCCATCATCAGGGCAATATTTCATTGTTCTGCGAAAAATTAAACAAAAATCTACAAATCAAGTTTACCAATATAACATTCAGGAAAAAATTAAAATAATAAAATAAACTAGGGGTGCGGCCGGTCTACGGGGTATTGTTGGTCGCTCGCAAGCTCGCTCCCGAGTTTGGGTGCGTTCAAATCGGAGCGAACCATTGAGGTTCACAACTAAAACTTCCCGGTTTTCATCACCCCATATATACATTAAAAACAAAAAAAATGAATTGTATAGAAATATCCAGTTCTATTGATTTTTCTTCTATTGAAATAAGTTTTATTGAATATTTCTATTGGAAAAGATCTCGAATAGAAATCGACGAAAAATTAATAGAATTTTCAGTAGAAATCCAATAGAATTTCAATAGAATTCCTTAGCGAATTCGATAAGATTTTCTATTGCATTCTTTCATACGTGAAATGGAACGAAAAAAATTTATTTAGAATTAGAAAAAGAAAATTAGCAAAATTGTTTCATTTTCAAAATATTTTTCAGCATTTATCCCCCTTCAACCGCGTTAATTGATTCGGCTCCTGCGCAAAGGTCAGCGAAAGTAGAAAAAAAATAGAAAAAAAAACATTTGAAGATTTGAAAAAAAAAAAACAGATAATGAAATTTTTCATCTTATGTTTTCCTGGAAAAACTGGAGAACAGCTGGACCAATTTCCTCGAAAATCCTTTCCGCTCTAAGTTGGATGGAGACGCTTCGATTGCATCATTGATGGCCTTGATCGCATCATCCGTTCGGGAGATATCGTAAACCAAAATTTTTGGTCACACACGGACACCCACACACACACACATACACGCACACACACATACACATATACATCATCTTGAAAATTATCGAGGATTGTTGTGGAGACCTTGAAACGTCGAGATATGATGAAAAATCGATTTTCGATTTTCGGGGTGATTACAATAACTTCCCTAGCCCGGGAAGTTAATAATAGAATTTCATAGTTTACCTAAGTCCCATCAAATGTTAAGGGAGTAGAATGAAATTAACCAACAATTACACAAGACAATAAAAATACATGTCATTGGCCTCTTCTAACCTAGAAAATACAATGCATAAATACTAATGATCCAAAACAAATGACGAAAAAATTTACAAGAATGAAATTTATGTTTTGAATGAAAGATCATATTATTGTAAACCATGAGAAACTAACTATAGGTTTATTCTATGTGAAACTATTAGAAATGATGATAAAAATATAAGACAAATGTAAACAACATACCGTTGGTTCAAGTCTCAAAAATAGAAGAGAATGAGACACTAGAGCCATCTAGTGAAACCAATAAAGAACTATGAACTAGAAATATCAATTCAATATTTGGATCATTAAATAAATATGCATTATATTGCACATGTTTTCAAAATAAATAACAATATTAAAAATTCAAAAAATTACAAAAAATTAATGAAAATGTCAAGTATGTTAAAAAACCAATTACGTCCATAAAGTCAGTCAGTCAGTACATAAATATTAACCATATATATAGAAATTACTGTATCGTTAATTTCTTTTGCAAAAAAGAAATTAACGATCGCTTCCGAATTTAAGATCGCTTTATGGCCGTAAGGAGAGTTTTAATTGAACGAATATTTTTATAATATAACATAGCACTCTTTTTCACATACCGGTTACAAGATAGCCAAATTATCAACATTCGCTCAAGAAATTCTACATTTTTCATTATATTAGGACAATACATGCATTAAATCAATCCATTCACTCTCGGTCTGCTCGCTATAGGGGCGAGCGAGACAGCGCTGAGAGTCCTTGCGTGAGATAGAGACGATCGGTCTTTTTAAGCGTTGTCGCTATTCAAACACGCAAATAAAATGTTTGACTTTCAAAATTATGGATTATTATCATCTGTGCTATTAAAAAATCTATTGGCCTTGCATTTCGATTTTTCTTCACTTCATTCTTCACTCATGCAAGTGAGCCATTTATTTTTGATAAATTGCATTTCTATTGTCACAAGGCACTTTAGAATATTTTTGCTCAGTGCTTGTGAGGGTTCGTATAGGGGTATAGGACTGTGGAATGGAGTCCCAAGGGACTCTTGTCGCTAGGCGACTCAAAAGGGATTGTGGGTATTGGGACGAGGTACGGGATTTATCCCTCCCGTGCCTCTGTGGATGGGATGTGACTCGGGTATATGTCGGTAGAGGGTAGGACTCTGTATTAGGTGGGGCGGATGTGGGAAGCTCGGGTAGAAATAGGGCGAAGGTGGGAGCGGATGCGGGGAGCCAGAGACGGCCCTTGTAGAGATGCTGCCCGATTGTGTCCTCTCCACCAGCCAAGTCCGGAGGACGCGGATGCAATGCCCCAGCGTACCAGTTTATTGTTGCCGTGGCCCGCGATAACCGCTAATAATAATTGTATCAGAAAGGGATCGGTCGAGCAGCAGTAGGGAGAAAAGACCCGATTAGGTAGCGTAGTGGCTCAGGTTATTTCCCCATACGTGAAAAGAAAACAAAAATACAGAATATAAAATAAATCACCCTCAGGTGTGTGTAGTTTCTCACCGGAGTCTCGGCGTCCAAAAATAATGAGAATAACAAACGAAAATAGAATAAACTTAAATTCGATTAACCGGGCTGATCAGCTTACAATAATAAACTCGTCTCCAGAATTATGAAGCAGATAATAAGTACTAAAAGAAACAAAGAAAAAAAATAAAGCCACGGAGATCTCTGCTCAAACAGTAATTATTTTTCCCCGATTATAAACAATCCAACAGGACATCCAGACATTGACTCGTCCCCTCAGCAACTCTCCCCCATCAATAAATATCATAATTACATCGATCTCTCCGGAATGGCCAGGATGACTGACTTTATACACTTCCAGAGTGTGTCCAGACGTCCGAGTGAGAAAGACGGCACGAGGAGCCTTCACCCTGGTGAGAGAGATGCCTCATACGGCGCTTGCTTCCCTATGCGTATATTTCCCCTACTGAAGGGGGAAGCGCGGCGAGCAAGTGCCCACGTGGGACACTTGTGGGCTTCCAACACCTCTTGACGCGAATCTCATATAACTAATTCTCCTCTCTCTCTCCCCTGGAGGACTCTGAGTCCCTCTTTCCCACTCACTCTTCTCCCTGTGCGCGCTAAAATATATCGGTGGTTTATAATTAATAAAAATATTTTATTGCGACCTGATTCAACGTAACTATCACCGGTATTTACCACCCTAACACTGAGTCCTCAATTTACCACTCACACCGACCTCCGAAATTACCCGGATAATTTATTCTAGATATTCCTCAACAACAACGTAGTAAGATGGCGGCCCCGTGGCCACGCGCCTAGCATGTGATTTGGGGCACACGAGACCCCCACGAATTTAACTGTTTAATTTATGAATTTTATTCTCAGCAAATTATACTAATCAATAATCAGTTAGATTTCCGGCAATGACTCGCGTAACCGCAATCGCATCAGCAACCGATGATATACAAATCAATGCCAACTCACTCTTTTGTTGCCAAGTCCAAATTATCCGTGAAAGCCGGTATGTCGCCGTATGTCCAACCCGGGTATTCTCCGGAGATAGTTTATCCACTGATTTACGGGGAAATCTTCACCAAAAAACCTCTAAATCATTCGCTCACAGTTTCCTCTCACTAATAGCGCAGCCCGTGCGGATGAATATTTAATAAAACACGTAAAATATTAACAACAAGTACAAGGAATATTTTCTACACGTGTAGACTGCTATAGATGAGAACGGAGTGGTGTTCATTCCAAAAACGTCGTTATTCCGGGAATTTCATCTGGCCAGATGGCGCCAGCTCCCGGTCGACCAGAGGTCAGCTGACCATTTTCATTCTCGACCTTACCCAATCCTAGCGTATAATTCACGCGGGCTAGAGGTCTCTCTTCATCTTCTCATTCTGTCTCTCTTGGACAACTCTGGAGATATATCCTCGAGTGGCGAATGTTAGACCAGGGCCGTGTTCACGGGGGTCCAGTATACCGTTGGAGATATAATTATCTTTGGATAATTATGGATGATTGGAGTGACTGTTGGCTTACCCCCTGTCAGGATACTACCGCTCCGTAGGTGTGGATGTCCTTGATGTACTCTCCGGAACCTCGATTACGGTTAAGTGAGCTATTACCGGGTTATTTCCCAATCTCTGAACGTTACTCCGGTGTGTGTGGTACAGGAGAAAAGTACTTAATATTAGTCAGGTCCAGCTTAATACACGTCCACTCGATATATCTCTCTTTGTTCTCACACTATTGTTGTACAATTTCACCAAACATTGGAAAGACGACTTCCAAACATTGGAAAGACGACTATCATGATATGCTATGATTAAGCACGATGGAATTTCTAGTGAAAAATACATTTTCTGATGGCTGATTTTTTGATGTGAAACATCTAATGGCGCGTTGCCAGAAAAGTAGCGAGGAGACGTCGTATTTTCAGGCGATACCCCCCTCCATCCCAGTCTGCGCGTCGCTCACCGGCGCACCCCCCCCCCTCACATTGGGTGGTGGTGATCGATCTCCGGACACCTGTGGCACCGTCGGGAGGCGACGCGGCGGAGGCGGCGACCCCTCCTATGAGGTTCAATATTCGTCGAGTCAACTGGGAGGGTTTTGCCGTCGCCCTGAAGCGCGAGTCCTCGTCGTGGCCGTGGGATCCGGCGTTCGAAACCGCTAATGCTGTAGAAAGCATGGCAAAGACACTCGAGGAGGCTATCATCAGGACCTGCGAGGAGTCCATGCCAAGAAAGAAGCGTTTCCGCAAATCAAATCCACGGTGGAACCCCGAATTAAGCTGTAAACGGAAGCAAACCTTCAAGGCGAGATGAGCCTATCAGAAAGAACGCGATCCCGCGGAGCGAGTCGAGAAGGATCAGCTCTATAGGGAACTCCTAAAGGCCTACAAATACGCGATCAACAAAAGTAAAACCGATAGTGCTAGGCAATACATTACTAAATCAGGGAACGAAAATGCATGGGGATGGCCATATAAAAATGCCGCGGATAAACTTAGAGCAGGGACGGTGCTGAGCACCCTCCGGAAAGGGGATACAGCAACGATGGGCATGAGGGACACCGCGCGTCTTCTTCTTGACACACACGTCCCGGATGACGACCCCAACATAGACACACCCCAACAACGCGTCATCAGGGAAGAGGTTCGAGACCTCGACCCGCAAACCCCCGACGCTGCACACTTCACAGCGGAAGATATCGGGATCGCCCTCAACACCATGGTAAACGGAAAGGCGCCCGGATGCGACCTCGTCGAAGTCCGAGTTCTGAAGAAGGCATTTAAAGCTATTCCAGAGATATTCGTCACTCTGTTCAATGCTTGCCTCGACCGGAGCGTCTTCCCAGTACCCTGGAAGGTGGGCTCATTAGTCACTTTTCTAAAGGGCCCGGGCAAGGACGTCACGGATCCAAAGTCGTATAGGCCCATCTGCCTCCTCTCGGTAGTGGGAAAACTCTTCGAAAAACTCCTCAAATCCCGCATAACTGCAACGTCCCTCGCGCTGGACAGAGTCTCCGAACAACAGTTTGGGTTCATGCCCGGAAAATCCACAGAAGACGCAATCGTGGAAATACGCCGCATGGTGTCTGCCTCTGAGGAGAAGTACACTATCGGACTCCTTTTTGACATCTCAGGGGCCTTCGATAACGTTTGGTGGCCCCTCGTTCTCAAAGCCCTCGCTGATCGAGACTGTCCAAAGAACGTCTTCAGAGTTATAAGTATTTACTTTGACGACCGAAGGGTCAAGATCATGTGGGGCGATCAAGAAGTCGCGAAGCAGGCAACCAGGAGCTGCCCGCAAGGGTCAGTCCTCGGACCTGCGTGTTGGAATCTCATGTTCGATGGCCTCCTCCAAGGCATCGAAGAGAAATTTGGAAAGATAGAAGTCGCCTACGCGGACGATCTTATTGTCATCATCAAAGGCAAATCTCGTGAAAATCTCGAGCGCAAAGGCCAAGTCACGGACTTTAGTTTCATGGTGTGATTCGGCAAAACTCCAATTATCCAAAAGTAAAACCGAAGCCATCATGCTGAGGACTAATTGGATAATGAGGGCCCCAGTTGGTCGTAGGAAATACGGCGCACCCCGTAGGAGGAGATTATATGGGAAAAAGCCGCAGCTTGAGAGCCACCCTCCGACTATCAAGATAGATGGCTTAAAAATTAAATTCCGAGACAGCGTTAAATATCTAGGGGTGCACTTTGACAAGAATCTATCTGTCAAGGCACACATACGGCATATTAGGGAAAAGACGGGGAAGCTTTTCGAGCGACTTAAGAGACTCGCGAAAGTTAATTGGGGAAGCAGGTTTGGGGCTCTGCGGACGGTCTATCGTGGCGTGTTTGAATCGGTTGCGATGTACGCTGCGGGGTGCTGGCTGGATCTCTGTGACGCAGGCGATCTCCGCGCGCTTCGGGCGATCCAGCGAAGCGCCCTGATCATGATCACTCACGCATACCGGACCGCCTCTCACGAGTCCCTTTGCGTAATAGCCGGTGTTTTGCCGATAGGCCTGCTCTTGGAAGAAAGAGCAGGTAGGTATAAAATACGCGTGGGGAGGGAAGCGAGTATAGGGAATATCACGGTGCAGCCACGACGTAGAGGGCAAGGAGTCGGTCAGTGGGGGGGGAGAAAGGGTCGCGGAGTTGGCGGAAGAGGCCGTGGCTGAGGAAAGGGATGAGGTCGAGGAGCCGGACCCCGTCGCGCTCATTAAGAATGAAGCCAAGAAGCTGTGGAAGGTGCAATTCGAGACCGCAGTCACCGGTCGCACTACGTTCGCGTTCTTTGATGATGTTCACAAAAGACTGGAAGCGAAATATGTCCCAGTCAACTACTACACCACGCAGGCTCTTACCGGGCATGGCCAATTCCGGGCTTATCTTGAGTCACGGGGACATGCTGACGGGCGAGACTGTGAGTGTGGAGCAGAGGAAGATAGCGTCAGGCACCTCCTTGTGGAGTGTCCCGAGTATGCGCCCCAGCGGGAGTGCATTGATAGGTTCATCGGGAATCATGGATGGCTTGTGGCGGCACATGCTCTCGTGTCGTTGAAGGAGGCGTCTATTGCGTTCTTAGAATTTTGTACCGAGTGTCTCTGGATTAAGTCCGAGCACCGGAATGCAGTCGAAGCCGCAGCAGCAGAATCCGAGGACTTGTAACAATTCATTTTGTGGTAGAGATGAAAATTGGAATTTTAATTTAAAGTTGATGCGTATAGATATATTGAAACTTTCGATAATAATTGATTTTGTCTCTTAGGGACCAAAGGACATTTAATAGATGTAGAAAAATCCCAATAACGAGAAACACGATATATATTTTAAATAATCGATGTTCATTTCTGATGATATGTTCGCGAATCCAAAGTAAACAAGAAATTATTCCAATAAAAAGAACACATAAAACCAATAATAATAATAACATCTCGTCATCTTCCAATACTCGAAGGAATTGTTTATTAAAATCTCATAATAAAACCCGTTAAACTTTATGTTTATTTTCCAAAAATATATCACGAGTTTTCAATTGGAATTCTTTGAGCACATGTTTTTTCTTGATAGTTTTTCTCTTAATTCTGCAATGAGGTACGGGATTTATCCCTCCCGTGCCTCAGAGGATGGGGTATAGGACTGGGGAATGTAGGTAGAAGGGAATAGGACTCCGTAGGAGGTGGGGCGGATGCGGGAAGCTCGAGTTGTAGTTGGGGCGGCTGCGGGAAGCTAATGCCGACCCGGGTGGAACTGCTGCCCGATTGTGTCCTCTCCACCAGTCGAGTCCAGAGGACGCGGGTGCAATGCCCCAGCGTACCAATTTGTTGTTGCTGGGGCCCGCGATAACCAAGAATGCTAATTTTAATAATTAATAACTGGGTTGAACAACAGCAAAGAGAAAGAAAAGTCTAAGAATTTAGAAATAATGGCTCAGTTTATTCTTCACGAATCAAAAATAAAGAACTGGAAGAAAATATACAAATAAATCCCTCTCAGGGTATGTGTAACCACCTTAGTTTCGATGCCAAAATAATAATAATAAATGAAAATCCATAGGAATCAAAATAAACTCAATTTGAATACCCGGCTGATCAGCTTACATGAGTCGGAATTCTGGAGTAAATAATAAGACGCAAGAAAATAAATGTACTGAGACCTTGGTATGTTTGGTAATTAATTTCCTCCCCTGTTATTAACGACTTCAGCGGACATCCAGACAGGGACTCATCCCTTCAGCAACCCTCCCATTCATAAATATTAAAGGTACATAAATCTCTCCGGAATGGCCGGGATGACTGACTTTATACACTGCAATAGTGTGCCCAGATGTCCGAGTGCGAGAGACGGCACGAGGAGTCTTCTCGCGGGAGAGAGATGCCTCATACGGCTAACACTTCCCTATGCGTATTCTTCCCCCACCGAAGGGGGAACGCGACGAGCAAGTGCCCACGTGGGACACCTGTGGGCTTACACTGCCTCTTTACGCGATCTACTCGTTGACTATTCTATCTCTCTCCCCCCTGGAGGACTCCGAGTCCCTCTTTCGCACTCACTCTTCTACTCTTTTCCTCGGAAATATCAGAAGTGTTGAATTGCGCAAATTATCCAATCGCAGCCGGAATTACCCTGATTAATAACGATAATTATCCCCTTAAAACAACGGATATTTAGTACTCCCTTCATCCACTCACACCGGCTTGTACAATTCAATAATTTTATTCAATATCTCTTGAAACCAGGGGGGCGCTAGTGAGCAAGCAAGTGGAGTGGTTGTGTTTGTAAAGGTGTCGTCTGATTTTGGCTCAGTTTGAGGGTTTTAGGCTTTAAGCCAGTGTTTTTGTACATGTTGACAGTGAGAGGGTCCCTCAGGGGACAGTGATTTGGTGAATTGGAACATTAATCTCTTGTTTTTTGTCCGATTTTTTGTGTTGTGGCAATCAAATTTTTCCAGTAAGGTTATGTGTGACCGCTTGGGTGGCCGGGAATGGATAGGAGAGGGAGTGAATCACAAAGAATAGATAATAGCGAAAATGATTTGAGTGATGTACCGACAGCTAATTTGACGAGCCCGATAAAGTCGGACTCCCCGGGTTGCATACAAGTTCCAAAGGTAAAGGAGTTTAAGGAAGGTGTCTCTCTAAGTGGGGCAGTGTTTCTAACCTCGAGAACAAAACAAAGCAGCAGTGAGAAGAGAGGACACAAGAGAAGTCGAGCGAAAGAAGGGGGTGGTGATTATTCGCCGGAGCAGAGTACGACGTGTAAATATCTGAAGCGTAATCCACGCACGTTTGATAACCCTGCAGGGGAAATCACAATGGAGAGAGCGATGGAAGCACTGGAGAGGACCCTTATTGCACGAATGGAGGGTATCTCAGCACAGATTGCAGTCTCACGTGAGGAGAATAAACAACAGTTGCAAATACTCCAAAACTCGATTGATAAAAGACTCGAGGAACAGAACATTAGAATCAACATTGTGGAGTCCAGAATCTCCGCGGTACAAAGCAGCTTGGTCCAGGAAAATGCTGAGTTGACGTCGAGGATTGTGGCGTTGGAAAATAACAGAATTCAAAGTGATAATCCTGCCACGAATGAGTACTTCGCCAGTTGGCTGAGCAAGGTGTCTAGATGTGTTGACGAACGTGAGAAAGCCGAGAAAAAACTCAATCTGATAGACAGAGGCTTGAAGGAAGATAACAGTGACCCTCGTGGAGCCATTGAGAAATTTCTCTGGACATACTTCAAATTAAAGGATGTGGTTCAAGAGGTTACTTGCTTTGGGCAGGAGCATAACAAGTGTTATCGTGTGAGAGTAAATTCTTGGGAGACAAAAAAGAATATTTTGATGCAGAAGAGTCGTTGCCTGCTCAATCAACCAGTGTTTGTTGAGCCAGATCGCTCTACGATGGAGAATGAAATTGCTTGGAGAGCTAGAATGTTGGCAAAGAGCGAAAAAGCTAAAGGAAAAAGTATCAAATATGGCTACAACAAAGTGCAAATTGACCAAACCTGGTTCGTGTGGAATTCAATCTCTGGAACATTCGTAGAGGAGGTGAAAAAGCATGAAAAAGCCAATGTGCCGAGAAGTTCTGTGAGTAATCACAATGTCAGTAGTATGGAGGTATGTGAGCTAGTCAATGGCTCACATCTGAGAAAATAATTGTTGAAATATTCCTCTTTCTATCCAGGCTCTTTGCGTTTTTTGGAATTGTAATGGGATGAATAATGTTTGGGAAGCAACATCCTGGTTGGAAAAGGCACTTTGGATTGGGTTGGTGGAAACATGGTTGGAAGAAACTCCCTCTACTGTACCAAAATGGATAGAAAACAATTTCAGTGCTTTTGGTCACCGGCCGTCAGAAAGGCGACAGTTGGTCGGGGCAGTGGAGGACTTTGTCTGCTGGTCAGCAAGGTGCTAGAGGTCTCTTTGCTGGACATGTCTCCATGGTGGATCTTTGTACATGTCCAAAACAGCAATTTTCAGCTGGTGACAGGAGTTGTTTACATTCCTCCATTTCGACACGTGGAATACTACGAAGAGATACTGAACATGTTGAGTACCACTCTTGAGAACATTACGGAAAAATATGGAGATAAACCGATGGTGGTAGGAGGGGACTTCAATGGCAGAACTGGTGCGGTGAAAGACGAGATCCCTGAGGAGCTTCTACAAGGTTCTGTGTTGCAAAGTGCTCGTGTGTGCACCGATGTGAAAAAAAAAGAAAGAAGGTCGTTTGTTGATGGAAATGATGAATGAAGGAGGTTTGTTTTTGGTCAATGGGAGAGCACCAGGGGACTGTCCTGGTCAGGTCACTTATACATGCGCGTCTGGTGCTAGCACGATGGATTATTGTTGGGTGAACAGTCCTGCTTTACCTATTGTGCAAAGTCTTGTGGTAGGGGATGATATTCATGCCTCGGATCATTTTCCAATTTTGTTCCATTTTAGTGCTGTTGATTTGGATGTTTCAGATAATGTTGGAGTTGGGGGTTTAGGTTTTGAAAAAATTAACTGGGATCCAGGGCGTTGCTTAGAATTTTCTGAGAAAGTTGAACGTTCACTTGACAATGTGGCCGTGGAGCACTCAGGTTGTATGGAGGAGTTGAATGAGTGTCTTAGAAAGTATATCATGTCAGTGGCGAATGAAATGGGTATAATAAGTTGTCAAAGTGTCAGTCAGAGGTTATCTGGTTGTAATGATAAGAAAAATAAATGGGATGACGAAGAGACGAGGAGTTGTAAAGCAAAAATGAATAGAGCCTGGAAAGAATACAAGAAAAATATAATCAATTGTGATAAAGAATCAGATATTTACTTATTGGAGATTTATCATGAGGTGAGAATGGAGTTCAAGGAAATGATAGTGTATAAAAAAATGTTGTATTTTGAAGATGTGAGAAGGAGATTAGCGAATGTGTATAATATAAAGGAATTCTGGGGTGTAATTAGGGAATTTAGCAGGAATTTTGATAGGGGTAATGGAATTTCCAAACTGAAATGGGAAGAATTCTATTCGAGTGTGTATCCAGCACGAATTAACTTTGAGATCAGGTTATCCGATGCAAGACATCCACTGTTGGATGTATCAATCTCCCCTCTGGAACTAGAGAAAGCTCTTCTTTCATGTAAATGCAATAAGGCTCCAGGCCCTGACCTTATTCCTAATGAAGTTTGGAAGGCGTTACCCCCCAAGGGCAGATTAATTCTGCTAGAGCTTTTTAATACGGTCTTCGAGAAAGAAAAGGTCCCTAACAACTGGCCTATGGTGGCTCTTTCCATGATTCACAAAAAGGGTCCAAAAGATGATCCATCAAATTATAGAGGCATTGCTTTAACGAATTGCATCCTAAAAATCTTTACCAGAATACTAGCAAATAGAATCGAGAAATGGATGGAAGAGGCGGCAGTCTTGCCAGAGTCTCAGGCTGGTTTTAGGAGGAATAGAGGCTGCGAAGATCAAGTTTTTTCTCTTCTCACTACACTGCAGATGCAACTGAGAGTCCCAGATAAAGTGGTATATGTCATTTTTATTGATTTTCGGCGGGCGTTTGACTCTGTCCCACACAGTTTACTTTGGAAGAAATTATTTTCAATAGGTTTAAGCTCAAAGTTGATTAGAATTCTAAAAAATATATACGATTTGGCAGTTGCTCAGGTAAAACTAAGAGGGGATTTAACGAAGAAATTTGAGATTACTGAGGGAGTTTTACAGGGAGAAATTTTAAGTCCTATACTATTTATTCTTTATGTATCCGACTTTGAACGTTTTTTCAGAGATAAGGAATGTAGAGGGATTGATATTGACGCTACACATGACTTGTTGATGCCAACTTATGCGGATGATACTGCACTTCTAGCTTACAGTGTTATCGATGTTAAAAAGAAATTAAAAATTTTAAAGGAATACTGTGATTTGAATGGGTTGACTGTTAACACGAGCAAAACCAAAGTTCTGCCTTTTAGAGCAACAGGGAGAATCAGGAAAATTGAGTTAGGGGCCTTTTCTTATGATGGAGATGAGGTGGAAACGATAAAGTCTTATGTATACCCTGGTGTAAATTTGGAAAGTAGTCTGAAAGGAATAGCGACAGTTAATCATGCTATTAGGAAAGCAAAAGTTGCGATTGGGGCCTCTAAGGCGATTCTGGTTAAAACTAAGTCAGATGCATGGTGCAGTAAGGTAAAATTGTTTGACTGTGTTGTGACTCCTACTCTCCTCTATGCGGTAGCATCGTGGGGAGTGGGGCACTTCGAAGCAATAGAAAAGATTCAATCAGATTTTTTTCAGGCAAATTCTCCAACTGCCAATGAACACACCGGGCTACTTACTGAGACTTGAGCTGGACTTGAGTCATTTGGGGGTGAGAGCGTTAGAATTGACTTTAAATTGGGTAATGAAAATACTTAAAATGGGCAACGAACGTCTACCTCATGTCTGCTGGAGTAGGCTGGTGTGGTTGATTGATAAGGCGACGAATAAAGTTTAATTTAATTGGGCCTCGAGGCTTTTCAGTATTTTGGATGAAATTGGTTTTAGTTTTTTAATAAAATGTTCTGAACCTGGAATCTGGCTTGATAACAAAGAGATTATTTTACACAAATACAGACTCCATCTGAAAGAGAAAGATCTAAGAAGGTACCAGGTTTCGACGTCCCTGCAATGCAGGATCCCCAGAGGGATCCTGGATCGCACGGCGAGATATGTTTTGCTCCGCTGTCCCATTGCTCTAACGCGTATTATTGCACAAATAAGATTGGCTAATGTTTACTCTAGTAGATTCTACTTGAATAATGTTTGTCACAAACTGTATCTAAATAGTCCATGCAAGTTATGTTATGCTGAATATGAAAGTATCCCTCATATTTTATTAAATTGTCAATACTACGACGAGATAAGGAATAAATACTTTAAGGATATGATTAACGATGGATTTGATGAACAGACTATTGCAACTCTCTTAGACATTAATAATCCGAAAGATCTCAAAAGGTTGGCTTATTTTTGGTTGGAAGCGTTAGAGTTTAGAGACAAATATCTGAGTGTAGACTGGTGATTGTGTTGAAGTTTATTTATGTACCACCACTTGCTTATTGTGGAAAATTCTATGTAAAACTGAGTGCTGTATTTTTTTTTCCCCCCGTGCAATATGGGTGTCGTATGTAAACCCATCCAGGCATGTAATGAAATAAATAAAAATAAATAAATATCTCTTGAAACCAACTGCGTAATAATATGGCGGCCCGTGGCCACACGACCAACGCGTGCTATGGGCACACAAATTACCCCGGAGTTTAGCCGTTAATTCTGCGAGTTTATCCCACAAAAATTGTGTTTATTAACTCCCCAAGATGTATATTTCCCGGTAATAACCTCCCGTAACCGCAATCACATCAGCAACGAAGAATAATTCAATGCCAACTCACCCTTCTGCGTGCTATTCAACCTCGCCGGTATGCCTTGTGCTTGAAGCCGGGATCTCCGGAGATATTTTCACGTCCCACAGGGTTTATCAGAGTTTTAGACACTCAAAGAACCTTCAGAATCTCTCTCAATATTCTATTCTCACTTAGAGCACCGTTAGTGCCAAAAAATACTCAGTAAAACACAAATAATTAATAAGACAAGTACGAGAGTATTTTCAACACGTATGTACGGTAAGGTGATGAGAACGAAGTGGCGTTCATTCCAAAAACGTCGTCGCTCCTGGCACTTCGTCTGGCCAGATGGCGCCAGCTCCCGGCCACTTGAAGTCAGCTGACTCTTTTTATTTCTGACCTTACCCAATCTCAGCGTATAATTCACGCGGGCTAGAGGTCTCTCTTTATCTTCTCATTTTGTCCCTCAGGGACCACTCCGGAGATATATTTTGAGTAGCGAAAGTTAGACCAGGGCCGTGTGTACGGGGGTCCAGTGCCTGATGGTGGTTGAGGATTGGGTTATTTGAGAGTATTTGTTGGTGTACTCTTGCCCGGATAGTACGGCCCCATAAGTGGTGATGTCCTTGGTGTCCTCTACGGAACTGTGATTACGGCCAGCGCGCCATTACCGGGCTTTTTCTACTTTTTTATCGCAAGTCCGGTGTGTTTGGATAGGGAAAAAGATACTTAAACTAATCAGGCTCTCGTCAACACACGTCCACTCGATACTGGCTCTTTTATTCTCACAATTCAAATAAACCTTATAAACAATATAAAAAGATACATTGATAGTTTTTATGATAGATAATAGCGTTAATCCCATAATTGCCATGGTAAAATATTGAATTAAACCCCTCAGAGATATATCAGTCATTTTTTATACGATTTTTCTCAAATCATAGTCAAATTTATATATCTAGATTTTTGATCAATAATCCCTGCGAAGCTAATTGGTTTATCAATGTTATAAAATCTCATTAATTCTAATTAGTTTATTTGTACTGTTTTCTGATTGATTTTCTTTCTTTATTTTAATATTTGAATATTTGGCACTGGCCATGTGCTCTCTATAAGTGAGGTTATGTTAGTGTCTCTAATCTCGTATTTTCTTTTTTTACTACCTCCATTGCAAGTTAATTAATTCCTCAAAAAATGACTAATGAGATCACTTTTGAGCATCAAATAACTGCAATCATGACTTATCCCATTGGTAAGAGGTCCGGGATGCCATATAATAAATCATTTGGTACCAAATAATTGAGAGGAGTACTTATCTTACGGCCGGCCTACGAAAGAAGAGAGCGATACGTCTTGTGCAACACGTATTTGTTCAAAATTCAGTTCTCCCTCTAGTGCCCTTTTCTTTCAATAATTACTTATTTTCCTATTTATTCTTATGTCGATAAATTGATTTTCTTTTTTATCTTACTGATTTACACAGACTAGAACCTGAACTCGCAGTCGGGGTTCCTCAACTCACCTGAGGATCCTGCGAGCTGGGAGCTCATCCTCTTTAGTGGGGTGGCAAATCACTACCTATCGGAGGTGGTGATTATGGGACTGGGGTCCCGTAATCTTCTCGGGGCAACCCTAGCTCTCGCCACTCGGGAATATTATCTACTATCGGGAATATTATCTACTATCTATACTCGGGAATCAACCTTTCAGCCCTCCCCTCAGACTGTTTGGCCCTCTAAATGACTTTACAGCCTCTCTTTAAACTATTCACCTCTTGAATCGACCCTTTAACCTCGACCCTAGAATGTTTGACTCTCAAATCACTCTCCAGGCCTCCCATCTGGACTGTTTGATTCTTGAATCGACCTCCAAGACCGGTTGATTCTCAAATTGACTCCTCAGCTTCGACCCTACACCGTTTAACCTTCGAAATAGACCTTCTAACCTCCCATGTTTGTAGACCGTTTGATCGAGAATCGTGTGCATAGGAAGGGCAATTTTCGATAATTTTCTATTATTCAAACAAAAAAAATAAATCCATCAGAAAATGAATTTTTTAAACATTTTATTTGCATGTTTGAATAGCGATAACGCTCGAAAAGATTGAGTGTCTCTGTCGTACTCAGGGACTTTCATAGCGCTGCCTCGCTCGCCCCTATAGCGAGCAGACCGAGAGTGGATAGAATGATCAAATGCATTTATTTGCCTTATATATTGTGAACTAACATAAGCCCTCTGAGGTTAGTGTGCGCTTCGCGCGCCTGCGCCTTCATTTGTTTACCGGACGTACGTCATCAATATCGATATTTATTTACCATTCGACTTTCGAGTGTTTTTCGATAATTTCCATTTCGATTTGATTTTACCGTGACATCTCCTTTTATAATATGGACTAGCATATGTTTTCTGAGTTTAGTGCGCGCTTCGCGCGCCTGCGCCTTCATTTGTTTACCGGATGTACGTCATCATGAATATCGATATTATTTACCATTCGACTTTCGAGTGTTTTTCCGATCATTTCGATTTCGATCCGACTTTACCGTAACATCTCCTTTTATAATATGGACTAGCATATGTTTTCTGAGTTTAGTGCGCGCTTCGCGCGCCTACGCCTTCATTTGTTTGCCAGATGTACGTCATCATCAATATCGATATTATTTACCATTCGACTTTCAAGATTTTTTCGATATTTTCGACTTCGATTCGATTTTACCGTAACATCTCCTTTTATAATATGGACTAGCATATGTTTTCTGAGTTTAGTGCGCGCTTCGCGCGCCTGCGCCTTCCTTTGTTTACCGGATGTACGTCATCATCAATATCGATACTATTCTCCATTCGACTTTCGAGATATTTTCGATAATTTGGACTTCGATACGATTTTACAGTAACATCTCCTTTTATAATATGGATATTTTCGACTTCGATTCGATTTTACCGTAACATCTCCTTTTATAATATGGACTAGCATATGTTTTCTGAGTTTAGTGCGCGCTTCGCGCGCCTGCGCCTTCGTTTGTTTACCGGATGTACGCCATCATCAATATCGATACTATTCTCCATTCGACTTTCGAGATATTTTCGATAATTTGGACTTCGATACGATTTTACAGTAACATCTCCTTTTATAATATGGAATGGATGGATTCAAAATTTTTCGAATATTGATAATTCAAGAATTTTAGAACCAGTATATAAAAAAAACTGTTATTATAAATATTATTATAAAAATAATCATGTTTGAAGACCGCTCCGAAAATTAATTATTTTTTATCGATAACTTGATGGAAATTAATGAAAAAAATTAGTGAATAATCTGAGAACATGCGGTTCAAATGTTTTTGGAAGGAGAAAAAAATTTTAATATCAATTTTCGGTTGCTTTACAGTCATTTGTTCTGTGACGTAATTCGTGCCGATGCAATGGCAGAACTACGGAGCCCTCGGCGACCAAAGCAGATCACGACAAAAAAAATGACAGGCGGCTGTATCGTCGATGCAGCCGTAGAATTTAACGTGGATACGTCTAACGTTCAGAGAGATATAAGAAGTTGAACATATTGCATACAATGGTTACTGTTTTAATGTCACTTTATCAAGTATTGGTCGGTGATAAGAAAAGTATGAAAAACCAACGTATTTGTGTGAACGATTAACTTTGTCTGTATGTTATTTCGAGCTTAGTATATCAATTCAAAAGTTCTTTGTTACCCATACATTAGCAGTCGATAATTTAAACTTGTGTATCAGTAGTCGATAATTTAGCAACAATTAGGGACACGGATAATTTACTAATATCTAAAGAACGCCGATAGACGGTGTTGAACGATAAGAACTTTATCACAATCACCGTCAAAATGAAACTATAGACGTATCCACGTCAAAATCTGTAGTCTTGAAATGTTTTTCACAAATATATACGATTTTCTTTAGATGTAGGTTAGGATATGCATTACACAGTGCACGTATCCAATTTTGACGGATTATTGGATCAGAGGGTAGACTAAACACACTTTCATTTGGTCCCAAAGAACAATACGGAATTGCGCAACGTTTTGGCATGATAAGACGTTCCTTAATCCTTTTATTAATTTTTTGATTCGATTATTTGATTCAAGTTTGTTCACAATCAACCATCATAAATGCGTCAATCGTAGCCAGCATGGAAAATAGAAAGACATCTATTCTTCATGATGATAACTATGTTTGATTGTAATCATCCATGGATAATTTATCGATGTGCGATGATAAGTTATCGAAAGAGCACAGTCATCCGTCGATAAGTTATCAATGTGACATGATAAGTTTTCGAAAGAGTAAAATGTTTCCTGGTAGATGGCGCTGGGGCATAAATACTACTTACATCATTTCACAAAATCGCCCCCCATCCCCATAAAGTTCAAAACGAAACTATAGACGTATCCACGTCAAAACTTGGGCGCCAGAACGTCAGAACGTTCAACAACAAATTATTTCTTTTCAACAAATGGAACAGCAATCCGGCAGCTCAGATCAACCGCGGAGGTGTCGTGGTGTTTAATGCTGTTCCTGTAATTCTCAATTACGACTGGTCTCAACACAAGAATGAATTAAACAAATATCCCAGATATTCTACGGGGTGAACAACTCAATTTATTTCATATATTAAATAAAAAAAAATAATTTCTTCAAGTAAATAATAATAAGCAATATGTAAATTTAACCCCTTTTAAATCATTTCTCCTCTCTCTCTTACCAATAGTCAAATAATAAATCACAAGGTGCTCAATTTTGATAATCACAAAGAAAATAAAATCTCCGATAAAACAAATTATTGCACCGTTATCAAAACAAAAGTATAGGAGGAGAAAATCCTCGTTAATTGTGTGCGCGCTGCGGGTGAGACAGAGAAAGCCAGCACTGACACGTGACTGAAGGTCACGCAGCGAGAAGTTGTTATAATTCGGCCAGACAAATAAAGGAAAATGAAAATTACCCGATGAATAAAATTGTAACGCACCTCACCGGCAACGCTCACTGCTCAAGAAATTACAGTTAATATCAAATTTAATAACCAAAGAAATAAAATATTTGTTTATCGTGACATCAACTTGTTCACACGATGAGAAACGAGAGAAGCGAGAGTCACCATAGACTCGACAAATAATTGAATAAATAACTGAATTTAACACAACAAGAAATCTCGTGAAACACTGAGATATTTAGAAAAAAAATAATAAAAATAATCAAAAATCAAGAAAAAAATAATTAATCAATAATTCGTTAATAAAGACCCAGCTGAGCGAGGGATGAGTCTCCGTTTAATTAATTAATTTTACAAATTAAGATGGCGTCCCGTGAGAAAACGCCATCAGACCAAGCGTCTCGAAAATTCCAAATCGGAAAGACTCATTACTCGCTCACTAAATTTTTCCTACAAACTTTAACAACAGATTATCCACTGCTCACCGTCTGCAGGAACTGCCAGCTGCGTCAAAATCAGTAGGATTCCAATGACACGAATTTTCCAAATATTAAAAAATTATTCAATTGATATTAATCAGTCCCAATAAATTATTTTCTCAGAGATCAACAAAAATTCACTCTGTACGTTAGTGTCTCCACACGAGAAGTGACCGGCCGGCACAACGGCACGCACCAGCCAGCATGGCTTTTTCTAACGACTCCCATTGGTCGGCGCTCTCCCAAACTCCTCTGTTCCGATTGGTCGCTGAAATCGAACCCAACCGAAACCAACAGGAAATAATTCAAATGACGTCTGCACATTATATCAAGCAGCGTCAACCAACAATAAAATAAATCAATCAGATTTATTCGGAAAATCCTTCCAGAGATTCCACTTCATTTTTCAAAATAATCTTGAACGTCTAACGTCAGTCCAGATTTCTTCGATGTTCCGTCGGAGGAGTTCAGCTGAGTCCACAACTCTGACTCGGAGATTCCCAGCGCCACCAAACGGTTTTAACTCCCAAGCTATGCATCCTCTCATCAATCGGCGGGACTTTTTAACTTCCATTCAACTCCAAACAACTCTTCAACGATGTCCCGACTGCAGAATAGCGATGATCGGTGAGCATGTGAATTTGACTCGATACAAAACAAAGATAAAACCAAACAAAATTAATTAATGGGTCATAAAAATAAATATTACAGGTGACTCTCGCTCTCGCTCTGATGGACTTCTCGTCTGGAGACATTCCACTCGCTGAACGGTCGATAATAAAGGAAATAACACGTTACAGTTCATAACGCAAATCGCGGGGATCATCGCGCGCTGACAAATAAATCACTGTAACTCAAAAACTATGATTCGCAGAGATAAAAATCAAACACCATTTTATTAACTTCCCTTCCGATTTTTCATCATGTATCCACGTTCCACGGTCACCACAACACTCCCCGATAATTTTCAAGATGATGTATGTATGTATGTATGTGTGTGTGTGTGTGTGTGTGTGTGTGTGTATGTGTGTGTATGTGTGTGTGTGTGTGTGTGTGTGTGTGTGTGTGTGTGTGTGTGTGTGTGTGTGTGTGTGTGTGTGTGTGTGTGTGTGTGTGTGTGTGTGTGTGTGTGTGTGTGTGTGTGTGTGTGTGTGTGTGTGTGTGTGTGTGTGTGTGTGTGTGTGTGTGTGTGTGTGTGTGTGTGTGTGTGTGTGTGTGTGTGTGTGTGTGTGTGTGTGTGTGTGTGTGTGTGTGTGTGTGTGTGTGTGTGTGTGTGTGTGTGTGTGAAGGGATATCTTGCGAACGAATGATGCGATCAAGGTCTTCAGTGACGCAACCGAAGCGTCATCCAACTTAGAGCCGAAAGGATTTTGAAAAAAATTATTCCAGTCGTTCTCCAGTTTTTCCAGGAAAACATAAAATGAAAAAAAAAAATCGTTTTCTTTTTTTTTGTTTGTTTTTCTTCTAAACAATAATGAGGAAGAAACCGGGAAGTTATTGTTGCGACCCGCTAAACGGGTTACACCAATATTGCAACGCACTCACCCATGGGAGCGAGCTTGCGAGCGACCAACAATGCACCACTAGTTATTCGTTATCAAATCACACGACTTTTTCTCACCGCATGTCTCGATAACTTCTCAATTGTTTCCGAGATATCTTAAACGAAAGTTAGCGCTTCAATTTTTAATATTTAATATTAAATAAGTGAGCGCTTTAATATTTAGCATACTTTCTGACAATTCCCGTTTTCCTTTCCGTATCGTGCATCCCTCAGTTTTATTCTACACGGAGGAAAAAATTCATCGAAAAGTAAAAAGAACATTCCTTAGAAATTAGTGTATTTTGTCAATGAGAAAATAGAATTTTGTCCATCCAGTTTTTCGGAAGAGTTACATGAGAAATTACGGGAAACGCATTAAAAAGTAGTGGACGACTCCCAAAAATTAGTGTGCTAAATACAAATTTTTCAGAACGGGATACTATTTTTTCAGTATCTTCCTCTATTTTGTTTGGTCCCCCATGTTATGTCCATGCGTTGGTGAGAAAGAACCCTAATTTGTGAGAGATTTTTTTCTCCGTGTAATCTTCACTCTCATTCTTAATCTCATATTCGAACTATGCAATTCACTACTATACGATGTCACCGATTCCACGGTTTCACCCATAACTGAGTTTGTAGCGTGATGAGTGAAGAGGGGGGGGGGTCATGATTGATATTCCGAAATTTCGTTGTTCAATAGATTTTTTTTTACGTGGACACGTCTTCCTTCTCGTCTCGCGAAAAAAAGACGCGGAACAGCAATACAGCGACACGACATAGTCACATGGCAGAATGTTCCAAAGTCCAAAATGATACGGAACCTCCTGGAAAAGTTGGTAATTGTCCGAGAAAGTCACTTCAATGCTCCAAAATATGTCGAAATTATATTGAAAGATTAATTTTGTTCCATCAATATATATCCCTTTCATTCCTTCTTTACTGTTCTCTTTATACTCTCCATTCTGTTTTCTGACTCTGACATTATCACCTAGACCGTCTAACGCGTCCACGTTGAAAACACATCGGGTGTATCAGCAGCCCAAGCTTGTGTCACATCAGATTTAGTCGCCTCCGCTCTTTTGCTTTTTCACTACATAAGTGTAAGTCGATTTGCACTTTGCTTCACGATTTTTTGCTCGTTTCCTGGAATCGTTTATTTATTTATTCATATTTTAATTTTTTGATCGAAGGTAATACACAACTGTCTGGTTTCGCTCAAGCTACAGTCAGGAAGTACGGCTTATGCAACAAGCGTTTCGGTGAATCATCTTTCACTAATAGTGATAAAACTAAATCGAAGTGAAAAGCTATTCCGAAACCTCACAATCGAAGGGGAAGGACAGTAGGTACCTCATCAAACCTCCAATTGGAGGCGGGATCTCATGATCCTTCGGGAATGACACTGAACGATGTAGAAATGAACAGAAGGGTGGGAGATGCGCTTGAAGCTAGAAGAGACAATTCGTTTCCTTCCCCGCCATCCGCTTCTTCCGCTACAAATAGAGCGGAGAATGATCTCATGATGACGGACTTCATGGATATGGATGTGACTCATTATATCGTAATTGAAGAGGAAACTATTCAACGAGGACCTTCATCAAAATGTGTGTTGTTCCCCCCCCCCCCGGCAGCCCCGCCAAACGTATACATATACGATTATTGTTGCTGGTTATTTTGTGACGGAGGAATTTTGTCGCAGGGATATTTTCTCGCTGGGAATTTTGACGCGGGAATTTTGGTCGAGGGAATTTTGGTATGTCACCACTCATGGAATACAGAAATCTATCCAACTTACTGGAATTGATAGAGGATTTATTAGCTTTTGCTGTGAAAAATGAGCTTCGGAGAACGAAAGATTACATGTGGATAAGGCCAACCTTCGTCGTGAGAATAATAAATTACGCAATGAAAATGATAAACAGCAATCAAAAATTGAATTTCTCACTGGCGAAATTAAGAAGTATCAGTATGCAATTCGTCAGATACCAGCTAAAATTATGACGGCGAAGGAAGAAATGACTCTTGAGAAGTTTTTGGAAACTCGTGAAATACCTTTAACACCAGTTGCTCACACCATGATAAAACTCGAATTGCATAAACCCAACACCCCGTATGATAATGACGAAGAGGAGTTAGCAAATCAATTCCTTTTCCATTCAAATTTGTTATACGAACGGATGAGGAGCGCCGGTTTAAACTTACCAGGTCTAAGCACAGTGCGTGGATGGCTCTCGACGATTGATATCCAGCCGGGTTTTTGCGATGTAATATTCAAAAAATTGAACAGATGATCGAGAAGTTGCCTCCGGACCAACGTTTATGTTCACTGGAGTTTGATGAAATACCAATAAAAGGATACGAGGAATATTCTGAGAAGTATGATCTTGTAGAGGGTCTCGTAGATTTGGGTCCATTGGGACGAAGAAATGAACGCGCGGAATTCGTATTCTCGTTCAATCTCACAAGTTTGAATGCTGAAAATCGTTGGCATCAACCTGTAGCATATTTCTTGACAGGTCAAAGTGGTATGATTTCGGAAGAGATTTTCTTTCTCCTCAAAGAATGTTATATTAGACTTATTGTCTGGGATCAAGGAAGTAATAATGTCGGTGCTTTCAATAACTTGTTCAAGGCGACCATTAAAGAACCGTGGTTCGAATTCGAGGGAAAAATTTGGTAATCTAACAGGATAGCAACTCCAGTGAACTTATTTATTTTTTAATTTTTCTCAACGTATCAACGAGTTCAGACGGTGTGAAACAGACAAAACCAGCCCCAAGACAGTGTAGGGAATAACCCAAATCGGAACAATAACCTTGGAGCCTCTAATTCGAATTTCGCGTTAATACGATCAGAATTGCATCACTCTTAGCGTTACCCAGAACCACTACGAGGAAGTGGCAATGCTAGGTCCCGAAGAAACGACCTAACAACAACAACAATAACTCGTCTACCATCCTGAAAATGCAGAATTGAAGAATAGGAACTGCAATTTCCACTGTCCCCCTCCACGGGACTTATAATAAAATTTAAACACAAATAAACATGAAAGTGTATGAAACACTAGTGAAATGGCGATGAGTACTGATAGACCATCATAAAAATTTTCAATTTAAACTTCGCGGAAGTTAGATACTTCAAATAACTTCACTAAAGAGAGAGCCGATCAACCCTTAAATCCCTGCATGACCCGGGTGTCCAAGGTGACCGTAACCCCCCACTCTAAACGCGCAGCGGGCAACCTTTGTTACCGTCATTCAAAATATTAATCCTAATTTCCGAGAACTTTAGCAGTTATTTTTCAATTCTACCAGTGATAATTCAAATAAATTTACATCCTATAATTCAATTTAACCCGAGAGAACAATTTTTCACGATTAACTAATCGACTAGATTCAACATTGCTAATGTAGCTATTCAGGAGTGTAGTAATTCTCGAGTATTTGAAGAAACTTTAGAACCCGATCAGGTCTCGGAGTATGATAAGTGAATGAAAACTTACTCAGTCTGCATCCAACTCCTCCACCTCCTTCACCATATTTCGGCACTAGTCGTCGTAGTTGTCTCCACGCTCTCTCAACACTTTGAATGTGTGCACGATTGACTCTGTTGATGTGGTAGTATCGATGGTTGACGCGTGCATGGTGGTATTCACGCAGCCTCAACGCGAGATACCCACCCCAACAGTCCGTGTGGATGACCGAGTAGCGCTTCACATGTTTTTCTATTTCAAAGATAAGCGTTTCAGCCTTCCGGTTCGGCAACACGACAACAACTAATCGCCCTGTTAACCTTTCCCGTAAGCCTAGCACCCATTGCTTGGAACTGTTATGAATATATAAAAATACAGGGACTCGGAACGAAATTCGGAATGGAAACGAAAGCGCCGTTTCCGCCGTTTCGTTACCAGAAACGTATAAGAACCGAAACTAAATTGGAAACAATATTTTTAATAACGTTACCACCAGAAACGAAATTGGAAACAAAATGCAAGTAACGTTACCGCCAGAAACTTAATTGGAAACGAAATGCAAGGAAACGTTACCGCCGGAAACTAAACCGGAAACAAAAATCAGGTAACGTTACCGCTGGAAACGAAATAGGAAACAAAAAATTTGAGTAACGTTACCACCGGTTTCTCCTTCGAACTAAACGAAATACATTTCTTAAACGATTTGTCTATAGCTTCCATATCAGAATCACCATTTTCAACGTTTAATATATCTATAACCACGTAGTAAGCCTCCTTGAAAAACTTCGAAGGTGAACTATCCTTAGGTCGACGTTGAGGATTTCTTTCTCAATTTTTTTCCAAAAAGTTGGCCATCAGACAAAAATTTTGAAAAAGAATTTGAAAAAGATTGATAATTAAAGAAGTTATGATTTTTTTTTAATTTATATTTTTTTTCGATGAATTGCTCTTGTTCCAAGTTATCCCCCATATCTCAGCGGAGTTTGGAGCTATCAAATCGCCATTTTACACACTGAAAGCACATAAAAAAATCTTCAAAATGAGTTGCTATTTATTGCATTCTCTCCAGTCTTACGGGTTTTATACGTGAAAACGTATTTTTTTTTCAATCGTTAATTACTCAAAAAGTTAATTTTTTAAAAATTTAAAATGTTTTTTGAAAAAATGACGATAAAATGACGGAAATTTTGGCGTCAATTGAAGTTATTATCGCTGAGTAGTTCACCGGTTATTAATTTTTTAAGTGATCCAAATATTTAAAAAGATCAAAAATTGCTATTATTTATCCAATTATCCCTTAAATTTGTGAATATTCAATGAAATTTCGGGGAATAAAAAAGGCTGTTCCTATATTCTATTGTTATTTCGAGAGAAAAATTATTATTTCACTAATTATACAATGGAAATACATTTTTCAGTGATCGTTTATTTGTTGATAGTCGAGAAATTTCCGAGAGATTACATTTTTAACTCGTTTAGGCATACCATAGGTATTAAATTTAAATCTTTTCAAATTAGTTACTTCATGTATAACTGTTTCAAAAGATGTAGTCACAATTTTGGGTACTGTAGGATACCTATATGAATCGGACGGGCCAGGAGGCTCCATCAAACTGGCACTGAATTCATTATTGTCAAAGTCTTTATGTCTTTATCAACAATAAAACCAACCCACCATTTTTCTTGATAGACAATAATAACTTCAGATTGAACTGACTCAAGTGATAGTAAATCATCTGCTAATTTGAAGGTTTCATGCTGATTGATCAGATTTCGACTAGTATGGATGTCAGGCTAGTTATATTGAAATTCTTAATGCTGTTAGACCCGTCGATTCCTCGAAATTTCAATAAAAATATTCACTCCTTAGGAGGATAGTTGGGTGACAAATAGCAATTTTCGGTCTTTTTTAATATTTGGTTCACTTAAAAAATCAATAACCAGCGAACTACTCAGAGATAATAACTTCAATTGACGCTAAAATTTCCGTCATTTTATTTAAGTACATAAGTATATAAATTATCCAAAATAATAAAATAGTTTTTTAATATTATTTGCCGTAAGGAGGACGGTGGAGATATTTATCATGAAATAATTAATGTTCATGATATGGGAAAATTGACGATAAAATTGAAATAAAGGGATAAAAGGGGTAATTTACCTATTTAAGTACATAAGTATATAAATTATCCAAAATAATAAAATAGTTTTTTAATATTATTTGCCGTAAGGAGGACGGTGGAGATATTTATCATGAAATAATTAATGTTCATGATATGGGAAAATTGACGATAAAATTGAAATAAAGGGATAAAAGGGGTAATTTACCTATTTAAGTACATAAGTATATAAATTATCCAAAATAATAAAATAGTTTTTTTTATATTTTTTTTTATCGTAATTTTTTCAAAAAACATTTTAAATTTTTAAAAAATTAACTTTTTGAGTGATTAGCGATTGAAAAAAAAAAACGTTTCCACGTATAAAACCCGTAAGACTGGAGATAATGCAATAAATAACATCTCATTTTGAAGATTTTTTCATGTTCTTTCAGTATGTAAAATGGCGATTTAATAGCTCTAAACACCGCTGAGATATGGAGGACAATTTGGAACAAGAGCAATTTATCGGAAAAAATAGGAATTTAAAAAAAGATCATGTCAAATCAATCAACTTCTTTAATTATCAATCTTCTTCGATTTTTTTTTTCAAAATTTTTGTCTGGTGGCCAACTTTTTGAAAAAAAATTGAGAAAGAAATTCTCAACGTCGACTTGTTTAGCCTGCTGATTTGGCGTAGAACTGCTTATATATATTTTGGTTGATTGAGATAGAGGACATCGAGACGAAGATTTTGAAAAAAAATAAAATAAATCGGTTGAGTTTTCTTTGAGGTATTCACGAGAAATGATTTATAAACAAATTACTATTTCTCAAAAACTACTGAATCGATCGAATTGAAATTTGGCAAAGAACTAGCTTTACCTAATATCAACCATCTGACGAAATTTACGATTCTTTGGAAAGGTTTTCCTCAATTAATTATTAAATTCACGAAAAAATGACCTCTGAATGGACATCCACACAGGATATTCTTCATCGTTTTCAGCCTAAATTATAAAATGCAAAATTGGAACGATTGATTAGATTAGATTAGATATTTAAAGTATAGTATCATATTTACAATATCACAAATTACAAAATGAGTATCGCACAAGGTATTTAATTTTGAGAAAGATTCGACAATAAGGGCATCTATTCTACATTTATTTTTTTACATTCATCAATATCAATATTTTCGAAAAGAAATCTCTTGTTCGACGGTACCAGTAGAATGAGATAGTTCTCGTTCAAATGATTCTTCGAGTGTAGCCGCAAACGTTCCATTTTCGTTATCAGATGGAGTACTTGCGACGGAAGATGATGATGACGCCGAATTGAATCTGGATTCACTCTCCGTACGTCTCTTCTGGCGCCGGCTGTTGGTCCTAGAGATTTTCACTCTTTCTGCTCTCTTTGTGTTTTGGCTGTTACATCGCACAACCATAATGTCATCCAGTCTTCTCAATTTTAGATTTGCACGTAAGGTTGAGAAAACGTATCTCATCCCAGAAAATAATCTTTCCACAGTGACTTGAGTTGCAGGAGCAGCGTGGACAACGATGGCCAATTGATACAATTGAGGCATCACATTTTTCTTACTCTCCCAATACATTAGGATGTCCATGTCTGGATCAAGATGTTCAACGGTACTTGGAAATTCCTCTAAGTATCGTCGGATACTCAGGGTGTCTGATGCTTTGAAGGTTTTAGCGGCTACTGCGTCGCCTACTGCTTTTCGGATGAGATCCTTATACTTCAAGTTAGTCCTCGCCACCGGGCTTCCACCGATGGGTCCTGCTTTCGTCCCATTCACCGAGAGATCCAATCGAAGGTCCGTCGATTTCTTCGTCTGCTCCTCCAGGTGTTTCCAAAGAAGTTCCAATTTTTCAATTGCAGCTTGATGATGCTTGTCCGGGAGCAGAGGAAAAAACCGAGGATCGAGAAAAACTGAAGCTAACAGGCTATCATTTGTCAGCAAAAGCTCCTCCCTTCGCTTCATTGCCTTAACAAGTTCTACAGCCAGAGGTGTACGTACTTCCGAGGTTTCCATCTTACACTGCAGCCATAATCCATAGAATAAGCCCATTGTGAGCTGCTCCTGTTGTAACTGAATTGTTGCATCTCTAGCAGGGGTTAACGACTGTAGATAATCCTCAATGTACTTCCAGTCTTCATCAGATAAATGAAGAGTTTTGTAGGTTGAGGAGAATTCTTTACAGAAGTCCTTCACTTTGATCAGTGACTCCAACATATCTGCTGTCGAATGCCAACGAGTCACTACATCAAGCTTCGTTTTCGGTGCACCTGGATGGAACCGAAGTAGTGTTTTCCTGATGTTTAGCCCCCGCAGAGATTTCGCTACTTGTCGAGCCTTAGCCTCTATACGAGTTGATTCTTTGATACTCTTCAGCGCATCTTCCACAGCCAGCTGAAGAGTATGAGCGGCGCACCTTATGTTGGAAATCAGGCCCTTTCCATTACACAAACAACAGGAACTGGATCGAGCGATCAATTCTGCCTGATCATCTGAACACTCGGCCTCTGCATCCGACTCCCCGTCATCATCCTGAGCAACCTCGTCGTCTTCTTCATCGTCAGTATTCTCCTGGCTCTCTTGCAAAAGCTACCCCAACTTCAACATATTGGCACCATTATCTGATGTGAATGAGTATATTCGCGAGATATCAATGCCGTACTCCTCCAGTACTTCTTCGATGACCTTCTGCAGATAATCAGCCGTGTGCTTCTCAGTCAATTCTTTAATGGCCAAAGTTCTGACATGGATAACTGCATCATCGATGAATTGAACGTTTATTCCAAGAAATGCTCGGTCATGTCGTATTGCAGCGTCAACTTTCAAGCTGATAAACTTACCCTGTAACAAAAAAATATATATTTTATGAAGAAAAGCGTTTCACGAAGATGTCTTAACAAATACCTTCAACAAAAATAATGCTAATACTGTACCTTTATCTTTTCTCGTATAGACTTTCGTATTTCCACAGCTTTTAGAGTAACGCATTCACGAATCCTTTCTTGTGATATCGCTGCTCTGCTATTCGAATTGACAGCGACCAAGAGAGGGTTCATGATCTTCCGGCAACCAGCATCTTGTAAAATAGAGAACGGTCGTCCATTGACAGTGACCATTTCAACACAGCCATCTTCTGTGTCTTCTATTGTCAGTTCCAGTGCCACAACAGATTTTGATCTAGGCCGTTTTGTGGATGGCAGCGAAGTTTTCTCTTCAGAAATCACGGCATATTCATCTGGATGGCAGCATCTTAGATGTTTCTCCAAATTTCCGCAGTGATCGCCCTTGATATGAAAAAAAAGGCAATCAATTATTAGAAAATCTTGGTGTTTGTTGAAAGTCACTCATTTTTTCGTAAATTATGAAATAGAGGAATACATTCATTTATATTTACCTTGATTTTCACGCTGCAGTTTTCTATCTGGCAATAGCTGTGCTCGTCTCTATCGTTCCAGATGAAGTTTTGCCGTATAATATTAGTCCTGGGTCTTCCTGGGCCTTTATTACATGTACGTGTTGCCATTCTGACTTGAGATTTTTCACACTGTAAATTTGTTATAAACACCGACTACTTGGAAGTTGTTCTATGATGTAGTATCATCAACGAGAATCAACTGAATGTATTGAAAATGCTCAATACACGCGATTTAAATAGTGCAACAGCCTAGAATGGGTGCAGACTGCCGAGCCAATGAAATTTGGTTCCTCATCCCCTCCATCTCATTACTCGAGTGAGCCATTTTAAGCGAATCCCAATTAAGGAGCACCCACTGAGATTACATATAATTTATATAATCCATACAATCAACTCCATGAACACGCTACCAAACCAAATTCAACATATACCATTTGGAATTGTATGAAATTCTTTTCAAAATGATATGTAACAAGTCCGATTTATGTGACTAGGATGTATTAAAACAAGTAGGCACTCACTGCCATGCGGCTGCTTAATATCGGTCAGAGAAATGCGAGATATTTTGACTATCTATAGAATGCTTTCACGCGAGGAAAAATTTTTAAAATCATTTTTCGAATTTTTAACCTTTCTAAATTTTTTAATTTTCCAAATTGTTTTAAGGTCTTGGTTTTTCTTTCCATATATCTCATATTTTCTGAGATATGATTCTTTTTAGATTGATGTGAAGATTAATGGAAAAGTTTCACTAAAAATTATAGTCAAATTCATCCTTAACAATATTGGTTCGGGAAATTTTTTCATTATATTCAATATTCATCGAAAAATTAGCCATCAAAAGGATTGCCGAAATATATTGACGGGCAGAGCACGGGAAGAAGGGAGGGAGCAAAGTCATATTTTCCACGAATGGCATTGACGTGAAAAATTTTGAAACTCGTTAAATGTGCAGTCTGTGGCAAAATAGAAAAATAATTATCTGTTCGAAAGGGTGTCACCTCTAAATATCACAAACTAAAAAATAACAGAAAAATATTATTTTCAAAATATTATTTATAAAAATATTTTTTATACAGGCGAAAATATGATGGTTGAATATTATTATTGAGCTAATTATCACGTGGAATAATATTACATTTATTTTTTACAAAACGTTTGTGACGATTTCCACGATATTAATGATTAATACTTTATAGATAATTATGTACGCCCTTTGCCTTGGACGCCAGATTATTTTGCTCAACCCGGAGAAAATAGACAAAAGACGGACTGCAATTATGACTGAAAAAACTTAAACTTACCCGTACTCTACTTTACAAGGGGAAGGGAGGACGATACTCCTTCTTCGCACTCCTGGGTTTGACCAAACGAAACGCAAAATACCAATTTTATGCTCCAAAGAATAAAATATATTCAAGATAATATTCAAAATAATAATAATACAAAGAAAATTAATTTCAGGATTCTATATAATCCTAAACTCAAAATTAATGAGAACAATTGCCTCTTTAACAATAATTAATGATTGCAATGTACTGTTAATCAGAAATAACTCAAATAATAGTAATAATTCAATAAACTCAAAATAAATCTTTAGAAAAAATGAAAAGAAGGAGGGAAAATTCCCTCCACTGGACTCGAGACAAAAGACAGAATGAATTGAGAAGTTATGGATGTTACGTAACTCACTCAGCTCGTTGCAAAGGTCCAGGGTCTCGATTGGGTTGTCCAGGTGGCTTCCTTCTACTGGATATTGTCCACCCCTCTCAATAATTAATTCTAATACTCGATAATCTGTTAATCTCTCCAATATCCTCCAAAAACTCTATTATTCTCAACGACAAATCTGTTAATCTCGAAAATCTATTAATTCCCAACAAATCTATTAATCTCGACAATCTATTACTCGACAATCTATTACTGTTACTCTATTAATGAGCTCCTGCCTGGACTATGTCTCGGGTGGAACTGAGGAATCATCGCATCGACACTTCTTCCCTCAGTTTAAATCAAAATTCGTACCAAAAATGGGCGTGGTTAATCCCCCCTACATGGACACACACTGTTACAACTCACTGATGAACGACCCTGGACCTTGAGCTTTGTGTACAAAATATAATATTCTCATTTAATTTGAATAATTCTTCGGGATTAATTTCCCTTGATGTACGGATAGTTTGGACATCCTTCCTTCCTTCCTTCCTTCAGGTATTGGATGGTCCTGGTCCAGGCTCTCTTCTTTTGACTCCAAGAGATTTTTCTCAGAGTCTCCTCTTGCTTTACCGAGCCTCATTCCCATGTATAATTATATGGAATTAGTATTGGTGTCTCTTGGGTCTTCTGCGCCATCCCAGTGGTTTCTTTTTATAAGGAGAGGGAGTGCGAGCTCCCCCCGAGACTTTGACTACTATTAACTTTAATAAATGCATGACTCTACCGACTGTGACCTTGACCATTGTCACACGTTCTTCGAAAATATCATGTTCCGCAAAACATTCTTCTTAAATATTATTCATGAATTCATATTGTACACTCATCACAAGTATTCTCAAATCGTTATCGTTGTGTTGTATTTGTAATGTCATGATATTTTGATGTGTAATATTATTATTATTATTATTTTGTAATATTTAAAGGGGTAACCGTTGGAAAGTGGTTTATTATTATAGATACAGAATTTCAGATGGTAAAAATCAATAATTATTCAACTGTTATTATAAAGAAATAATTATATAATTGTATAATGAGAAATTTTCAGAAAACTTTCATTGAAAGGGGAGTTGCCCTGTTAGTATGATTGACAGAAGGTCATAATGAAAATGACAAGAATTTCGTAGTAATGTCAAGAATTAGTTTCCAAAAAAGGGTGTTTCTCATTATGCCAGAATTTTGAGTCACCATAGATATGTGGGGCATGGGTTTCAATATTTCTAGAACTGTGTGCATAACTTTAGGAAAGTCATTAGGAGGAATCTGCAATGGTACGTCATCATTACGTCGGTCAGATCTAGATCTATTCAGAAATTTAAGTGAGCTTTCCATCGATATTTCTGTAATCTCCGTGGAATTGGCATGTAGAAGTCCCCGGGGATGGGTATCGCCCGCTCTCCTTTTTCTACCGGCCAATCAAGCTCTATATTTTCCAACAGATAATTATTTCTCTATTTTGCCATAGACTGCGCCTATAACGAATTCCAAAATTTTCTACGTCAATTTTCCGAACCAATATTGTTAAGGATGAATTAGACTATAATTATTAGTGAAACTTTTCTTGCCTATCTACAATATTAATTGAGAAATTAACTATCAAAAAAATTACGGAAATGTTTAGACGGGAGAAGCACAGGAAGAAGGAAGTTCGGGCGCAAGGAGTGGGGGCTGCCGCATACGATATTTTCACATCAATCTAAAAAAAAATCATATCTTAGAAAATATGAGATATATGAAAAAAAAACCAAAAGGTAAAAGCTTCTTTAAAAAATATGGAGAATTTCTAGACCTTAAAAAAATTTGGAAAATTAAAAAATTTAGGAAGGTTAAAAATTCGAAAAATGATTTTAAAAATTTCTCCTCGCGTGGAAGCATTCTATAGATAGTCAAGATATCTCCTGAATTTTTTAAAGATTTTTTTCTTAATTTTTTCCCCTATAATTTGCACTTTGTAACTAAAATGTGCCTTCCGGTGGCGGCGAAAAATAGCTTTTCCACGCTCGAAATTGGAGCGCGCTTGGAAGCTTAACGTTTCTACATAGAAATATGCCCTCGCAGCCTTTTTTGTAGGAAATTTAATTCACTACAAATTATGTCCTATGACTTTTTAGCGTATCTGTTGGGATTTTGACGGCGTAAAGCAAAAAAGGTCGGGCGGACGTTTTTTTCCCACTTTTCAATTTTTTTAACAATTTCCCGGTGTGCTGGAATCCCAAAAACTTGATATGTATTTTCCACTATTTTTGCATGTGGGATGGCATAATTTTCATCCGTATACTATAATAGCTTTACTATCATCTTCAATTCCAGCCTAAAAAATGTTCTTATTTGACTGGACTGACTTATTCATTGCCTGGAAAAGATACGACAGTGGCTCTCAGCAATTGTATTCTACCCCTTCAATCTAGGTAGCTGCTGCGACTAAAATTGAGTTTTTAGTAAGAACTTTTTACATTTGTTCCTCATGCGAACGTTCTCGATAGTTTTGTTCTCATTTTGTTCTTCTCGAGAACTATTCTCGGACTTTTGTTCGCGTTTAGGTTTTGGTTTTCGAATGTTCCTGAGTACTAAACTACGAGAACGACATTTAGTTTTTCTCTGGACTTTTGTTCTTGGTCCCTGAATTTTGCACAGAATTGTAACTTGATTATACCAACTACTAGCCCAAATTACAGATTTAGGCGCCAACTCTTAGTTGTATTATAGCTCGTAAGAGCGACTTCTGAGAATAAAAATAGAAAATCGAGAATATCTCGGGAACTTTCAATAGGGTGGTATACATATTTTAATTGTATTAGATAGAAGCCGTCGTGACTAATATTTTGAAAAAGAAAAAAAATCAATCGGTCAAGTAGTTTCTAAGATATCAAAGAAACTCTTTTTACATCTAAAATTCAATATCTCCGAAACTAATCGGTCGATTCCGCCCATCCAAAATACCAACCTTTATTTCTGTAAGACCAACAATCATACAAAATTTGAACTTTATATGTCAAATATTTTTCAAGTTATCACGCACACAAGGATTTTAGCAAAAAAAAAAGAAAAAAGGGCCATAACTATGTAACTCCTCCATGGTCGGAATAAATATTTTTATTCAAATCGATAGATATTTTTATGCTGAATATTTTGAAAAAAAAAAATCAATCGGTTGAATCGTTCTCCAGATATTGAAGAAAAGCGATTTTCCAATAAATGATATCTCGAGAACTAATTGGTCGATCGAGCTGAAATTTTGGCTGAAGCTTAACATAAGAGATACCAATTATGGGTAAAAATTTTCAATTTTTTTCGAAAACTTTTGCCGTTTTAATATCTTAATTAAAAAAAAAATCAAAAAAAAAATGAAAAATCTGCAGACACATACAGACATTTTCTAAAAACATATCTTGACGTTTCGTAACATTCTGCATTATTTCCACACAAAATTAGAGAATGTCAAAATCTTGTCAAAACAAAACTTCCGTCCGGAAGCAAAAATCGACCAAATTGTAATATTAAACTGATTCATGAAAATCACATTTTCGTCTAAAATGCTCATCACTTGATAAAAAAAAAGGAAAATGGATGATTGTTTTATGGAACAAACTTTCAAATGAGTATAAGATATATTATCATAGACGAAGCGGTGGAAGAGATAGTTTAGTTTGTCTAATTTTAGTTAGTCTAAAAAGACTAGATTTTTAGTTAGTCTTACAAGTCTAGACTTTCAGTTACTCTCAAAGTTCAGACTTTTAGTTGGCTTACAGAACTATATTTGGCGTACAGAATTTATATTTCTGAGAAAATATCCGGGGGTAAGGTCGAGCAAAGTCGATAAAATTCTGACATAGACTTTCAGTTAATCCTAAAAGTCTAGAGTTTTAGTGACTTTGGTTAGTCGAGAAATAGTTCGGTTAGTTATACAGGATTTTCATTTCGGAGGAAATTTTCGGGTTACATCTAACTCTATGGGGAGTGACGCCAAAGGTGAGATACATGAATTTCTTAGGAGTCGATGGATACTTAATCCTCTCATGCGGATACGGTTCTCCCCACCACACCCTCTTTCGGTTTAAACACATGGTCCCTTCCTCCGGTTCCCCCGTGGCGTTTCGCAAAGAGGATAGAAATATCTTTATTTTTAGTTGAAAATGGACTTCATTATATATGGGGGCCTAGAGATTTGATTTGCAATCGAAAAAATTTGAAAATAATTATTATTGTTCAAAATATAACGAAAAGAAAATTGGACTAAGCAACGAAAGGACATGTTTCAGAAACTTTATATCTCAATAAGGGAGATAACGAAGGTAAACCTTTTTCGTTTATCAGTTGTTATTGCAAAAAGGTTGCAAATCTGCGCAAAATGTCAAAAGAGGTAAAATGTAGCAGCACGACTAATAAAAAAAAATTAATTTTGATTCATCTCGATCCGACCATTTATTAAAAAGATATAGTGTTGAAATTTAGTAAAAATTCAAGTGAAAAATGAAATTCGACGAATTGTTGAAAACTGAAAAATGAAGAAAAAAATGCTTTTCTCAGCGGAAATTCATATTCAAAGTTTTATTATAGTGTTTCAATTTTTCTAGATTTTTTTTCAACTTTCGGATGTTTTTTTCGAATTTTACCATTAAACGAGAGTTTCTGGCGCTCGGAGGGGAAGACTGTTTTTGCGTTAAAATTTCATGCGCGCTTGGTGTCTAAGCTATTCAAGATAGAATAATACGGCTGGGGACTTCTTCATAGGAAATTTCTTCCTCTATAAATTAAGTCCTATACATTATCATGCTATTGGCAACAGTTTTGGCGGCGTAAGGCAAAAGGTTCACGCGGTGTCTTTTTTGCAGTTAATTTTTTCAAACAATTTCTGGTTGAGATAACGTCCTGAAAACTAAGGATATTGTTACGCATAATACCTGCTATGGAATGATTTTTTTTCGTTAAAATTCGACCATTTTCTACTTCAGTCCAGAAAATGTTCCTATTTGACTGGGCTATAGGTAGATATCGATTTTCTATAACAATGATTAGTTATCTGTTACTTTTTTCAAATACTAATGCTCATAAGGCTAACATTCAATTTGTTAACTGAGAGAGTAGAGGTTAACTGGAACAAGTAACCGAATGATCTCTATCCTTGATTCTCAGACGGAGGTCTCAAAGAGGAACGAAATACTGGCTCGAAGACAAAAAATTGCATGAATCGAGGGAAAGGTTGTTTAAATATTCATCGAAGTTTAGTTTCCGATTTCGTTTCTGGCGATAACGTTTTCTGAATTTTGTTTCCGATTTAGTTTCCGTCGGTAACGTTTCCTTGAATTTTGTTTTCGATTTAGTTTCTCGTGGTAACGTTACCATTTAGTTTCGTTTCTCCTGTGGGAAACGGAATGGAAACAGAAACGCGTTTCCAGACCCTGTAAAAATATGATGATAAATAACTTTTTTAATTTAATCCTGAACCCCGATAACCACGATCCGTCATAAACACTCAGAGAACTGTTGCACTTGATTTTCCTCCGTTTACGGTGCGCGTCAATTATATATCTGCTTTTCTGGCATCTAAATAATTTCAAATTATAATCTGTGTACGTCAAACTGTCACAGCTTGGGCATTGTGCTGAGGATTTTATTACCCCCTTGTCCTTCAGGAAATCAATAATATATTGATCACACTGACAGAGACCGTACAATTCTTCGAGTATCATTATGACTCAATGACTACCAGGAATCAAGACCGACAATTAATCTCCCTTTTTCCCGTCACCAATTACCCTAAATTACCCAAAAATTAATAACTAAAATTTATTTACTGTGGAGTTGCTATATACTCACATTACCAAAAATTTACTACCTGTGCTATGATTTTCCACATCTCATTAAACGACTTATCACTATGCTGCGAACACATGGAGAAATCTGGGCTAACAACAAAGTGATCGTGTCATGGGCAGACTTTGAATATGCAAAATTATGTGATAGTATGAATCTTACTTCGCATTTATTGGATCATATCACTGATGTTCATCTCAATCCTACTGGCATACAATCAATGAATGTGAAGAGAGCTTTTCAAATGCTCAGTTGGAGATACGCTCAGGCCTTTAAATTAGCTGGACAGTTTGCGGAGGATGAAGTGAGCAAGCAAATGCAAAGTGGAGAGTCATCTCAGCCCGAATGTTTCGACAAGAAGACATCTGAAAGGAGCACAGATTTCGCAGAAATGATGAATAATATCATTGATGGCTGCAATTCACATGAATTGACTTCTTCTAATCCTCAGAATCGTCCCCTCTCTCCGAAGAATCCAGAAATTGAAGCACTGATTCTTAATTTGGTTCAATGGGCAGCTAAATGGCGAATTACAGACAATTCTGCGAGGAAAAAGCTCAAGGGAGGGGGTGAATTTAACTTCAAAGTACCACCGTGCTTTAATGGCCTTCAGTTAACCGGCCTTCAGTTATATAAGTCCATTCAAGCCGACTTTCCCAGTTTTGAATTTGCTACAGCTCGAGGGAATCAAGATGGTAATGAGCAGTGATTCGCGTTGCTTCGCGCACGTGGTGGAAACTGTCAGAATCCCACTGCTCGCATGGTACGTCTTTCTGTGAGGCATGTACTCTCCCTGAACTCTATCAACATTGGAGATCAAGGCAACGTCAAATGTAATGAGACTAATTATTTGACCGCCCCCACAACAACTAGAGTGTCTAAAGCTTTCGACACACTCCCGTCTCTATCAGGTGAGGTCCTTGAACTTAATGAACTGGGTGATTTTAGAGACTTGACTAAGATGAATGAAGCAGCTGAAGTAATTGATGAACTGGAACGATTGCATGCCGTTGAAAGTGCAACCGAGCCTTCTTTATATGGATCAAACGCAAACACATATTTTGCTGGTTACATTGCATTCAAATTGCTTGGTAAAGTAAAATGTGAAAGCTGTCGCGGTACGATGGTGAAGAATCCCATGGATGCAAGCAATGCCAATGGAATATATATCGAATATCGTGAGTATGAAAATCCCGATGAAGATGCCCCCACAGTAACTAAACTACAACGCCCGACCGACAATTTTGCTCGTATATGTAAAATTCAACTGCGAGCATTTGAACGTGTGTGCACAACACATTGGGGATGCCGTGATGTTCGAAAAGCAATCGTATCTGAAATCATACGTGATATTAACGTTGACGATCCTTCATGGTTCAACTCAAACGACTCCTGTTATAATCATCGCCTCAAGGCTCTTGTATTCATGGTCAAAGTAAAAATCTTCTCCAGAATGAAGGCCAACAATCGGAAGAGCCGAGAACGGAATTCTCATCAGGCGACAAGGAAAATGAAGAATACGCATTACGCATCAGTGATGATTGAAATCGATTGAATTTAAGCTTTCGTTCATTTTCTTTCGTTAGTCCATAGTCGGCGGAAAGAGGCTTATCATAGCCACGCTCTACTGTCATAGAATGGAAGCCTTCGATGATAAAAGGCTGCTAACACATGAAAGGAGAAATATTCTCAAATAGAGAACATACTACGGTTTCGAATCAAAAATCGATAACATCTCTATAATAGCTTTAACATTATCAAATGTCATCAGTACTAGAAGTTTTAGTGATAATGAACCGCGGTTAGACTTTTGTCTCACTTCCGCTCATTCGCCTATCGATTGTATCTTTCCTTAGCTCATGGTCAATTGCATTAAAGATTTCTCATACTGGACCTAGATCGAGAATATTTACTTTTTCGAAATTATTTATCTGCTGACATGCCAATAGTTCAATCCAACATAATACTCTCCATACAGAGATATTTTTCTTACTGTGTGAAAACTCAAAGCCACGTCTTCACTTTGCAATAATGACGCTTAATGCAGAAACACTTTTACAAAAGCCGCGTTGGAACTTTATGGTTCACACGCTAGATGAAGAAAGGCTTTTTATGCAGCCACGCTTGAACATTCCTTTCGATGAGGAATATTTGAACGCTGTCCGGCCGTAGCTATGATCCGCTACTGAATGCCAATAAAATACGTGGAAAGCGGTCGAATGAAGGTAGGCTACTCCACTGATTCTGTTGGAATAGGTGAGTTTCAATCCTTTATTACTAATACGTTTATTCTCCCTCTTGTACTCCTAAAGCTATTTTGCGAACACATCACTAATATATTTTACAAAGTTTCAGGTGGGGGGTGATGTTGATTGCCTCCTCGTGTACCCCCTGAATGCATTAATTGATTGATTGGTACTCCGCCAAGTAGATACATTCCCGAATGGAAAATCTCGATCCGAGGCGTTACACGCCTGATTAGGTATCAGAGTAAGGTCCTGATCCGAGATTGATCGTAGCCTTACCACAATTTCCACACGGGTGTAAGGTTGATTGAGAGAGGGATGTCACAAGTGTCCTGGTAGCTCAGATAGTAAGAGTACCCGGCGCGATACTGGGAGTTCCCGGGTTCGATTCCCGGCTAGGAACGGTTGAAATTTTTCTCTCAAAATTTTAATTTATAATTATTTGCCTATGATGGAGGCGGTGAAACCCGCGTGGAAAATCTCGGTCCGAGGCGTTACACGCCTGATCAGGTATCAGAGTAAGATCCTGATCCGAGACTGATCGTACGGCCTTACCACAATTTCCACACGGGTTCAGTGAGTCACAGTATTCGAATTAATCTCGGAATTGATGCATTTGGCCACACAATCAACAATTTTATAGATAGATGCACATAAGATATTTTCTCAATGTACTGAGTATATTACTCAATCACTTAATCAACTTATTTCATTTTATTCATTATGATTTACCTACCTCTTATTTCTCACTTGCATAACTTCTCAATATTTATTTTTTTTTCGAATAGTGTTGCTGGTGAAGATGTTTAAGCATTCTCCCGAATTAAGTGTCTTCTTGTTTCGAATGGAAATGTTTGTTTTTCAAGTTGATATAGGAACACATGAAGCGTATAGAACTCACAGAATTGGAAAAGAATCAAGAGGATTATATAAAAGTATATTGTAAAAGTATATTCAATAGATGAGAAAAAAATAGTCACCTCGGTGAAATTTAACCCATTGATTGACTTTTGTTACATGACAGGATGTACGAAAAACTAGGAAAAATCGCGGACGCGACCAATTCTGCCCCGTATATGTACGAAAAACGTCATTCACACAATTTTCATCCGATTTTAATATTTGTTTTTTTAATGTTCGTGATGCTTCAGAGAATCTCGAAAAAAAAAACAAAAAATAAATTTTTGTTGAAAAAAAGGCCAAGTAACAATTTCGATGCGTTATTAATTATCTCCTGAGCAATTGAAAAAAAAAACCAAATAAAGACAGGAGCGCCAAGTCAGAAATACTTACACAAAAAAATGAGTAGAGGCAGGACCAAGGTACTTGGCGCATTTGACAGGATGAAGACGAAGGAGTCAGTACAACTAAGATTGAATTGATCGAATAATGCTCAGCAATGATCTTCGATCATCAAAAAACTGCGCCAAGTACCATGGTCCTGCCTCTACTCATTTTTTGGCTTCCGAATGGAAGCCGTTACAATCGTTCAATTTTTGCATTTTCCAATTATACCTGGAAACGATGTAGAATGGCCTGAAACGTAAAAATACGAAGTTTGGCGAGAATGTCTGTATGTGTACATACTGACCAGTGGTCACTTTTTTGTAAATTGAACAATTAAACAGGTAAAAGAGTTCCAAAAAATCTGAAATTTTGTGAGATAGTTGGAATTAGATGGGGCTAGTCCTGTGCCAAATTTCAGCTTGATCGATCGATTGGTTCTCGAGATATTGCTATGTATCCAAAATTCGTTTGTCTTCAATATCTCAGAAATGATTGGACCGATTCCATTAATTTTTTCTTCAAAATCTTCGTCTTGATGTCTTCTATTTGAATCAATTAAAATATGTATACCCGTTGGTAGAAAGTTTTCGAGATATGGCTAGTTTTCTGTTTTTCATTGAAAATCCTTGTAAACACGCTAACTTTCGAAAGAAACGAGATATCAACTTCAAATTTGGCATGAAGGTATCTCTCATGATTGAAATGTTTGGTATTGAAAATCAGCTCAATCGGACAAGTGGTTCCGGAGATATTCAACTTTCGAGATATGAAATGCAAAACATTTACTATAATAATACGCGAAAAGGATCGAAAGAACCATTCGGAACCGCTCCATCAATTGATTGATGGCGAATAAAAAACGCACACGTAAAATTAACAAACTCCACAACCGCAAATCTGTAGTTACGAATCTATAGCCGCATGTCGCTGCCGCCTACTTGTTTCGAGATTTCAGTAATTTTTTCAATATGATGACTTCAAAGGGAAATCATTTTTTTCGTAATACCGCCACTGTCCCGACCTCGGCAAAGCGAAAATCACTACGGAAAAATGTTGTCCGGGTTGTCATTATGGGGTTTTTTCACTGTTGATATACGACTATAAATATAGTAAAGTTGTGTTCTATACAATCGAAAAAAAAATTCGTAAATAAAATTCATTGCTACTGCCTTCACTTCATTCGCGAGTTTCTTTTGATACCTGTACAATGTGTTGCACAAGGAAGCACATGTGTAACCGGGATCAACCAATAATGGTAACACGTCACCACAACACAAACAAAAATAACACACAAAAATAACACAAACAAAAATAACACAAACAAAAATAACACAAACAAAAATAACACAGACATAAATAACACAGATAATACTAATAGTAATTGGCACTGAGGAAGAAATTTATTAAAGTAAATTGAATTGAATTTAAATGTAAATAAGGAGAGGGGGAAGTTATCGATCGACATTTGGGGAAGGGGGGGGGGGACAATCGCTCTATTCTACTGGGATCGTTTAATTTATACTAGTTTTGATATGTAGCACAGACTACTGCGTTGGCATCATGCCTCTGTCTTTTGTCCTAAGTCAAAAGGGGAAACCTATATTATTGTACGAGAATTATCTTCATCAAAAGATTCGTGATAATCCGATGAAAGTGACCTGGAGGTGCATTAAATATGGAAAAAATAAACAATACAGCTGCCTCATTCACACGACGAAAAGCACTGCTGAAGATAAAATTTAATTGAATAATCTCAATGAATACTTCGACAGCAATAATTCATCGCTAAATCATCACATTATAATTCTCCATTTTATATAATCATTCATTTTTGTAGGGAAAATCATCAAAATATCTGAAGGTGGGCATTCACATCTTGCTGATATTTCTGATGTGAAGGCACAAATAGTTGTTAACAAAGCAAAAGCCATTGCCAGCAACACAAGAGGTATTGAGACTGGTGGTGTTATTGCTCAGGCTCTACAGGGCGTTTCGTCAGCAACAGCGGCTCAATTACCCCCCGTGGCGCAAATGACTCGTACTGTTCAGAGAGTGAGGCAAGCCGTTAATCCACCAATACCAACACCATTAAGTAGGAAGGATTTGGAAATCCCAGAAACGTACACACAAACGCAGAATGGTGAACCATTTCTATTGTATGATAGTGGTGGAGATAAGAAACGTTTTTTAATATTTGCCTCGAGAGACCAATTACATTGTTTAGCAAATTGTAAAAATTGCTTTTGTGATGGAACTTTTTCGTCTGTGCCCTCTATTTTCTGCCAGCTCTATACCATACATGGTATGATCGACTATAAAGTTTTGCCATTAGTTTATGTGTTGGCCCCCAACAAGACAAAGAAACTCTATGTTAATATACTCCAGAAATTGAAAGAGGAAGAGCCAGAACTGAATCCTGACGTAGTTGTCACTGATTTTGAGTTAGGTTTTATAAATGCAGTGGAGAGTGAGTTTCCAGACACATCAGTGCAAGGTTGTTCCTTTCATTTTACTCAGTCTCTCATAAGATGCTTACAGGCTTGTGGATTGAAGAAACGTTATGGGGAAGACGAGAAATTTGCACTAAACATCAAGATGCTGGATGGCTCTGGCTTACGTACCTCCTGATGATGTTGTTAAGGTGTACCAGCTACTAATTAAAAGCCGTTATTTTCGTAAACATTCAGCAGATCTTGCTGAAGTTCTTACGTATATGGGGGAAAACTGGATTCTTTATGATCATCGAGGGACTTGGCGTCAGCCACGTTTCCCAATTCACCTCTGGAATTTGTATCCAGCTGTTCGAAACCAATTGGCACGAACCAACAATGCAGTGGAGGGCTGGCACAACGCTTTCAACAGGCGTGTGTCAGCCGCTCATGCTTCTATGGGAAAATTTATTCTAGCACTGCAGGATGAGCAAAAACTCACCCAGGTAATGTTAGACCAACATATGACTGGAAGATGGATTGCACCGAAGAAGCGAAAAATTGATCGAGATTTGGATACGAGGCTGGAAAATGTTGTGGAAAATTACGATCCTGAGGGTGATCTACTCCAGTATTTGAAAAGTGTTGCATACAATCTTTCTGCTTAAGGTGTTGATAGCGTGATATTGATTAGGAATGTGGATTATCGATTGCTGAGGAAAATAAAATTATGTTCTAATATATAATATTATACCGAGTTATTTATGTTTATGTTTTTCTTGTTTGTGTTATTTTTGTTTATGTTATTTTTGTTTGTGTTGTGGTGACATGGTATCCCAATTATGAATCTGTCGTTTTACCGACCGAGCCAGCGTGGGCCGCGTAATCGAGAATGAAGGATATTCATAAGGTACCCAGGCAAATGATTGAGGTAAAAACAAAAATCAACCCCAGATAATCCCATGCTAGCGCATACATTTGATGAATTTTGGCAATTTTATTAATCAATAATGAATTTGGGTGAGTGGATTAAATGTTTATCAACATGAAGGAAATAACTCCCTTAATCAGTTGAAAAAAAATCGAGATTTTTTTTGAATACTTGCGGATTTGTATAAACATCCTCGAAGAAAATTGAAACATTTGAATTTGAATAAGTGAATACCCAGATCGCGTCTCACTGTCACTCGCCATTCAACGCATGCGCAGAGCTGTATTTTCGTGCGATCACTCGGCCAACTTCAGGCTACTGCCAACTTTTAGAATTGATTCTGAGACGAAATAATCTCGTTTGTGATTTAGTGAAAAATCCGCAGTGTTTATTTTCGTATCTTTGTAAATATTAATCGAAAAAATAAAGTAATAACATTAATGTCAAGACAATAGGTGAAATTTTTGTTGGAAATGTTTTGATTGATCCTATGAATTTTTATTAGGAAAAAGTCATGAAGAATAGAATGGCACCATAAAAGTGACCAAATATAACCTCAATGGGGCAATTCAAAATTTCATTTTTTCGTGTTCAGGGGTTGGAATTCCCCAGAAAATCCTACCTGTTCCCTACAGCTCACCCCCCCCCCCCGTTACAATCAAGGCAGAACATCCTTAGCAGCACGAACGAGTCTTTGATTTTTGTCCATTTATTTCTATTATATATTTCTCGGGCCTTTTAACATTGTTTGTCACTATTATTAATCTATTTCAATAATCCAGATTTATTGAAGATTGCGGTGAAGTCAATCAATGAATACATCAAAGCACTCTTAATTGGACCGCAAGGCCAATTAAGAGTACTCTAACTTATGAATTATCACAGTTGAATAATCATCACCAACTGAATTCAATCAGTAAACAAAAATTATAAAGGTACTAGGGCATCATGCGTGCTACCGCACGGGACAATCTTTCAGTAAGCGCTGTAGCGCACAACAATTATTTACTCTTTCTGATTGGTCATAAACTGTTTATCATTTCTCAACCTTGATCCATTGATGAAAGATCTGACTATTCAACAGTAAGAATACGGTAATGTGGACTTTCGTTCATTTCTTTACACGAGACCGAAGATGGTCAAACCGGTACCGAGTACGTGACCTAAAGGTCTTAGCATACGCTAGAAATTTTCGTAATAGATTTAAAAAAGTATTCCAAGAGAAATCATTTCCTGGCCTTGACGATATTCACTGAAAATTTTCATTCTTCATATCATTTTCATGAAAGAACAAAAAAACAAAATTCAGAGAAATTGTCTTTTCCATTCTTTCTTGTGCTATATTTCATTGATGGCGTAAGGAATACGCAAAACTCGTGAGAAAACTTGAAAAATACTGAAAAGGTCAAAACAAACCGTTATAACTATACGTGAGCTGCACACAATTCAATACAAATAAAACAATAACATCCTCAGAGTTATGGAAGTCATCAAATGATCCATCAACTGATCGGAACATGAATGAAAAGTTAACTATAAAACAATGTTCCATTGTCAATTAGTTTTATGATACAGGAAACACAAATATTTTCACATTCTGTGTCGACTTATTCATTGAGAGCAACACTTCATTTGTTGTTCGTACACCTCGTTTTCGAAAAATATTGGTTGCTTTAGACCGATTAAACATTCATTAATTCCTGGCAACTGTTATCAAATTTGGGATACTTGTAGTTTTAACCAGCATCTTTGATGGGCGAAGAAAAATTTGGGGCGTAAATCCTTTCAATAAAGTGGCGCAGCAGGTGAGAATCGCATTGACCTTTTTGAGAAAAAAAAAAAATGATAGTCGTATTAACCTTTTTCTCATGTAAAAAGTTAAATGGACTCATGAAAAAAAAGTAATTGCAATCATTTGCCCTTGGGAATTTCCTTAAATCCTTAAATCCTTTCTACCAGACCCTGTGGGATTTTCAGATCGTTTCCAAAACGATTGATCTTTCTCTTTCTCTCTCTTTCTTCCATAAAATGATTAATTTTCGAAGCGTCTTTTACCTTACGTGTTTGTTTAATTGGTAGGGCAAAAGAACGGAAAAAAAATTGGTGAAATTGAACATTAAATAATTCGCACACGTGGAAAATGAAAACAAGGCAATAACTGAGATTCGATTCAACGCTCATACTGAGTACAAATTTTAGAAAATTTCATATTCGTTGAAAACAATCTCGTTCTGATCCATTGGGTGTCCTCTATTAGCTCTTTGAACTTCAGCCACTGAAGAATTATAGATAAGTTCAGTTTTACTAATTGAATTTCTTGGTAATTTGTTTTATCGAAGCATCTCGGGAGCACATATTACCTACAATCCTGCCCCAGCCTGATTTACCAACAAAGGTATTCTACGATTAACTCACTACGCTACCGCTACGAAAAGTTTCATTCGATGGATTCACACTTGCTCCGGAGATCTCCCTTATAATCTCTTATAATCTCTGGTTCTGGTAGTTTCTTCCAAACTAAACTTATAATCCATCTCACTTGCACTTGTTCACTTCAACTGGATTTACTGTCCTCTCCACTTCATTTCATTCTGATTCGTGACTCTCAAGTTGGCTAAGAACGACAGGAAGCGGCCTCGTGCATTTCACGTGATCGAAACATCACGACCAATTGAGGAGTGATCAGATCCATGTGGAGGTAGATAGTAAGCGGATGAAATGAGACAAAAAATTTTGGTCTGGAGAAAAGGGGGAGAAAACACATCGCTTTTTATTATTAGAGTTATTTATTGATTTTATCCATATTTTTTAGCACACCATATTTCGCACTTTAGCTATTAAGTGGGGGCTCCTCTCACCCCTTCATTTTCTCCCCTCCTTAACGCAGTCCACTCTGCTCCAATTTGATTAAACTCACTCATGCCACATTATAATCATGTGATTCTACGGAATTTTCTAGATTGAATCCTCGAATCAATGAATTCATAGAGGATAGTAGTAAAAATATTGATTGAATGTTTACTAAGCGTTTATAAATTTAGAATTGATAAATTTTCCATACATCTTTCAGGTTGGGACACTAATAGTAGGAATGACGTTTGACGGAATGGAAATTTCGTTTATTACTGAAATCTTGTCGTCTTAGATCAGAGAAATTCAGATTAATCTTCTTCATTTGTTTAGTAACATCGAAATGTGAAAAAGAAACTCACTTTAGTGGCGCCAGTGTTTTTCTAATTCCAGAAATTATCAGAGCTTCATATTAATCACGTGAGATACTTGTGAAATATTGAATGAAATGAGATTTTTATCTGTTGTATGAAATGCGGTTTTTCGGTAATCCAATTGAATTTTTCGTGATATAAAAGAATAATTATTGTACAGTAATTGTGAGTCGGCATAGAGAAGAGAAATTATCAAATTTTATGGATCCTACAATACGGTGATTCACATTAACGATCAGGGATCAGACACTGATGCATTTTCAAATCGGGTACAATCTATGTATACTTATACATACCTGAATACCTGAATTTTTTCCCAATGAAGTTTAAGATTTTTCTCTAATTTTTCCAGAGAATCGTCGCATCAACAAATATAACTCAACACGCCACTGAAATATAATTCCATAATATAATTTGGACTGATAAGTGTATGAATTTACGAAGAGAGACATAATAATGTCAAACATTTTAGACATATATATCCGCCCAAGACCACCGTTAGCCATTTTCCGGGTCGTTGGATTCAAATTCTCAATTCTTAGGATTACAATGAAAATACACAGAATTGATGCCAGGGAGGCATGGTGCAGTTAAAGGGCAAATGCCAGTCAGGTAAAGGTTGGTGTTCCCACAATTCAAGAATTGATTACCGAAGACAGTGTGTTGATAGTGTGTAGTTACCAAACTACGAATGCATTTGTGTACCAACTCGTGTAGATAGTCACGCGAGTTTCAGACATGTGTAGTTTTTCATCAATAACGAGCAATTTTGTTTGGGATTGTTGAGATGGTTAACCGTTTTTCCTTTTTTTTTTTTAAAGATTATACAGATATTTGCTTGGTATAATTAAAATGACACCATCAATAATACTTGTTAACTTTCCGGGATAAGGAAGTTATAGTAATCACACCGAAAATCTATTTTTCATTATATCTCCATTTATTTCAAGTTTCCCACAACACTTCCTGGTAATTTGCAAGATGATGTACGTATGTACGTATGTGTGTGTCAACCGTTCTCCAGTTTTTCGAGGAAAACATGAGATGAGAAAAAAAAATCATTTTTGTTCTTCTTTTGTCTTTTGTTATTTTTTCTTTCATTTCCTTATTTCCGCCGACCCCCACGTGTGAGCGGGATCAACTAGAGACGTGCGACGGAAATAAATGCTAAGAAACATTAGAAAAGTAAGCCGGGAAGTTACTGTTGCCACCCGTTTAACGGTTCACATCTCCCCAAACCACTACTATTTCCTCTACCATGAGAGTGAGCTTGTCAGCGGCCAACAATATACGTATAACTGTCGTACCACTAGTTTATTTTTTTTCATGCGTTAATAAACTTTTGGTTCATTATATTTGGGGCAATCTTTTATAATCCCACTCAAATGTCTTGAGTTCTGTATGGAGAAAGGAAGTTTAAATTCACATATCCGTTGTTTTAGGGAGTGGATGCGTTGTTCGTTAACCCTTCACGGGTACACCTCCTGGGCGTACCCTCTACGGATACCCTGGGGTGACTGGTCACCCCACGTCTTGAATTGTGAATATTTTGAATTCTATATTAAAAAAACAAAAACCAAAGCGTGTAATCTCTTCATTACTTCCTAAAGAAGAGATGCATGCATGAATAATTAGAATTTAATGCATTTAAGTGAGTGAAAAATCGATTTGACCACTGAGAGTCACGGAAAAAATGCAAAAAATTGACTTTTTAGAAAAAAAAATCTATTTTTTTCTCTATCAAACCGATTTCAAAAATTCCAATTGCGTTTGAAAGTTGACATTCTCCACTACATATAAAAAAATATTTCATATGGATTTTTTCGAGAAAGTCTAATTATTCCAGTCGATGAAAATCAGAATATCAGCGTAAGAGAGATTCATGAAAAATTCAAAGAAAAACACAATCAAATTAGATTTTCCTTTATTATATTCATACAATCAGGTGGGAAATTTAGTTGAGACATACAAAAATACAATTAAACAAAATTTCAATCATGCACCAAACATTCGATGCAGATGGCTCTTCTGTGTTCATCACAAGTTGCTCGGTGACAGTGGAAACATATTGTCTTCACTTTTTTGTCTTTGATTCTGGGACATAAATTGCATCGAGCCTGTTTTTCGAGTTTGCTGGAATGTGGTTCATCGTTGGACTCTTCTATGTGCAACAGTTTGCAGATAGAAAATCGTAGATCTCGACGAAGGAATGGTGATTTTAGTCGAGTCTGGAGGTGAGGTGCAATCAAATCCATCATAAGATCTTTCAAAAAATGATTCCGATCTATTTTCGCGTGAGCACTGTTGGAATTGTACAAGATCATGGCATTGATTCCACCCTGATCAAGCATAGCATACCAGAACCTCATTGGCCACCGAAGAGTTTTCCTAGCCGTTGAGTAATCTCGGCATAACTGATCGAAGGAGTCCGTTCCTCCTTTTGTTTGATTATACATCAGTACCATTTCTGGTTTCTTTGTCACTGAATCTATTGCTGCGGTTTCATGGAATGAAGACAACAATAACACGATCTTGTTCTTTTTTGGTGTATACGAAACGAGGCATTTATTGGTACCGAAAGCAAATCGTGCTGATCCCACAGATCCAGTTCTTTTGAACTCTTCAGGAATTTGTTTCTTATTTTTCTGAATAGTCCCGAGCATAGTTAGTGCATATTTTTCCCACATTCTGTCCACAATTTTCACAGATGTAAACCAATTATCACACGTTATATTTCGATTTGTCCCATGAATTGGCTCCGACAATTTGCGAATGTAATACGATGGGATTGACTCAGAATCCTCGGTGGTTACTCTGCCAACGTATGGCTCAGCATTATACATATAGAATGTCTTTGCATCATTCAACATGACAATCTTCATGCCATATTTACATGGCTTTCCAGGCATATACATTCTGAAGGGACATCGTCCCCTAAAAGACACCAATTAATCGTCAATTGTACAATAACTGTGGGGACTGTAGTATTTCGTACAATTAGACAAAAATTGGTCCCAGATCTCTCTGATCGGAGCCAGTTTGTCAGCCTCTCTTCGTTGATTACGTGTGTTTTTATCATCAAATCGTAATACAGACAATAGAAACTTGAACCTTTTCAAGGGCATAGTAGCTCGATAGAAACTCGATCCATACTCATATGACCATAAATCTTCCAAATTGGTATGATTTGTTTTTTGGAGCCCTGAAAGATATAAAAGACCAATAAAAGCTTTCAGTTCAGAGATTGTCATTTTTACATGAATGTGGGCATTGGTCACATTCAGTTTAATTTCGGCCGCTGAGCGAGTTCGAGTTATCTCCTCGTTTGTGTGTAGCGTCACTTTTTCGAGTATTTCTTGATCAAACAGCAATTCCCAAGTTCCCAACGGACTCTCTATCTTCTGAGCTGCTCCTATGGGTCCTGGTATGTAACTTACAATTGGTCGATCACGGAATAATAAACGTTCTCGGGGTCTCAAATACCATTTGTGTCCTTTTTTACTCTGAATTATCGAACGTTTTCGACCTCGTCTAGATGGTCCAGCTAGATTTTGGGACATCACCTTTCCTCCCCTTCTTCGTTTAGAGGCCCTTTGACTCTCGCCTTCAGTCTCATTGTCACTTTCATCCTATTGAGGAAATAATCTTCATTTTCATTAACTCTTTTCAAATTCCCTGAACCATGAAAGAAATAATAAATACAATAACTTCAAAACTTACCGAAGAATCTATCAAATTTCCTCCAGTTGGGGGAATAAATGTTTCATCATCCTCGTCTTCCTCGGACTCAGAATCTGATTGACAACTTTCTTTGTCCTCCTCATTGTCTGAAGCTACATCATCCATTATAACAGTGGGTTTATGTTGGAGGCATTGTACAACTTCATTTGCACTTCTCAAATTGTATTGTGCAGCCATTTCTAGAAGGTGAAAATAATAGTTTGATCACAATAGATCAATCAAATCAACTCACATCCGCCCAAAAACTTCTCTTTCTCTATTTCAATGTAATATACAATGAATTCGACAAAAGGAAAATTGGAAATACATGCTGTTCCCCGAAATATCAATGAGAATGACATTTTGGAAATTAAACGTTGAGTTAATGTTGAGAAAAAGCCACACTTACCGTATCAATTTTCTCACGCAACGGGTACACTGGGGTGATGCGTCACCCCACACTCACTTTCAATGCGCACTGTTCACAGTGTTGCCAAGTTGGTGATTTTGTCACCAGATCTGGTGTTTCGGGAGAGGCATTTAGCGACATGAATTTTCCCTTTGTCACCGCGGTGACAATCTGGTGATTTCAAAACTTCGGCTGGTGACTCAAATCACCAATATAAAAAAAATGAAAACAGAGAAATTTAGTAAATTTGATTGTATTTTTTTCATAATTTCACTTTTCCAAAATTACTACTGGACCATGGATGCCTATTGTTCAATTTTTAAGCCTTGTATTTCGCCTTTTGTGGTGCAGGAATAAGTTCCCCGCCAGGGACTGAAATAATGAACAATGAGAAGAAGAAAGCCCTTGAGGCTGTCATTTTAACACATGGCATGAACGGTGTGGAATCATTGAAATTCTCTTTCTGGACGTATTTGCTTTTCGTCTTTTGGTTTCCAAACTTCCGACTTCACCCATACGAAGTTTCGCGCTTTACATTAAAATCAATTTATGTGCGAATTTATGATAAAAGATCAAGCTTAGAAAATTCATACTAAATAAAAATATACTTTGCGAGCTAATGCAGGTCTTAGATCTTTCAAGTACTATAAGAAGGGTACTACATAACTGTCAAATTCGTTCAATGGGTAGAATCGATTGAGCGATTCTACGTAAAACTCTTGGAATTGAGTAGATTTCAAAGCCTAAAGAATATCTGAATGAATAAAAATCACTAAGATGGACGACTACATGGTGAGAGATGTGCGTAAGGGACTTAGGGCGCATCCAGATGAGAAATTTTAAAAATGAGATCATTGGCTGTTCTTTGCAACATTTTACACCATAAGCCAATGAGAATAATGGTTTAGAATTGTCACAAACGACACTTGTAAATTCCGCATAAGGTCTCTCCGATGCTCTGTATATTTGTGATGGTAGCAGTGAGACGTGTCGATGCTTGTTTCTTTTTGTGACTCCCAATCAAACTTATTGTGTTTCTCATCAAGTATCCAAATAAGTTCAAGCTCCAGATTCCAATGGTGATTGAATAAAAATGTCAAAAAGAAGTTCCACACCCCCTGTGACCCCAGCATATACCCAAAAATTTCAAACAGAGTGGAAAGTAGAGCTTCCATGGATTCAACCTGTTGCAAATGATAGGACGAAGGCTTTTTGTATTTGGTGTTCGAGCCAACTCAATGCCAAACTAGCAGACTTGAGGAAGCACGGTCTTACTGCAGCACACTCCAAAGCGAAAGAGCCATTTGACACATCCCGTCAACCAAAACTCAAGATCGTTGATAGATCCAAGCATGTGGAGAGGAAAAAACAAATTCAGGGGTCATTAGCACTCTACATTGCCGCTCACGGTACCATGAACACTATCGATCATTTGAGTGATCTCTGCTCCAGCAAGATGCTCGATTCAAAAGAAGAAATCAAGTTACACCGAACCAAGTGTACTGAACTGATAAAAAATGTTCTGTCACCACATTTTCAACGTACTCTACGTCATGATATTGGTGATAGTAAATTCAGTCTTATTCTAGATGAATCCACAGATATCTCAGTAACTAAGCTGTTAGGAATTGCAATTAGGTGCGTAAGCAACGATATTTACAGTTGTTCTTGTCTGAATTGCCAATTAATTTGTTATTCATTTTACAGGTACTACAGTCACGAGAAGAAGAAGGTTGTTTCAACATTCTTAGAACTTGTTGAACTGAATGCAGGCACTGCGGATGCAATTGTTGAAAGCATCGAAAAAGTGATTAAGAGATTCGGTTTAAAAATGCCAAATTTGGTTGGAATCGATACTGATAATGCTTCTGTGATGGTTGGTGTTAACAATGGAGTTCATGCAAAACTTAGAGATAAATACAACTTGCCAGGCTTAATGTTATTACGGTGTGTATGTCACTCTCTTCAACTCGCAGTCTCAGCAGCTACCAAGAATACTCTACCGAAAGCACTAGAGTTCATGATTAAAGACACCTACAGTTGGTTTAGCCATTCTTCTTTGCGCCAAAGTGCGTATACAGAACTCTATAAGTTGATCAATGACAATAAAGCTCTTTTGAAGATACTTCCTCTGAGTGAAACTCGTTGGTTAGCAATTGAGAGAGCCCTTCAACGTATCCTCAGTCAGTGGGAAGAGCTACAAACGCATTTTGAAATAGCGAGGAGGAGAGAAGCATGTTACACTGCTGAGATGCTTTATGGCAATTATAAGGATCCTGGAAATCGTGTCTACTTGACATACGTGTACGACATAGTGAGAGAAGTCCAGAAAACCAATAAAATTTTTGAAGCTGAATCAGCAGACTGCCTGAAGGCTTTGGAAAGTCTCCAACATCTGATTAAAACAATTGCTAAGAAGGTTCTCATTCCAATTGCAAAAATCAACATTTTTACAGAAGACTGAGGCATCAGTCAGCAGTTGGACCCAAATTCGTATCTTGGGTATCCATTTGAAAAAGCCTTTGGAGAGCTTGCATGTGATCTAGAAACCAAAAAAGTCATTAGACGACGATGTGTCGATTTTACAGTAAAACTGTTTACTGAATTACAAAATCGACTTCCATCTAATCTTGTCTTACTGGAGAAAATGAAGCTCCTCCATCCCTCTGAAGCTACGAAAAATCGACTCTACAAGTTGTCAATACTCGATTTAATTAAAGAGTTCGTATTCGACGATGAGACAATTTCTAAAATTGAATCCCAGTGGGACACCTTGACCAACGTTACATGGAATAACGTTAGGACGTCAGAAGAATTTTGGAGTGAAGTAGCAGATTATAAAGATGCACTTGGACAGAATCCTTTTCAGGAACTTGTCAACTTCGCTTTGAGTTTATTAAGTTTACCAGTGTCTAATGCAGAAATTGAACGTGTGTTCAGCCAAATGAATATCATAAAATCGAAACTACGCAATTGCATGATAACGAGTACTATGAATGCACTCCTTGACATTCGTTATGGTCTGAAACGAGCTGAAAAGTGTTGTCATAATTATGAATTCCCCAAAGAAGTCTTGAAAGATATTGGTACATTGAAAGCCTACTCGAAGGAACATTCAACGAATGATAAAAATTCTCAGGGCGAAAGTCAAGATGATGCGGACATTGGGGATATATTGATCGAAATTAATAATTCTGCATAAGTTAAGTAATTATTTTCAGGATTACATTTATTGAAAGATATTTTGTTGTTTTATTTGCTGAATATTTATGCCTAAATCGTTGAAAACTGTTCCTCTATGTAGTAAAAAAAGAAAATAAATTTAAAATTATGATTAAAGTCGATGATTGTGATGATTTGAAAGGAAAAAAAAATCTGGTGACTTCACTAGCGAAAATGGCGATTTTATCGAACTGATCTGGTGACGAGCCCAGCTCCTCACTTGGCAACACTGACTGTTCAGCACCTGGAGCGAGACTGACGACGCAGCTGCGTGTACACACACACAGACCCTCGAAGAAAATTATCATGTCGGTTGGAGCTCGCCAGAAGCTACCCTGTACAAATGGCAGCCAATAGAAATCGCGCTGGGGTGATGAGTCACCCCGGTGTATCCGTGAAGGGTTAATGAATTCCTCAAATGATTTTCCATTAATCAGTGTAAAAAATTTTCTTTTGGCGCTATTTTTGCCAACTATATAGTTGATCCGTTTTTCAATTTTTACTAATTAAGGTAGTTATCCTGTGGCATACTCGTGAAAAACAGGGCCCATGGGGTGCATATGATAAAAGTAACGGGATTTGCATATAATTTATTATAAATCCCACAACACATCTCTAAAATTCTTCTGAGATCGAAAATCTTTTGGAAATTTGTTTTTCACATGCATGTTAATAAATTCGTCAAGCCTAATTGCTGAGTTTACTTGGCCCGTTCCTGCGTGAACACCCACATTCCGTGTGTACATATACGCACTCATTCACATGGTCCCCCCTCCATGCGTCCACGAGCGTCTAGAGTATATGGGAGTTTCGAACTTTGTTCATGATTATTTAATTAACTATGCGTCAGATCGATCTGAAAAAATTTTGAACGATGCGTGAAGGATCATTTTACAACATGGTGGTTTTTAGAAAAAACGGTAAAACGCATTTTTTTTATATAAAAATAAAGGTAAATTCGGAGATACCTAGTATAGGGGGCTGTGTGTTAACGCACCGTGAAAATGCAAACTTTGATATTTTTTTTCTCGGCTCCTGCACATCAGATCGATACCAGATTTTTAGGGATGGTCGAGTAGACTCTTTTTTATCGCTAGTAAAAATTTCATTAAATCGGTAAAAAAGACGATCCACGGCATAACTACCTTTATTATCGTTCCCTAAATTTTGAAAATGCTTTCCCAAATTTCCCTAAATGATCCCCTAAATATTCCATGGGTTTGTTTTAGAAAATAGTTAATTTGTTTGTCAACTATACAATGGTCCATAAATCAACTGTTTTGTATTTAACCCTTCACGGATTTACCGGGGTGACTCATCACCCCAGCGCGATTTCTATTGGCTGTCATTTGTACAGGGTAGCCTCTGGCGAGCTCCAACCGACATGATAATTTTCTTCGAGGGTCTGTGTGTGTGTACACGCAGCTGCGTCGTCAGTCTCGCTCCAGGTGCTGAACAGTGCGCATTGAAAGTGAGTGTGGGGTGAGGCATCACCCCAGTGTACCCGTTGCGTGAGAAAATTGATACGGTAAGTGTGGCTTTTTCTCAACATTAACTCAACGTTTAATTTCCAAAATGTCATTCTCATTGATATTTCGGGGAACAGCATGTATTTCCAATTTTCCTCTTGTCGAATTCATTGTATATTATTTCAATGTAATCATTGAAATAGAGAAAGAGAAGTTTTTGGGCGGATGTGAGTTGATTTGATTGATCTATTGTGATCAAACTATTATTTTCACCTTCTAGAAATGGCTGCACGATACAATTTGAGAAGTGCAAATGAAGTTGTACAATGTCTCCAACATAAACCCACTGTTATAATGGATGATGTGGCTTCAGACAATGAGGAGGACAAAGAAAGTTGTCAATCAGATTCTGAGTCCGAGGAAGACGAGGATGATGAAACATTTGTTCCCCCAACTGGAGGAAATTTGATAGATTCTTCGGTAAGTTTTGAAGTTATTGCATTTATTATTTTTTTCATGGTTCAGGGAATTTGAAAAAAGTTAGTGAAAATGAATATTATTTCCTCAATAGGATGAAAGTGACAATGAGATTGAAGGCGAGAGTCAAAGGGCCTCTAAACGAAGAAGGGGAGGAAGGGTGATATCCCAAAATCTAGCTGGACCATCTAGACGAGGTCGAAAACGTTCGATAATTCAGAGTAAAAAAGGACACAAATGGTATTTGAGACCCCGAGAACGTTTATCATTCCGTGATCGACCAATTGTAAGTTACATACCAGGACCCATAGGAGCAGCTCAGAAGATAGAGAGTCCGTTGGGAACTTGGGAATTGCTGTTTGATCAAGAAATACTCGAAAAAGTGATGCTACACACAAACGAGGAGATAACTCGAACTCGCTCAGCGGCCGAAATTGAACTGAAAGTGACCAATGCCCACATTTATGAAAAAATGACAATCTCTGAACTGAAAGCCTTTATTGGTCTTCTATATCTTTCAGGGCTCCAAAAACAAATCATACCAATTTGGAAGATTTATGGTCATATGAGTATGGATCGAGTTTCTATCGAGCTACTATGCCCTTGAAAATGTTCAAGTTTCTATTGTCTGTATTACGATTTGATGATAAAAACACACGTAATCAACGAAGAGAGGCTGACAAACTGGCTCCGATCAGAGAGATCTGGGACCAATTTTTGTCTAATTGTACGAAATACTACAGTCCCTACAGTTATTGTACAATTGACGAACAATTGGTGTCTTTCAGGGGACGATGTCCCTTCAGAATGTATATGCCTGGAAAGCCATGTAAATATGGCATGAAGATTGTCATGTTGAATGATGCAAAGACATTCTATATGTATAATGCTGAGCCATACGTTGGCAGAGTAACCACCGAGGATTCTGAGTCAGTCCCATCGTATTACATTCGCAAATTGTCGGAGCCAATTCATGGGACAAATCGAAATATAACGTGTGATAATTGGTTTACATCTGTGGAAATTGTGGACAGAATGTGGGAAAAATATGCACTAACTATGCTCGGGACTATTCGGAAAAATAAGAAACAAATTCCTGAAGAGTTCAAAAGAACTGGATCTGTGGGATCAGCACGATTTACTTTCGGTACCAATAAATGCCTCGTTTCGTATACACCAAAAAAGAACAAGATCGTGTTATTGTTGTCTTCATTCCATGAAACCGCAGCAATAGATTCAGTGACAAAGAAACCAGAAATGGTACTGATGTATAATCAAACAAAAGAAGGAACGGACTCCTTCGATCAGTTATGCCGAGATTACTCAACGGCTAGGAAAACTCTTCGGTGGCCAATGAGGTTCTGGTATGCTATGCTTGATCAGGGTGGAATCAATGCCATGATCTTGTACAATTCCAACAGTGCTCACGCGAAAATAGATCGGAATCATTTTTTGAAAGATCTTATGATGGATTTGATTGCACCTCACCTCCAGACTCGACTAAAATTACCATTCCTTCGTCGAGATCTACGATTTTCTATCTGCAAACTGTTGCACATAGAAGAGTCCAACGATGAACCACATTCCAGCAAACTCGAAAAACAGGCTCGATGCAATTTATGTCCCAGAATCAAAGACAAAAAAGTGAAGACAATATGTTTCCACTGTCACCGAGCAACTTGTGATGAACACAGAAGAGCCATCTGCATCGAATGTTTGGAGCATGATTGAAATTTTGTTTAATTGTATTTTTGTATGTCTCAACTAAATTTCTCACCTGATTGTATGAATATAATAAAGGAAAATCTAATTTGATTGTGTTTTTCTTTGAATTTCTCATGAATCTCTCTTACGCTGATATTCTGATTTTCATCGACCGGAATAATTAGACTTTCTCGAAAAAATCCATATGAAATATTTTTTTATATGTAGTGGAGAATGTCAACTTTCAAACGCAATTGGAATTTTTGAAATCGGTTTGATAGAGAAAAAAATAGATTTTTTTTTCTAAAAAGTCAATTTTTTGCATTTTTTCCGTGACTCTCAGTGGTCAAATCGATTTTTCACTCACTTAAATGCATTAAATTCTAATTATTCATGCATGCATCTCTTCTTTAGGAAGTAATGAAGAGATTACATGCTTTGGTTTTTGTTTTTTTAATATAGAATTCAAAATATTCACAATTCAAGACGTGGGGTGACCAGTCACCCCAGGGTATCCGTAGAGGGTATGCCCAGGAGGTGTACCCGTGAAGAGTTAACATATCTATGTTCAGAATTATGAAAACAATTCAAGTCAATTATCATGGTTTAAATTTCCATCAATGCTAGAAAACTCTGTTCAAAATTATCGAAATTAGAAATGAAGTGGACTTTATTAAAAAGTCAACCCAAGTTGGAAATGTCGCGGATCCCGCGGATAATTAAAAATGAGATGTAATTAAATATTTAAAAACCCACGCTAAGGGAAAAGTCAATACAATTTCACGGGTTGTGTTGAGTATGGTGAAAACCACTAAACGATTCTCAAGTGCATGGACAAAAAAAGAAGGTACCACGAGGGAGAGTTAAGCTGGGATGCATTTGGAAACACCTGGCCAGGTTACTCCTCCTCATATTCACCCTATTTTGAAATATCGAGAAGGTACGGTGATTTCTGGTCTCTCGACTAGAGAAGGACAGAAGAGAACACGTGGCTGACGATTTGTCAGATGTCAGCTCTGGTGATGCCACAAATCTATGAGCGTGTAATGGAAATTCATAACAACCTTTGGAACACCTGCCTAAAACCCATTGAGGTTTGAGGAAACAAACTAAGAGATGTATCTAAAATGACTTAGCCAGAAGCAACCCGCACCCATCTCATGAGCGCTCATAAACACCTCACGAGAAGTTCGAACGAACCCATGAAAAGAAGCTTCCAACTTTCCAATTAAGAAACGAGGGAAAATAGCCGTTAGAGGGTACCAAGAATATAAAAAGAGGACGCACCCCTTCTCATCATCTCAATGTTACACCGAATTTCTAACCGTGCAGTTCCAGTTCAGTAGAGTCAGTAGAGAGACACCTGTTCTCTGAAAATTCTTAGTCCTACAGTTTGGACTTATACATTCGATTTCAATTCGAATTTATATAGTTTTTCATAACTTCATTTTGATAAAAGTCTTACTAGACTTATTTTCAAGAGTGGGATCTTTCATGATTCCTATTTCAATTGAGGAAAATCTTTCATGATTTTACTTGAATTGTAATCAAATATTAAAACGATAAATTGTCTTAACAATTATTGTAATCAATTAAAATCTCGAATTAATTGTCAAAACAAAACAGCGTAAGTCAAACCAATCAACGAGATTGGTCACGTAAGTTACAATCATAACCATTTTTTGTAAACTCATTTCATTTCGTTAAAAATATAGAAAGTAGCTTCAGTGATTTTTTTTATTAATTAAATCCTTGTGAATCCTATCGAAATTATCTTCCCGTCCATGCTATTGACCGCAAGGTTAGGCTAAAAAGGGAACGAGTTAGTTAATGGGTATTTGTGGAATTCTATTAATTATTTAGCAATCAACCTTCAATTAATTGGTTTATAAATTTCAGCTTTGAATCTAGTAATCTGAGACATTTTCCTGTCATGTAAACATTTGATTTATAAAGATTATTTCTGGGAAAGTTATCACACTTTTCGTCAGATTCACCCATTTCTGACATAACATTAGTTTGATTATTAAAAAAAAAAAATTGTCCTTTGACATTTGTCACATGGCACTATACTACTGTTAAAGAAAGAAAAATTATTAATCCTTTGATGAAAAAAAAAAAATTGGTCCTTTGACTAAAAAAAAAGTATTAGTCCTTTGATTTTAAAAAAATGAAAAAAAAAATTGTCTTTTGACGTTTGTCACATGGCAATATACTACTGTTAAAAAATAGTACATTGTGCAACTAGTGCGTAAAATAGCACTTTTTCGCACGAGTTGCTTCGCCGGCCACTCGTGCTTGAAATCACACGAGGTGAAAAAGTGCTACACGCACGTGTTGCACATACTATTTTTTGCAAACCTGCGCAAACAAACATTTTACGCACGCAAAACGGTGCCGAAAAGTGAACTGCAGGTGTTGCAAAAAGAAATTATTAGTCCTTTGATAATTACAAAAAAAACTAGTGGTGCGTTGTTGGTCGCTCGCAAGCTCGCTCCCATGGGTGAATGCGTTGCAATATTAGTGTGACTCGTTTAGCGGGTCGCAACAATAACTTCCCGGTTTCTCCCTCATTATTGTAAGTGGAGAGAAGTTAAGAAAAACTTGAAAAGGGAAATCTCTTTTTCTGAAAGTGAATGGAATACAAATTGTCATCATTGAAAATTCAAAGTCAACAAATCAACTAGAAATTCGATGATAATTCAGTTTTCCATCAAATTTTTCGTCCTGATGTAGATTTTCTTCTTTTATTCTCATATTTCTCAATCTCATTTCATGAGATTGTGAGGAAAATTTTATAACTTCAAGTGTTAACCATTTTCTTGAATTTTTTTATGATTTGGACAGGATTTGCTTGTGATCATGGTCAAGGACCTGTAGATAATTACGAGAATGTGAAACCTTAGGACAAAAAGACGCATCAATTGCATGAAGAACATTCCAAATCGCATCATTTATGAAGAAGAATAGAGAAATTTGTGAAAAAGCCGTATTTTTGACGTTTTTTCGCATATTGTTTGTGGATAACTGCAGAACTGCTGAGGCGACCATCCCCAAAAACTAACCAATTCTATGTTACATTGAGATGCATCGATTGAAGCAAAAAAAATTGACATTGCACCGTTCGTTCAAGAGAAATCGTGCCCCGAAAATTTTAGCGTCACATACATACAACCTCACAAAAATTGGGGATATGTAGAGTCAAACAATACAATCTCAATACTGCAAAAAGGAATTAAATCAGGTAATAAATATATAAATGGTAACCATGAGAATTTTCCGTTATTCAGCCAATAATATCATGAAGGACCGCTGCCATCATGACGTGAAGTTATATACTGTCGTGAAGGGATTCGAGTTTTATATTGAACTAATTATGGTAATTATGGTAACTTATGATGGTAATATGGTATTAGAGTAAGATTTTGGCGAAAGCTATTACGATGATTGAGGCAACATGGGATGCGACGATTGTGATGAAAGCCACAGCGGTAATTGAATTAATATTGAATGCAAAAATTGAAGGTACAGCCACCGATGTGAATGAAACACTTGAATGCATCAATTGTGGCATGATATGACGGCAGTCTTCCCTGATATTGATGGGTTCAAGAACGAAGCATTCTCGTGGTCCCCATTAAAATGTTTATTATCTGATTCTATTAATTTTTGTGTCATTTGGATTGTATTGTTTGACTCTACATACCCCTAATTTTTGTGAGGTGTGTGCCGTCAACACCTTGAATATGTACGAATGTGTGTGACGCTAAAATTTTTGGAACACGATTTCTCTTGAACAAACGGTGCAATGTCAATTTTTTTTTGCTTCAATCGACGCATCTCAATGTAACTTCGAATTGATTAGTTTTTGGGGACGATCGCCTCAGCAGTTCTGTAGTTATCTACAAGAAATATGCAAAAAAACGTCAAAAATTCGGCTTTTTCATAAATTCCTCTATTCTTCTTAATGAATGATGCGATCTGAAATTTTCTCCATGCAATTGATGCGTCTTTTTGTCCTACGGTTTCACATTCTCATAATTATCTACAGGTCCTTGACCAAGATCCCAAGCAAATCCTTTCCAAATCGCAGAACAAATGTGACAAATATGAGAATTAAAAAAAAAATCTACATCAGGATGAAAAATTTGATGGAAAACTGAATTATCATGGAATTTCTAGTTGATTTGTTGACTGTGAATTTTTAATGGTGACGATTTGTATTCCATTCACTTCCAGAAACAGAGATTCCTCTTTTCAAATTTTTCTTAGCTTCTCTCCACTTACAATAATGATGGAGAAACCGGGAAGTTATTGTTGCGACCCGCTAAACGGGTCACACTAATATTGCCATGCATTCATTCATGGGAGCGAGCTTGCGAGCAACCAACAACGCACCACTAGTTCCGCTGAATATTCAGTGCAATTTCGTTTTGATGATACTTTGCATACTTCCTCAACAATTTGTTCCTTGCCACATTGAGTGCTAACTCTCGTGATTTGTAGGTTTTATTTTTACGAAGAATGCGATCCCTTTTGATATTATCAGCAATTTCGTTCTCAGCAAATTGCATATTTTGTCGAAGAATGCTATCCCTTGCAATATTTCTTCGACGTTCATTAATCATGTACTTCTCACGCTTTCGGATGACCATCATTCTGATTCGATTTTTTCTAAGTTCATCCTGTCGGAATTCTTTTCCTCCTCGCTTGCGTTGCATGCATTTTCTGGTTGCGTCATTCATTTTTTCCCTAAAATGTTCATTTTGCCTCTTACATTTTCTGTATTTTCGCTTTTTCTCATTTTCCTCTTTCTTAAATACAGGATCTTGTCGTAAACATTGTAGTCTTTCCTTCTTTCATTCGTTTTTTCTCTTTGCAAAAGCGGGATTCATTCATGATTTTTGTTTTCTGAGACGAGTCTGTTCTCTCTCTAATTTTTTGTAGAATTGATCAGAACGCTTGATTCTCATCTGCTCTCTTTTTTTCTCTCTTTTATTCTTAATTGGTTCATCTTTCTTATCACGTTGTTCTTGACAAGAAGCTGTTTCATTCAAACTCGTTGGATGAACCATGCCATTTTTTGCTTTTTTACAGTAAATATTTTTCTTTTTTCTGTTTATTGTTTTGCTGGATTGTCGTTTCGACCTCATTTTCTCTACAAAAGTCCTCTTTTCTTTTCTCGGAGAATTTTTATCGCCAATGGCCGACAATTCGTCTTGTTATGTTCAGTCTGATGTCGCTCGTAGCTGACAATTTCCAAATTGTTACTGAGCTCTTAATTCTGTGTCGCCTATGGCAAACAATGTTATTTTTATTGATTTTCGCCTTGGGCTGACACTAATTTCCTCTCTTTTTTTTATCGATTGTCGCCTTGTGCTGACACTAATTTGTTCTCTTTCTTTATTGATTGTTATAATTCTGCTGTAAGGAAGAATTATAACGGGGATTTGGAAGGGAATTCGGAAAACAGCTTTGATAACGTTCCTCGAAGATGGATCGATCACAGCTGATTATCGAATGATGGCGGATGCTCTTTCGTGAGAAGGCCCCCACTCTGTGACAAACCACTCGAACGCTAAACGGCAAGATTACGCACTGCCCAGTTCTCAATACCACTCAGGTAGTTTCCTACATTACCAATGACTGCCCGATTATTGAAGGGAATCATCGTTCAATAATAACTGTTGAATTTTTCTCGTTCATTTATCGTTTTTCATTCTTTAAATGAAACATGAGAAAGATTTCTTCATTAATATTGAAATTTTTGGGAAATATTGCAATTGTCAAATGAAAGCGATTTTTCCACGATGACGAGGATTATTTTTAAAATGTTCGCAATGGTTCTTAGGATTTACCGTTCTTCTACCTCTTGAATTGATTCGGCTCCTATGCAAGTGTCGGTAAAATTAGAAAAAAGCTCTTTACCCGTTTAATTTCTAAAAAAAAAAAAATTGTAAAAAAATTTTTAGAAGTTTGTAAAATTTCTTTACCCGTTTAATTATTCATTTTTCAAAAAAATGGCCTCGAGAAAAGTTCCGATTCACATGCGCACATTCAAACATGAGCTAAAAACATCATTTTTTTTTGGTTTCAGACCATTTTACATAATTTCCAAACGAAATTAAAAAATGTGAAAATGGAACGATTGCAGTGCTTCCATGCGGAAGCAATAGTGGGGTTCGGGACAAGTGAAAAAAAAAATAATGATAATAATAACAATGATAAAAAAAGAAACAAACAAAAAAAACAAGTAGGCGGCAGCGACATACGGCTATAGATTTGTAACTACAGATTTGCGGTTGTGGAGTTTGTTAATTTTACGTGTGCGTTTTTTTTCGCCATCAATCAATTGATGGATCGCTTCCGAATGGTCCTTTCAATCCTTTTCGCGTATTATTATAACAAATGTTTTGCATTTCATATCTAGAAAGTTGAGCTGATTTTAAATACCAAACATTACAATCATGAGAGTCACTTCTATGCCAAATTTCAAGTTGATATCTCCATTTTTCCGAAAGTTAGCGTGTTTACAAGGATTTTCAGTGAAAAACGGAAAAATAGCCATATCTTGAAATTTTTGTATGAACGAGTATAGATATTTTGATTGATTAAGATAGAGGACATCGAGACGAAAATTTTGAAAAAAAAAAAATATAAATCGATTGAGTGGTTTTCGAGATATCGAATAAAATCGATTTGCATGCAAGGTTAAATATCTCCGGAACTAACCATCCGATTTAGCTGATTTTAAATACCAAACATTGCAATCATAAGAGATACCTCCATGCCAAATTTCAAGTTGATATCTCGATTTTTTCGAAAGTTAGCGTGTTTACAAGGATTTTCAATGAAAAACAGAAAACTAGCCATATCTCGAAAACTTTCCACCAACAGGTATACATATTTTTATTGATTGAGATAGAGGACATCGAGATGAAAATTTTGAAAAAAAAAAAAAATGAAATCGGTCCAGTTATTTTCGAGATATTGAAGGAAAACGAATTTTCGATACATAGCAATATCTCGAGAACTAATCGATCGATCGAGCTGAACTTTGGCACAGAACTAGCCCCATCTATTTCCAACTAACTCACAAAATTTCAGATTTTTTTGAACTCTTTTACCCGTTTAATCATTAAATTTACGAAAAAGTGACCACCGGTCAGCATGTACACATACAGACATTCTGGCCAAACTTCGTATTTTTACGTTTCAGACCATTCTACATCGTTTCCAGGCAAAATTGGAAAATGTCAAAATTGAACGATTTCAAAGGCTTCCATTCGGAAGCCAAAAACGAAAAAACGATTTTTTTTAAACTTCATTTTGTTTTCCTGGAAAAACTGGAGAACGACTGGAACAATTTTGTCCAAAATCCTTTCAGCTCTAAGTTAGATGAAGACGCTTCGATTGCGTCATTGATGACCTTGATCCCATCATCCGTTAACGACATATCGTTGGAGAAAATTTTTGGCCACGGACGGACACCTTCACACACACACACACACACACACACACACACACACACACACACACACACACACACACACACACACACACACACACACACACACACACACACACACACACACACACACACACACACACACACACACACACACACACACACACACACACACACACACACACACACACACACACACACACACACACACACACACACACACACACACACACACATGATCTTGAAAATTATCGGGGAGTGTTGTGGTGACCTTGAAACATGGAGATATGATGAAAATTCGATTTTCGATTTTCGGGGTGATTACAATAACTTCCCTATCCCGGGAAGTTAAAAATCTTCCCTTGACATTGTCTCATAACATTAGTGCCGTGATTCGGAGCTTTCGATATCTGTCTATTGTCATTTTTTCAAAAGAATATATATGTTATTGGATTAATCATTCAATTAATTCAATTAATTAATGTCTGAATAAATGAAGAAACTACTAATTTCATTAATTAATTCGATCGATTGACCAATGAACGGATTCATTAATTGATAAAATCAGTTTATCGTAAGACTCGGAAATAGTTTTACATTTTGGATCTTAATCGCCACGCGCATCTTACATTTGCAAAGTGTCTTACACCTCATGTTCTTAAATCACTTTGAGAATCTCAAATTGAGACTCTATTTGGATCTTAAATTGGGGATCTTAAAATTTAAGATTCGAAACGAATCTTATTTCTATCTAAGATCTATAAAGGATCTTAATTGCGCAAGAAGAACATCATTATAAGATACGAAATAGATCTTATTTTAAGACTCTTTATCGTTCTTAAGGCGTTACATCTTAGTTTAAGAACCCTCCTAAGATCCTACTTTTTGTAGTGTAGATTGTATATATGACATAGTCGCAGTCAGAAATATTCTCAAAAATTCCATAAAAATTCCCAACTCATTCGCTACCAAATTTCATTTGAATTCCTATCATTTTTAGAAATTCCTCTGATTTTAGTTCAAATTATCACCGCAAAAGTTTTTGTGTAAGTTTTCCCACTTTTTTTTCGTTGGATTTTGCAATGAAAGACGAGAAAAATTATAATGAAAAAAAAAACTTAAGACGAGAAATTTCCAAGGAAGATAGAAATAGAATAAATTAGATATGAAAATTGAAATGCCTAGAATATTTTCCTCAAATGTTTTCGACTGAATGGTTCTATTAAGAAAACGCCCGCTTAAGCTTCAGTTGGATTTTACCGCCGCGACGGAAGGGGGAATAGTATATTATGTCATTAGGCCGATAAAGTATTCGTTGGCGAATGTGACTTTATAATCACATTCGTCAATGAATACTTTATTGGCCGTTGAACATATACAATTTTTTGTTACGAGGCCCGAAAACCGCGTTCTAACCGAACGAAGTGAGGTTAGAAACGCGGTTTATCGGGACTAGTGACAAAAAAGTAGATCATGTGACACTCATTATACTTGGATTCCTCCAACTTCTCTTTTAATGATTATCAGCATACCCTCGCTTCCCTAAGTGAAAAAAATTGCTTTAATGAATTCCCCAAATGATTTTCCATTAATCAGTGTAAAAATTTTTTTTTTTGGTGCTATTTTTGGTAACCATACGGTTGATCCATTTTTCAATTTTTACTAATTAATTAATGTTCCCCAAATTTTGAAAATGCTTTCCCAAATTTCTCCAAATGATCCCCTAAATATTCCATGGGTTTGTTTTAGAAAATAGTTAATTTGTTTGTCAACTATAAGGTGGTGATTTATGGATAGAAATCAATCTGATTTGCTCACTTTTAGTTTCAAACGTTAAAGAAATGAATTCGAAACGATTTTCAACGTCAAAAATTATTTATATGAATTCCTTTATGTATTAAAATTTTCCGAATATACTTGGCGACACCGCATTTTCATCTGACGGAATTGGTACACTTGTCTGTTTAGATAGTCCCTATACCACACTGTCGAGGGGCTGGGAACTCTGCAGTCATGTGTCACTAGCCACTGAAATCAATATGCCACAATATGCAGTCACGCCTGAAATCCATGAAATTGGTGACGTCACTGAAATCACTGAAATCTCATTATTTCAAACCATGAAGTCATTTCTTGAAGTCACAATGAATTCATTTGCAATCAATGAAATCATGTGAAATCAGAGAAATCACTATACGCATGTGACGACTCTTAAATCTCGCTTTACCTCCACAAAGCAAAATTATCATATAGGAGACTGGTGTCTATTCAAAGAAAATAATAACGAGACATGTTTATTAGGGTTAACACGGAACTTTGCGAATACAAGAAGAAAAACATTGAAGAGTAGAGAATTTTCTGGTTCATATACCCATATGGAATGGCAATCAAAGAGATATAGGCGTCTTGTGTTTTTGGTATATTATGGAAAAAGATTCAGATACATTACTGCCACAGCCAATGACGCTTCAGGGCTACGTCGATATCAAACAATACCGAAAGACTATTTCACCTCCAACTTTTGATGATAGAGGAAATTTAATGATTCACCCTAAATTTTTGAGAGAAGTAAAGAAATACTTCTAGTATGAGTCATTGGTTTAGATATACCGATGATAATTTGTAATTGTTCTTTAATATTTTATGGCAATAAAATCAATAATTCAGATAAATAATTCTTCAGTTTCAATTATTATTTCAGTTCGGTGAAATTTTAATGATTTCAATGATGCAGAAGTAATTGATTTCAGTTTGATGAAGTCATTGAAATCATGGTGAGTCATGGAATCACTAATAATCAAGGTTGCAATCACTGAAATTATAAATTCAATGAAGTCATTGAAATCACTAGTGAAATTGACTGCATTTAGCAGTCATGTGTCACTCCATCTTGGAGTTCCCAGCCCCTCGCACACTATAGTATCTACAGTATGCGCCTTGATGTATTTCGGCAGGAGCGATACTTCGAGCGCTCTAACGTCCTTTCGATGTTGCCACTTTTAACCGCCATTTTGACAAAAATTTCTGACAATCGATAGATTTTTAATAATATCTCAGGATTGGTGTAGTAACATGTGAAAAAAATGATTGATAAAAATTCTTAAATGTTTTATGGAGTGATTTCGATCTCAATTTCGACCAATCCGGGCGTTGTATTGGGGATTATGTGAAACCTTCACTTTATTTCTATTTTCATTATTTTTCCTAAACAGAATCCAGATAATCAGAGTAAAATATGAGGTTTCGTGGGCCAATCAGAAAGTTTCAGTCCAGATATCTTGAGCTAGCTTGGATAGTTTATCCTAGCTCTTCATTTGTTTTCAATATCTTACAGAAGCCTTGGAATAATGCACTTTGATTGGCCGAAATCCATGGGAAGAATAATCCAACAAATACCACTCTTGCTTGAGAATTGATCGGATATTTTCGAAGGGTGCCCGGAGTTAAATTCTCCGCCAAAATTTCCCCGGAAAAATTTCCCTTATCAAAAATTTCCCGGAAAAAAATTTATATATAACTTTCATGAATTGAGGAGTGATAGAACGTACCCGGAGTTACGACCCCACGGGTAGTTTTAGGTGGTGGGGAATTTTTTCCGGGAAATCATTCTTATAATAAAGATGATTTTCAACCGTTTTTAATTTAACATAATGATTAACTCCTCCATCAGGGCCATTTACGGTCATAAATTAGCAGAAAAAATTAATTACTTTCATTTTGCCAACGTTTTGAGCACTGTGTGTGCTCCTCATCAGGGCATTTATTTCTGTTGAAAAAATTAATACAAAAAAACAATTAATTATTGAGTATGCTATTACAAAAATCATTTTACAATATTCATTCTTTTATAAAACCACCAAGTGAAAGATTCAAAACAAACATTGCAATCAACAAAAATAATAAAACATCAGAAAAAAATAATAAACAATGTCATTCCAACCTCAAAAAAGAATGTACGGAATTAGTCTCATTATAATGCGTTCAAGCATCAAGTTCCAATGAGAAACATACACAAAATAGGAAAAAACCATATGGTAAACGAGCCGAACTATGTGATGAAAAATTACAAGAATGAATAAATCTAATTTATCAAGAAAATTCGTTAATTCAAAGTAACTAAATACCTGTAGCAATTCATGCGATCCAGAAATGAAATGACATAAGTTCTCATTAGACCACGTGATCAACCAATAATGGCGCCAATTAGCATTCCTCTTTGAAAATTAGAATGACATCAGTTATTATATCAGTTATTAAATTAATCAATCATCAGTTATTAAATTAATCAATCTATCATAAGAAGTACCTATCTTTTCCAATCATTTTTTCCTATTTTGTGTATGTTTCTCATTGGAACTTGATGCTTAAACGCATTATAATGAGACTAATTCCGTACATTCTTTTTTGAGGTTGGAATGACATTGTTTATTATTTTTTTCTGATGTTTTATTATTTTTGTTGATTGCAATGTTTGTTTTGAATCTTTCACTCGGTGGTTTTATAAAAGAATGAATATTGTAAAATGATTTTTGTAATAGCATACTCAATAATTAATTGTTTTTTTGTATTAATTTTTTCAACAGAAATAAATATTGCCCTGATGAGGAGCACACACAGTGCTCGAAACGTTGGCAAAATGAAAGTAATTAATTTTTTCTGCTAATTTATGACCGTAAATGGCCCTGATGGAGGAGTTAATCATTATGGGAAATTATTCTCAGAGGAAATTTTTCCGGTGTAATTTTTTCCGAGAAATCTTTTCCGGAAAATTTCGAACGGGGAAATAAACTCCTAGCACCTTTTTGAAGCACCCATGATATTACTACTGATAATTCACTCGGCTACTAATGAATTTTCAAAGCGATGATTCCATAGTGGCTCCTCAATCGTCTTACGGGTTTAAGGGGTCTCCTCAGTTAGTTCCCAAAAAACAAGAAAAGCTACCAGTTAATTAGAATTTTCAAGAGAAGTTCGTTAATGAATAAGAAAATTATGTGCAAAAAAGTGACAACGTTGACCACATAATAAAAACGAAAATAAATTACAAAGTTGCTACTTTGCAACATTTGCTAGCATTTTTCCTACATTGCCGATTGTTGGATATGATAGGGAAAGCGCTAAACTTATCGAAGCCACACTTAAGGATGTTCTGCCTACATTTTGGACATTATAAGGAAATATAAGAAGTTGATGAAATTTTTTTGTAAGATTCTTCAATCTATTGAAGAACCGCATGCAAAATTTCAGCTCTCCTGCGAGCTGCATAATAAAGTTATGATTTTTTAAAAAATATCAATTTAACACGTGTTCTTATGTAAAATTCACGAAAAGTTAGTGAAATCGATGAAAAATGGGTCTAGCGTAATGAAACTCCGGCTATAGGTCAATCGTTATGTCACGGAAAAACGTTATATTCTTACGCATCCCCCAGACTAATAATTAGTAATAAAAAATGGCAAAATAGGCGAAAATTTACCTTTCTTGCGCGCGCAGCTGGAAAGTACGACAACGTCGCGACACTTTCAACGAGAGAGGGGCAGCGCGCAAAATACAAATCTGGGGTATCTGGGGAATGAATAAACGTTTACAGCCGAGTGTGGCCTAGTCAACCAATGGTACCAGCCCGTGTTACCAAATTTCTCTAGTTCCCAACGTTGCCACTGTTAACGACTAGATTTATTTTTTTTTCAGAAATTATTAAATCGATTATCGGAAATTTTTTGATTGATCCTATGAATATTTATTAGGAAAAAGAGTTATGAGGAATATAATGACACCATAAAAGTGACCAAATTTAACCTCAATGGGGTAATTTAAAATTTCATTTTTTCGTCTTCAGGGGTTGGAATTCCCCACAAAACCCTACCTTCCCCCTACAGCTCACCCCCCCGTTGCAATCTAGGCAGAACATCCTTAACCTCATGTATAAGTAGCAACTTTGGAATTTATTTTCGTTGTTATTATGTGGCCAACGTTGTCACTATTTCGCACATAATTTTCCTATTAACTTCCCAGGATAGGGAAGTTATTGTAATCACCTCGAAAATCGAAAATCGAATTTGCATCATATCTCCACGTTTCAAGGTCACCACACACTCCCCGATAATTTTCAAGAACATGTATGTATATATATATATATATATATGTGTGTGTGTGTGTGTGTGTGTGTGTGTGTGTGTGTGTGTGTGTGTGTGTGTGTGTGTGTGTGTGTGTGTGTGTGTGTGTGTGTGTGTGTGTGTGTGTGTGTGTGTGTGTGTGTGTGTGTGTGTGTGTGTGTGTGTGTGTGTGTGTGTGTGTGTGTGTGACCAAAAATTTTGGTTTACGATATCTCCCGAACGGATGATGCGATCAAGGCCATCAATGACGCAATCGAAGCGTCTCCATCCAACTTAGAGCGGAAAGGATTTTCGAGGAAATTGGTCCAGCTGTTCTCCAGTTTTTCCAGGAAAACATAAGATGAAAAATTTCATTATTTGTTTTTTTTTTTTTCAAATCTTCAAATGTTTTTTTTTTTATTTTTTTTCTACTTTCGCTGACCTTTGCGCAAGAGCCGAATCAATTAACGCGGTTGAAGGGGGGTAAATGCTGAAAAATATTTTGAAAATGAAACAATTTTGCTAATTTTCTTTTTCTAATTCTAAATAAATTTTTTTCGTTCCATTTCACGTATGAAAAAATGCAATAGAAAATCTTATCGAATTCGCTAAGGAATTCTATTGAAATTCTATTGGATTTTTACTGAAAATTCTATTAATTTTTCGTCGATTTCTATTCGAGATCTTTTCCAATAGAAATATTCAATAAAACTTATTTCAATAGAAGAAAAATCAATAGAACTGGATATTTCTATACAATTTATTTTTTTTTGTTTTTAATGTATATATGGGGTGATGAAAACCGGGAAGTTTTAGTTGTGAACCTCAATGGTTCGCTCCGATTTGAACGCACCCAAACTCGGGAGCGAGCTTGCGAGCGACCAACAATACCCCGTAGACCGGCCGCACCCCTAGTTTTACTTTCGCTGACCTCCGCGCAGGAGCCGAATCAATTAAAGCGGTTGAAGAGAGGTGAATGCTAAAAAACCTTCTGAAAATGAAATTATTTTGCTGAAATTTTTTTTTTCTGAAAAAATTTTTTTCGTGTTCCATTCAAAAAACAAAAAACGATGAATCAACAAATGACATTTAACATTTATTATTCAATAAAGATAATAAACGAAATAAATAATGATCCTCTTTAATACCCGAGCAATCATCGGCAATGTAGGAAATTACATTAGTGGTATTGAGTATTGGACAGTACGCAATCTTGCCGTCTAGCGTTCAAGTCGTTCCTGAGAGGGGAAAGCCTTCTCGTGAAAAAGCTTCCGCCATCATTCGATAATCAGCTGTGATCGATCCATCTTAGAGAAACGTTATCAGATCTTTTTTAAGAATTTTATTCCAAAACAGTAGTATAATTCTTGCCTTCAGTAGAATTGTAATGATCAATAAAGAAAGAGAGGAAATCAGTGTCAGCCAGAGATGATAATCAATAAAAATAGTAGCAATTGTTTCCCATAGGCAACAGTCAATAAAAATGAGGGCAATTGTCTGTCATAGGTGGCAGTCAATAAAAATAAGAGCAATTGTATGCCATCGGCGACACAAAATAAAGATCTTAGTGACAATCCGAAAATTGTCTGCTACGAGTGACATCAGGGTGATCATAACAGAAGGAATCGTCGGCTATTGGCGACAAAAACTCTGCGAGAAAAGAACAGAGGAATTTCACAGAGAAAATGAGGTCTAAACGACTCTCCAGAAGAGAAATAAACAGAATGAGAAAAAGTATGCGCCGTAAAGAAGCAAAAAATGGCATGGTTCATCCAACGAGTTTCAATGAGACAGCTTCTTGTCAAGAACAACGTTATAAGAAAGATGAACCAATCAAGAATGAAAGCCAAAAAAAAACAAAGCAGATGAGAAGCAAACGTTATGATCCATTGGAAAAAAATGGTATGGTTCATGCAACGAGTTTGAATGAGACAGCTTCTTATCAGGAACAACGCGATAAGAAAGATGAATCAATTAAGAATAAAAGACAGAAATAAAGAGAGCAGATGAGAATCAAACGTTCTGAACCATTCATTATACAGGGTGTTATCAGCACATACCTTACAAAAATTGCGGGTATGTAGAGTAAAACGACAATACAATTCTAATGACACAAAAATTAATAGAATCAGATAATAAACATTTAAATAGGAACTATGAGTATGCTTCGTTCTTCAGCCCATCAATATCAGGGAAGACTGCCGCCATATCATGCCACAATTGATGGATTTAAGTGTTTCATTCACATCGGTGGCTGTACCTTCAATTTTTGCATTCAATATTAATTCAATTACCGCTGTGGCTTTCATCACAATCGTCGCATCCCATGTTGCCTCAATCATCGCAATAGCTTTCGCCAAAATCTTACTCTAATACCATATTACCATCATAAGTTACCATAATTACCATAATTAGTTCAATATAAAACTCGAATCCCTTCACGACAGTATCTAACTTCACGTCATGATGGCAGCGGTCCTTCATGATATTATTGGCTGAATAACGGAAAATTCTCATGGTTACCATTTATATATTTATTACCTGATTTAATTCCTTTTTGCGGTATTGAGATTGTATTGTTTGACTCTACATACCCCCGATTTTTGTGAAGGTGTGTGCCGTCAACACCCTGAATATATATGAATGTATGTGACGCTAAAATTTTTGGGACACGATTTCTCTTGAACGAACGATGCAATGTGTATTTGTTTGCCTCAATCGACGCATCTGCATGTAACTTAAAATTGATTAGTTTTTGAGGATGATCGCCTCAGCAGTTCTGTAGTTATTTACAAAAAAATATGCGAAAACACGTCAAAAATACGATGTTTTCACAAATTCCTTTATTCTTCTTAATAAATGATACGATCTGAAATTTTCTTCATGCAATTGATGCGTCTTTTTGTCCTACGGTTTCACATTCTCATAATTATCTGCAGGTCCTTGGCCATGATCACAAACAAATCCTGTCCAAATCGTAAAAAAATTCAAGAAAATGGTTAACACTTGAAGTTATGAAATTTTCCTCACAAACTCATGAAATGAGATTGAGAGATTGAGAAATATGAGAATAAAAGAAAAAAATCTACATCAGGACGAAAAATTTGATCGAAAACTGAATTATCATCGAATTTCTAGTTGATTTGTTGACTTTGAATTTTCAATGATGACGATTTGCATTCCATTCACTTCCACTTACAATAATGTAGGAGAAACCGGGAAGTTATTGTTACGACCCGCTTAACGGGTCACACTAATATTGCAACGCCTTTACCCATGGGAGCGAGCTTGCGAGCGACCAATAACGCACCACTAGTTTATTAACGAACTTCCCCTGAACATTGTAATTAGCTGATAGCTTTCCTTGTTTTTTCGAGCCAACTGAGAAGACCCCTTAACGATTCTCAGATAAACTTGCAAAGTTCTCAGAGCCTGTGTGAGGTGCAGACATGCGATCACTGAGGAAGACAATTGTACCTAACAATCAATCAATCAATCACTATAATACGCATGAGATCACATGTCCAAATGAACTCACGGGAAAGTTTCTTTTTCATGATCAATGTCCAGGGCGTCTATCATGAAGAAGAAATTGTGCATAAAAGTTTCCGAATAAATCTCTCTGTCAAATATAGCTTAACGATGTAGTGTCCTCCAAAGTGATGGAAACATGAATAAAAGTCACTTGGAACTCAATAAGCCGAAATTCAGAGGTGAAATATCATTTGATACATACACTTCAAAGCCGAAATTCAGAGGTGAAATATCATTTGATACATACACTTCAACCTATAGAATTAATTGTGATTGCAATGCAATTCCTGAGAGATTATTCCTGCTATGTCCATATCACGACTGGTATGTCATGAAAAGTCGCTCGATACGCACCGCTAATTTCATTATATGGATCCTCCAACGAGTTCTCCTTGTCGAAAAGAAGTATATTTGCTGGTTGCGAGCTACTAGGTTGTGAAAATTGACGAAAATCGTTGTACTCAATCGACATCTTCAGGAAAACTTGTTACTTGTTTGGGGTATTGCGACCCTTCACACGCTTACTTAAAGAGTTTGAGTAGTATTATTAAACAAAACTGACATTTGTCCAATGAGATCCTTGATCGATACAAAAAAAAAATTTAAACTCCAACGAAAGAAAACTCATTGCTAATCAACAAATATAATTTTCCACAGGTAGGCGATTACGAACATGCAATTCGCGCGGGTGAGCACAAAAATTTCGGCTTCTGATTGGCTAATTGGCAAATTATCCATTGTTTTATCATCCCACCCACCGGCGCACTTCAGGTTCGTAATTGCCTCCCTGAAAACTGATTTTCTGCTCATACTCGAAATAGTATATTACATACCTCGGCCAGTAAAGTAAGGAATGTCTCAGATCACATGTAATTGTCGGTCGAGGCGAAGCCGAGGTTGACAAACATGTGATCTGAGGCTTTCTTATTTACTGGCCAAGGTGTGTATACTATTTTTCTGCTCGACGTAGCCAGAAAGCGGAAACTTCGTTTAGCGCAGCGGCCAGGAAGTTGACGCTTTCTGGCCGGAGGGCAGAAAAAAATATACTTGTGTTACAAATTTTCCTAAATGGAAATAACAAACTCATTCATGCTTTTGTTTTGATTGTTCCGCAAATTTATCGATTTTATGTGTAGTGACATAAAAATATAGCATTAATTTTACAAGCACTTTAAGGTTATCGCGGGTCGCGCGCCTGCACCTTCATTTGTTTACCGGATGTACGTCATCATCAATATCGATATTTATTCACCATTCGACTCTCGAGTTTTTTTTCGATAATTTCGATTTCGATACAATTTCATCGTATCATCTCCTTTTATAATATGGACTAGCATATGTTTTCTAAGTTTAGTGCGCGCTTCGCGCGCCTGCGCCTTCATTTGTTTACCGGGTGTACGTCATCATCAATATCGATATTATTTACCATTCGACTTTCGAGATTTTTTCGATATTTTCGACTTCGATTCGATTTTACCGTAACATCTCCTTTTATAATATGGACTAGCATATGTTTTCCGAGTTTAGTGCACGCTTCGCGCGCCTGCGCCTTCATTTGTTTACCGGATGTATGTCATCATCAATATCGATATTATTTACCATTCGATTTCCGAGTGTTTTTCGATAATTTCGATTTCGATACGATTTTACCGTAACATCTCCTTTTAAAATATGGATTAGCATTAGGTTAGTGCATGCCTCGCGCGCCTACGCCTTCATTTATTTACCGGATGTACGTCATCACCAATATCGATACTATTATCCATTCGACTTTCGAGTTTTTTTCAATAATTTCGATTTCGATACGATTTTACCGTAACATCTCCTTTTATAATATGGACTAGCATATGTTTTCTGAGTTTAGTGCGCGCTTCGCGCGCCTGCGCCTTCATTTGTTTACCGGATGTACGTCATCATCAATATCAATATTATTTGACATTCGACTTTTCGAGTTTTTTTCGATAATTTCGATTTCGATTCGATTTTACCGTAACATCTCCTTTTATAATATGGACTAGCATTAGGTTAGTGCGCGCCCTGCGCGCCTGCGCCTTCAATTGTTTACCGGATGTACTGACGTCATCATCAATATCGATATTATTCTCCATTCGACTTTCGAGATATTTTCGATAAGTTCGACTTCGATTCGATTTTACTGTAACATCTCCTTTTATAATATCGACTAGCATATGTTTTCTGAGTTTAGTGCGCGCTTCGCGCGCCTGCGCCTTCATTTATTTACCGGATGTACGTCATCATCAATATCGATATTATTCTCCATTCGACTTTCGAGATTTTTTCGATATTTTCGATTTCGATACGATTTTACCGTAACATCTCCTTTTATAATATGGACTAGCAGTAGGTTATTTAGTGCGCGCCCTGCGCGCCTGCGCCTTCCTTTGTTTACCGGATGTACTGACGTCATCATCAATATCGATATTATTTACCATTCGACTTTCGAGTTTTTTTCGATAATTTCGATTTCGATACGATTTTACCGTAATATCTCCTTTTATAATATGGACTAGCATATGTTTTCTGAGTTTAGTGCGCGCTTCGCGCGCCTGCGCCTTCATTTGTTTACCGGATGTACGTCATCATCAATATCGATATTATTCCCCATTCGACTTTCGAGATTTTTTCGATATTTTCGAGTTCGATACGATTTTACCGTAACATCTCCTTTTAAAATATGGATTAGCATTAGGTTAGTGCATGCCTCGCGCGCCTACGCCTTCATTTATTTACCGGATGTACGTCATCACCAATATCGATACTATTATCCATTCGACTTTCGAGTTTTTTTCAATAATTTCGATTTCGATACGATTTTACCGTAACATCTCCTTTTATAATATGGACTAGCATATGTTTTCTGAGTTTAGTGCGCGCTTCGCGCGCCTGCGCCTTCATTTGTTTACCGGATGTACGTCATCATCAATATCAATATTATTTGACATTCGACTTTTCGAGTTTTTTTCGATAATTTCGATTTCGATTCGATTTTACCGTAACATCTCCTTTTATAATATGGACTAGCATTAGGTTAGTGCGCGCCCTGCGCGCCTGCGCCTTCAATTGTTTACCGGATGTACTGACGTCATCATCAATATCGATATTATTCTCCATTCGACTTTCGAGATATTTTCGATAAGTTCGACTTCGATTCGATTTTACTGTAACATCTCCTTTTATAATATCGACTAGCATATGTTTTCTGAGTTTAGTGCGCGCTTCGCGCGCCTGCGCCTTCATTTATTTACCGGATGTACGTCATCATCAATATCGATATTATTCTCCATTCGACTTTCGAGATTTTTTCGATATTTTCGATTTCGATACGATTTTACCGTAACATCTCCTTTTATAATATGGACTAGCAGTAGGTTATTTAGTGCGCGCCCTGCGCGCCTGCGCCTTCCTTTGTTTACCGGATGTACTGACGTCATCATCAATATCGATATTATTTACCATTCGACTTTCGAGTTTTTTTCGATAATTTCGATTTCGATACGATTTTACCGTAATATCTCCTTTTATAATATGGACTAGCATATGTTTTCTGAGTTTAGTGCGCGCTTCGCGCGCCTGCGCCTTCATTTGTTTACCGGATGTACGTCATCATCAATATCGATATTATTCCCCATTCGACTTTCGAGATTTTTTCGATATTTTCGAGTTCGATACGATTTTACCGTAACATCTCCTTTTATAATATGGACTAGCATATGTTTTCTGAGTTTAGTGCGCGCTTCGCGCGCCTGCGCCTGCATTTGTTTACCGGATGTACGTCATCATCAATATCGATATTATTCTCCATTCGACTTTCGAGATTTTTTCGATATTTTCGACTTCGATTCGATTTTACCGTAACATCTCCTTTTATAATATGGACTAGCATTAGGTTAGTGCGCGCCTCGCGCGCCTGCGCCTTTATTTCTTTACCGGATGTACGTCATCATCAATATCGATATTATTATCCACTCAACTTGTGAAATTTTCTATAATTTCGATTTCAATACGATTCTACTGTACCATCTCCTTCTATAATATGGATTAATTATACCTTCTGAAAACAAAACACAAATTAATCAAAGTGATTTATAGATTCAAAAAAAGACAAATCGGAAGTTGATTCAAAATAAATGCAATTTCTGGATTAGAGTTTACATTTGTCTGATTGGACCGCACAATCCGTTCCTGTGGGAAATTGGAATCTTCTCATATCCCATCCGCCCCCCCCCCCCCCTATTATTATACAAATCAATTGATTAGCATCCACTAACTTCTCACTCATTCACCCCTCGCCCCCCCCCCTCCCTCTGTTGCTTTCTCTCTCTCACCGGCTCACATAACTTCATGCGCTTTAGCATTGAGACCCTATAGTAACCAATACAATATCCATTACTTCCACTAAAGTCAAATCCGCATGAGAATAGTTCGGTAAAATACCAAATTCAATGTCCATTCTCGCTCCTAGAGATCGATTCTGTAGGACACCGGCAAAGAAGAAAGCCTACTTGTGCAACAATTCCGCAGAAATTATTATTCTAAAATATCTCAGAAACGGGTTGGCTTAGAATGAGAATGTTCTGAGACTTGGTTTGTACTTCATTGAATTTTCGAAAAGAACTCTCACGATATTTCGCTCTAAACTCACTGGTTTCTGAGATTTACGAAATTATCAACGAACCCATCGATCTAGGAGAGCGAAAAATGGATGTACATATGACTTTGCTTCATTCAAAATATGAAGAGGTTCCTTTTTTCGGGATCCCCATCGTCTCACCACTCTCCCACTTAATCATCAACCTTGTTATAATTCCTTTCATGATAATGTACTGCAGACCTTCGGTCTCTGGCAGCAGCAGAGTCGTCGTAAGCTTGCCGCAGAACCAACCTCTTCCAATCACCGTTCCTCGCCTCCCTCACCAGTGCCACCTGGTTCCTGCTGAGGTCTCACAATTTGATACGTTATTAGATACTCGGGATAAGCTTGCTCTCCACGATAAACAACGTATTCGGGAAATACTAGTCCACCCTGAGAAGGTCTGCCCATGACACTGTGATGACCCGGTGGTGCATGTGCCATTTTCATTGCGGAAAACTGTAGAAATGACTTTCCAAGTGTCACCCGACACAACAACAAGTGTCTGAAAAGAATCGGGAATGTGATTTATGAAAATTCATCGGAAATAATTATCAATAATGATATTAATAGATGATTCTGTCACGATCTTGGACATCGAGGTCAGTTAATATTCTATAAGTCGATAGAGTCTCCTAGTATTGATTAGAATAATTTTCCTAAAGACCAATGTGTTGCATTTCAATGAGGCAATCGTCTCGAGATTTTCTATTTTCATATAATTGAAGTTTAAAATGCGTGATTTTTAATAACCGTTGTTTTTGGGCAGAATATTGAAACTCTGTATAGTTATCCGTTTATTGCGAAAAAAATACTCTACGTTCTAAATTTAACCTATTTTCTCATAAAACAATCGATGATCCAATTTCTTGTAGCACAATATGAATTTTTCCTGATAACACAACCACAGTCGAGTAGAAGAAAATGATAATTGACATTGCTAATTCCCGTTAATCGTGCATTCATCTCCAAAACAATCGGTTCCAGGATAAGGCGTGTCCCGTGCCGCTTCAAGTAGCACTAATTCGTTAAATATGGGAGATAAAGGAAAATGTGAAAAGACAAAATCGAAGTATTTTTAAATGAGAAATTTTTTTTTATAGAAAACATTTTCCCATAACTTTTACCGTTTCCACGAAATTACATCATAAACAATTAAACTGTCATAAACAAAGAGAACTGACCATATTCAGGAATAATTGATATCGGATTCGGGTTCAGCGCCTCCGAAAACATGAAGTACAATGATAAAAGTTACTCGCTCTAAAAAAACAAACTCTGGACGCAGAAAGGGGCAGCGTATGGACTAAATTGTATGTTCAATGCAGAACTTTTTTATTTGTTATTTCAATGCACAATTTACCGGTGACAGATGTAACAGCTGCGGTCCTTATGAGCAGGACAGCCTGTACCCCCACAAATTCCATAGACATACTGGTTACTCTTACTACTGTGCTCGGCGAAGTAAATCCCAGCTCCAAACATTCCACCGATGTAGGCATGTCTCTCGTCGAAACCTTTCTGGACGATTGCATTGATGAAGGAAGAACCATGGAAGAGCATTCGCTCGTTTGCCTGGGGGGTTATTGAGGTCGAAGAAGTTCTAGATACTGTACTAGGAGATGAAGGGCCTGCAGCCGCCATTTCTTCAGCTACTTCGTGGCGACGGTGGGCATAACGCTCCCATAATTTTTTATTTTGCACTTTTTGTATCTAAATATGATAATAAATAGGAGAAACTTCATCCACTTTTTATATTAAAGGAACATCAGTGTAATCAAAACTAAAAGCTTGATATTCAATGAAACATTTATGCCCTTGTGAACCTTTAGATTTCACGACAAACAAAATATTATTTTTTTTGTGGGAAATACGAGAACTCAGAATATGAGTCCAATAGCTATATTGATTTTTTTTCTTTGCAATGTAGTAACTTTCAGAATGCGAAATTGACGCTCTAAAGATGATGTAATGAGAGGACGAAAGAAGAAAAATTTCTCAATTGAAGAAATACGTGGGATGCTTCAACATCTATCCTCATATGTAATTAGAAGGCCACATTCTGTAATTCTCTCTGTGGAATTCAGGCATGTATCATTTAATCATATGCCATCCGAAAACAAAAAAACACCCCATTGGATCCACTAATTCAATGAATTTCTTAAATTGCATGATATATGCCTCAATTGTACATAGTGTGACCTTTCAATGCCATTGCACATTACAATTTGAATGGAATCGACTATTTGCATTGTGCAATTAGAAAGCTTGAGTGTGCAAAGAGTTTGGCTGCATTTGGAAGTGCATTATTGAATGTACATTCCACAAAGATGGATACAAGACGGAAAGAAAAGTCACTGACAAAAAGGTACCAAATTTCTTGTGGTCTTAGGGTAAAACATCACATGTGGAAAGTCTTTGTGGTTCGGGAGGATCCCAGAATATATAGTGAAATTGAAAATTTTGGAATGAAAAAATTCGATTGAAAAAAAATTCTATTAAAAAAGTTGAGAGTCAACAAAAATGTTCTCAATTTTTCGAAACTATTAAACAAGTTAGTTTTATATGTTCCTCATGTTAGGAGCGAGTGATTATAAGAGGAAATGAAGAAGAATCATTCGTTTGTAACTTAATGGTTGACAACAGAAAATATATTTTCACATTGTATCCTAGAATCATTCATTATTGGAGCCAATCCACCAAATATGAGGACAAAATATTGCCTCGAAATTTTTGAGGTTGTTTTCTTTTCTTCATCAAAAATAACACAGAAAAACATGAAAAATGAGCACAAACTGAGCTGTATAGCTCAAAAATTGACAGAGATATTAAAGATTGAATTTTTTTTTCCTCCAAAACATCAAAATTTGGGAATTAAATTGCGAGGTACTAAAAATCATAGAAAAGAAATGTTGAAAAACATATTTGTTAGGAAATTTTCTCAGCTTTTCAAGAAAAATATTATTTTTCATGTCCCAATTTATTTTCTAGTGCAAAACTGAAGGAGAAAGCCTTAATCGTTCATTTCGTAGTATTCCTCATTCTTGATCCAATTTTTTGCTTCCGAATGGAAGCATTGTCATTGACCTATTTTTACATTTTCTAATTTTGGCTGGAAATGATATAGAATGGTCTGAAACATAAAAATACGAAGTTTGGAGCCAATGTTCGTCTGTTCGCGTGTCCACTCGGGGGTCACTTTTCCTTAAATTGACCAATTAATTGAGAAAATCATTTCCGAAAAATCTGAAATTTTGTCAGATTGTTGGTATTAGTTGGAGCTAATTCTGTGCGAAATTTCAACTCGATCGATTGAGTAGTTTTTGAGGAATAATGATAAAAGTCGATTTGGGGGGCCAAACGGTCCGAACAAAAGGCTGGGCTCCACGTTCAGACCCTTAAATCGATAATCGAGCGTTCTTTCTTGAATCGATTTTGAGGCCTCCTCTCTGAACCGTATGACCCATGAATCAACCTTCCAGTCTCTCGTCGAGACCGTTTAACCTTTGAATCGACCTTTCAGCTTCCACCCTATACCGTTTGACTCTTCAATCAACCTGCAAGCCTTCCCTCCAGACCGTTTGGCCCCTAATTTCGACCTTCCTTCCCTAAGCGCCCGAAAGCCAGTAAAGGAGAACCGTAGGAGTTACAGGGCTGGTTAGAGCTTAGGTGTAGATCAATCGATTACTGCGATAAATTGAACAGGGAAGTGAAACAGGATGAGTCAATTGAACTTTAGTGTGAGTTTCTAATAAATAACTCGGAATCTAAGAATGATAGAAACATTTTTATAGCAACCTTTTTTGTAGCATTCATTTTTTTAGAAAGGTTGAATCATTATTGATTTTTTTTTATAAAAAAGTTCTGAACAAAAAAATTTTTATCTGGTTTAGATTGGAAGATATTTTGAATAAACCGATCATCACCTTAATTTGGAAGTGAGTTTTTGACAAATATCTTGGCATCTAAGGGGGATAGCGAAATTTTTAGATGAATCATTTTTGTAGATCTCATTTTTTTTCTACAAGAAAGGTTTCTACGGAAAATCATTTGTTTCGCTTAGATTTCAAGATATTTTTAAAAAACTGATTTCCAGGAGAAATCAAATTGACCTTTTTTCACCCTTCTACCTCTGAATTCTACGCAGCACCAAAAACAAAACCATGTAAAAGTTGAGAAATTTTCCCAGCTTTTCGATTAAAAAAAAAAAATTGAAACAAGAGTGGGGAACACCATGAAATGAACGATTGAAACTTTTTTTTTCAGTTTTTCACTAGAAAATAAATTGGGACATGAGAAATGATAGCGTTTTTCTTCCGCTGTTCAGTTAAAGATAGAGATCGCCGTGTTTTTTTAAAGTGATTGAATTCATAAATACTTTCTGACATGTTTCTTATGTTCTTGTCCAATCAGTAAAACAGTTGATTTATAATGGCAAGAGGGGCGAGGGGGGTAAGAGGGGCAAGAACATAAGAAACACGTCAAAAAATATTTTGAATTTAATCACTCGAAAGAAACACGGCGAGCTCTATCTATAAATGAACAGCGGAAGAAAAACACTATAATATTTACCTTGAAAAGCAGAGAAAATTTCCTAACAAATGTGTTTTTCAACATTTCTTTTCTATGATTTTTAGTACCTCGCAATTTAATTCCCAAATTTTGATGTTTTGGAGGAAAAAAAAATTCAATCTTCAATATCTCTGTCAATTTTTGAGCTATACAGCTCAGTTCGTGCTCATTTTTCATGTTTTTCTGTGTACTCTTTGATAAAGAAAAGAAAACAACCTCAAAAATTTCGAGGCAATATTTTGTCGTCATATTTGGTGGATTGGCTCATTGAACCCATTCCCGTATTCAACAAGTTGTAAAGGATTGACTTGATACGTTTCATTATTGCACTATTGACACTAAGCAAAATGGAAACAAAAAAAAAAATATTTATCTTTTCGATGTCACAAAAATTGAACTAATTAGATTCTTGAAACAAACGAAATAATTACCCTAGCAATGTTGTACCGTCCGAAGATGCCCCCTGAGTGACCATTATCCCTGTGTTCCCTGATAGTACTCTGCATCTCCTCCTCCACAGCTAGATACTCTTTATCGTCCGCCAATAAATCCACCAAAAGCGTTCCAGGATTGATAGAAGGCTGCCAAGCGGACCCCACCGTCGAGCTCAACAGCTTATCCATCCCCTTAATTAACTTGTGCCTATAGCCATAAGCAGATACCCCAACCTGCTTTAAATCCTCATGTCCCATCTCAGCCAGTATATCCAGAGTAATATGCTCCCTCTCAAAGAGCTCCAAAAGATGTTCAAGGCCCAAACTCCCTAGAAACCCAGCCACCGTAGTAACAGTAGCACAGCTCTTCTCTTCACACCCAACTTTCTCCCTATCCGGACAGTTTTCAATTATTGGCATGGGGCTGAGACAAGTGGTGGGCCTGGCCGCAGGTACACAAAGCATCATTTGCGCCCCTGAAGGCATTATAACAGTTTCCTGCGTCAAACTAGACGGTGGAGTAATAGTAACCGACACAATACTAAGAGGTCTGCACCCAATTGAACCATTCCCATTCCCATCTCCATTACCTCCGGAAGCTGTTGCAATAGAAGACACTACTTGCTGAGATGCCATAGCATCTTGCAGTAAACACCTGACATCATCAGCACTGGCCAAATCTACCGGACTCTGTCCTTCCTGATTCTTCAAAAACGGATCTGCCCCATGAGCCAACAACAACGCACAAAGCTGAGTCCTGCCCTTCTGTGCAGCTTCATGGAGGGGCGTGAAGCCCCACTTGTCAGTTGCATTTACTACAGTATTATATTTAATCAGTAGAGCAGCAATATCCAAGTGCCCATAGCTAGAAGCATTGTGAAGTGGGATCAGTCCCCCTTTGTCTTGAGCATTTACGTCAGCCCCTCGCTCCAAAAGAAACTCTGCAACTTCGAGATTATTATAGCCAGCAGCTAAATGAAGAGGAGTACTGTTCCTTCCCTGAGCATCCCTGCAGTTTATGTTATCCTGAGTTACTAATCTCTGAACTCTAGCCAGATTTCCTTTTTTAGCAGCGTCCAGCAGGGCACTATTCCCTCTCAGCAAATCCGCAACATCTTGATCACCTTCTCTCACGAGATCCAATGGAGTTGCACCATCTCTGTTCTTCTTCGTAGCGTCTGCCCCGTGTCTCAACAACAACCTCACAATCTCACATTTTCCCTTAGCTGCAGCCTCATGTAAAGGCGTGAATTTCCAGAGATCAGCAACGTTTACCGAAGCTCCATGTTTAACCAACAATTCCGTGACTTCGTAATGTCCATAGGAGCAAGCATTGTGCAGGGGTACTAGTCCTCCTTTATCCTTCGCATGAACATCAGCACCATTTGCTAGGAGATACTCGACTACAGGCACTCGGTTGTAACCCGCTGCAAAGTGCAGCGGAGTCGAGTGTCTGCCATCCAAGTCCCTGCAGTTGACTGCATGGGAACTAATCCGGAGGATTCTTTCCACCACCGTTAGGTCTCCAGACTTGCTGGCCTCAAGCAACTGGACTTCGACGTCTTGTGTGCAAGTCGGAGGGTTCTGTAGAATCTTCAGCACATTTTCAGTGGCCACTTGAGCCGCTGTGTAACCCTGTAAAGAAACTATCGCGGAGTCTATGTTGTAAGATAGTAAGATTCTAGCAGCCTGAACGTTATCGTCCCTTGCGCATCGATGTAGAGCTGTTTGTCCTAGTCCATCCAGAGCGTTGACTCGCGCATTGTGCCTCAAGAGGACATCTATAAGATCGTAGTATGAGTGATCTGTTGCTATGTGAAGTGGAGTGAGAAAGTCTTTATTTTTTTCATTCAATGATGCATTTTTTCGAATTAACGCTTCAACTATTTGTTTCCGTTTGGGATAGGGCGAAGCAACAGCGCAGTGAAGAGGTGTGTCACCAGTGTAAGGATGTTTGAAGTTAACGACATCAGGAGACAAACATTTCTTGAGTTTTGTTGGATCCGCCTGCCTGCAGGCGTCCAGGAGGCAGTGACCTTTGTACTCGTAGGCCAAACGTTCTTGGAGTTCTAAGGTTGGAGCTACGTCGATTGCCGATTTACTGTGGCAGTTCAATTGCGTTGGGTCGGCGCCTTCGGAGAGGAGTAAAGAGCAAACCTCGGCGCGCGATTTGCTCGCCCCCTCGTGCAGGGGAGTGAAGGCCCAAAGATCACTTGCGTTCACTGCTGCCCCATGTTTTAAGAGGGCTTCAGTCACCTCAAAGTGTCCATAGGAGCACGCGTTATGGAGAGGGACCAGGCCACCTTTGTCCTTCGCATGAACATCTGCTCCATTTTGCAGAAGAATTTGGACCACTCGTGCTCGGTTGTAGCCCGCTGCGAGATGTAGAGGCGTCGAACGGCGTCCGTCACTCGCGTGACAATTCACGTTAAGGGGGTTGAGTAGCTGCAAGAGTTTTTCTTCATTTCCTGAACGAGCAGCTTCGAGCAATTCATCTTTTCTATACTCTCCGGTTAAAACTGGCTTCGTTGCAGGGTCGGCTAGTTCTAGGGCAGTTTTTCCTTCAGTGTTGCGGATGTTCGGATCCGCACCGTGCTGGAGAAGCGCTATGCATACGTCTATTTTACCCTGACAAGACAACAGATCAAATTAAGGTTTTTGCTGGAATGATTAGTAGTATTTGGATAGACGCCAAATTTGAATTGGGGTTACGATGAGATCACAGGGTAACTGATAATCATCAATTGAATTAATGTGAATTATGTACATTTACATTAATCATTATTACTTTCATTGTGATCCGATGGGAAGTTTCGTTGAAAAATTGTGTTTTTAAAGGATGAACAGTACCGGTGACCGGAGTTTATTTCCCCAACAAAAATTTCCCGGAAGAAATTCCCCCGCCAGAATTTCCCCGGAAAAAATTTCCCCTGGAAAAAATTTCCCCTGGAAAAAATTTCCGTGGGAAAAATTCCCCTGGAAAAATTTTTTCCGGACAACAGATTTGTACAGACGTTTGGGGTGGCCGCCGGGGGGGGGGGGGTGGGGGAGGGGAACAACACACATTTTGATGATAAGCTGCTCCCGCCGTTATAGTCCCGGGGTTTGCGGTGAAATTTTTTTCCGGGAAATTTTTTTCCGGGAGAATTTTCGTTGGGGGTAATTTTTCCGGGGGAAATTTTTTCCAGGGGAGATTTTGTCCGGGGAAATTTTTTCCAGGGGAGATTTTGTCCGGGGAAATTTTTTCCGGGAAATTTTCTCCGGGAAATTTTTGTTGGGGAAATAAACTCCTAGAACCAACAGTACCTATTTTTTCTAATTTATAATTGATATCTCTTCTGAAAAATTCGAAATTTTTCAATTTCGAATGTCATATTTATGGAAAATCGTTGCCACTGGAGAATCACATTTCATCTTATAAAGACCAACATATAAAATCGTAGGTAAATCGAAAATCGAATACAGAAACTAGCACTGATAATAGGTAGTTTGGCTCTACGGTTTTCAGGCAAAACTGACTCATGTTGCATGAAATTTAGCCGGATTGATTCAAAAATTTAACCACAAAATTGGCTGAAATCCATTAATTATTTCTAAAACTAGAGGAATTTCAAAATAATTCTCCTTCCATAAATATCTCAGAAACAAACCAAATTATCGAAATCATTTCGATTCTTAAAAATCCATCACCACTAAATCTAAATAACTCATCTAAAATTGATCAAGATTCGACTGTTGTTGCGGCCCTTTTTTAATTGATGTGCTTTCATTTCGATTTCATTACTCATTTCCGATTTTTTTTTGTCGGGTTGTCTTACTTTATTAAAAAACACTACCTTGATGGATGCTTCATGTAGTGGCGTATAATTCCAATTATCCCTAGTATTAGGATTGGCTCCAGCCTCTAAAAGTAGTCGGACAACGTCAGAATGTCCAAAAGAACAAGCATTATGAAGTGGATGGAGACCACCATCATCTCTTGCTTGAATCGAGGCACCAGCTGACAGGAGAAACTCCACCAGCTCTCTTCTTCCATACCCTACAACCCAAAAAAAACTCACGATTACCCACAGGCCTCTCTACTTCCATCAAAAATCTCTCTCAGCAACAATCGAACCTTCAAACCCATGAACACACATCGCCCGGCAGTGAAAAAAAAAAAACAAAAAGTGGCGATGACCCTACTCACCAGCTGCAAAATGCAGGGGGGTTGATTTACGTCCAGCCGTATCCCTCGCATTAACAGTCTTCGGATCGACTAATTTTTTAACTTTCGTTAAATCACCATTTTTACATGCTTCAAATAATTCCCTCAATGGATCTGGTGATCCAGAGCCAACAAGGGAGTCGGCGTTTGCCATTATTGAACGTCTTCCTGCCATTATCTACGAAATCGCCATTCTCACGCCGCTGTCACAAATACATTAATACAACTACTATGAAAAGGAGGGAGGAGACACAGAATGAGAGGTGTTGGGCAAAACTTAAGCAGATGGCAGCAGGCAGCTAGGTAACCCATATGTCGAACGAGTTAGACAAATATGGATAGATGGATACTATCCTTGTCTGGCCCATGCAAAGTGACCTAGTTGCGTAGCGCCATTAGTACGTGCTTTGGCCACCAATATTCCTTATAGGTAAGAGGCTACCATTAGACGTTAACGAACCGGTACCGAATTTTCTCAACTCGACTCATGATTTCTCCTCTTCAATTAATTAGGAAATCAATGCACTTAATATCACTCCGACATCATTGAATCCGAACGACAATAATTCTTTTCTCCTCTCCTCTTCTCCTTCTCTCAACTCCTTTATAAAGTTGCTTTGCGATTACAAAGTCACTAGCTTACTACCATACCGCTGATCAAACGAGCCCGAGGGGTGGGGGGAAGGGGCGGTTTGTTTGGATTTTTCCAAGTCTACATACACAGGCAGGACCTCTATGCACTTAGCCAAAAGGGTGCAATAATTAGAAAAACGACCTTATGTACTCGATTGTACATCGTTAGTACATGATTGTACTAGGAAAATTTTTGTTTGTACATTCACTCATTAATTATAATTAATTATTCAATTTTTGCCATGATGCTGGCCGAAAAAAAATTCAAAATTGCTCAATTGAGGTAAATAATGGGTCAATTCGATAGAAAATCGTTTGTACATCATGAATTTCATATTTTCGTCGTTTGTACATTCATTATTCATTGATTAAATGCGAATTAATAAATTACATTGACCCCCACCAATCAATAACAACTGCTAGGGTGTATTTTTGCTGTGCTTAAAACTTTCACCAGAAGAGGGCTACTAGTGACGGAAATTCATTTGAGTTTCCTCTCTGGAAGAATACTATCATTATTACATTCAAATACATAAATCATATAAACAGAAACAAAATAGAGATTGTGAAGCAATAATTAATTTCGAGGATAATTTCGATCAATGACCAATTGTGTTCGTGACAATGCAATTCAATGAATTACCAGATGATTGTTCGTTGGAGATTTTTTCTCTTTTAAAGGCTAGAGACGAGGTCGTTGCAGAGAAAGATAATTAAATCGTTTGTTTTTATGGTATTAGCGATCTCATCATCATTTTGGGATTATTCCACGTTTTCAATCATTTGTAATCGATAAAAATGCATTTTTTCTATTATGTATGAGACGGAAACAACTGTAACCTCATGCTTGGCCTCACGTAAAGGAATTGAATGTCCCTCAACTTTTGATATCTCGTGAATTGAAATTATGACAAGTCGCAGGCGTCATTAAAAACTATGGAAAGTATCTGAGGGCATTAAATTTATTGGTGAAGTATCGGAGACATTTGATGGTCCAAGTGAGAAATGTTTATAAGAATTTGGAACAGCTGACTCTTCAGTTTCGAAGGTCAAATAAGGACGATGACAAAGCTATCAGTACATTCGAAGAACTCAGTCATCCAATGATGTCAGCAGTGTCATTTTTCTGGTGAGTGAGGTTTTCTCAATTTGTAATGTAGATAATTTTCTTCTATGGTACTTGCCTTCTCATGAAGGATATAACCAAAATGGAATAAAAAAAAATAATAATTTTCATCTTCAGTTGACAATCAGGATTACTGTAATCTTAGTAACTTTTGATAACAATAGTCTATTTATATCGACAGGACATATAGCTCAATTCCCTCAATTAGAGGTGCTAACTCTGGGAGTTGATTAATATTGAGAACTCGGAGCATTTCCATTCTCTCAAAATGATACAATGACACAATACCAGCTTTACACAGGTTGCATTGCTAAAATGTCTCGTTTCATCCATCTCAGACACCTCGCCATAAATAACTCGCGCTCTTTCGAAGACGAGGGATTCAGAATTATTGGCAAAAAGTGCGCGTTTTTTCATCTCAGACGACTTATGAAAGGAATTCAAGCTTTCAAAAGAGAAAACGGTGAGTTGGAATTACACATGGGTGTAGTTGGGTTTTGCCTTACTGGAAAAAACGTGGAATTTTTTTTTTTCAACCTTTCCTTTACCAATTCAGATTTCAGAGTGAGGGCAACAGAATGGGCCAGCAATTCCTGTGAAAAATACAGTCACAAAGATACTGGAAATTGCTCGAGAATAGATAATGTTCATTCATTGCATGAGACTGGAAACACTGACTAGACCGAGGATGAGGAGCATGAAGATTACAATGTACTATGGTGCACCAATTTTCATTCTATTCATAAACATTTTATAAGGTATTTTTTTACATATTGGGAATTAATTGGGAGCAAAATACTTGCTGGCCTCATGTCTGTCGTTAACACCATCCTCATCTTGATCCTCCTAATTATCACTAATTTCACCATTTGCACCTCCATCCTCATCATGTCCGCTATAAGATGAAATAAAATTGTAAGTGCATTGCTTATTTTATTCTCTCATATCTGCATACCTGTAGTAGATGAATATTTTGTGAATAATAGCACATACTTTAAAAAACATAACAGCTTTGCTTGGTTGATAGAAGAGTGTTCTATGATTTTTAACACATTTGGATTTACTCTCTAGATTCCCAAACAATCTTTTATTAATTGATCGAGTATGCGTAAAACATTCATTATAGGCCTCTTCGGGGCTGTTTGCTTCAGCATTTGCAATTGGGGGGAGAAGTGATGGTTGCAGTGAATATCTAGAATCACATGTAATATTATGTTTTCAATCCTCAGCAATCACGAGGAATATTAAGATGGGGAACTTGAAATCACTCCACAACTGGAGGAATAATACCACTCAAAGATTTCTGGACACAATAGATTGTCACATGATTATGAGAAAAAATAAATAAATGATTTACCAATCAAATTGTATTGCACTTGGCCTTCTTCATTGAACCTATCGATTCTCTGTTTCACTTGCGAATTTCTCCAAATTGTAGAATTGTGTGTGGAGCCGGGATATGTGTCAATTGATGTTATTTGAAGTTTGTCGTCACAAGTGACTTACACGTTAATGGAAAATAGTATCGGTTATAATTAATATAATTCCATTTTTCTACATGAGGCCTTCTCATTGCGACGATTGCAATCAATCGCTCCAATTACTCCATGAAATTCAATGTGTTCTTCAAACCTATAGTTCCAGTCTTGAATGTGATATCTATGTATAAATTAATGTTGAAGAAACAGGATGAATTCTCACGCTTCAGATATTCGCTGTAATCCTTGAGGATCAACAGGAAATTTCATCCAATCGTTTTGCTATGTTAGAATTGCAAGAGTGACGTTTATTATTTTGCTCATGGTACTCTGCGAACAACAGGTATATGAAAAGTCGCCGATGCTCTCTTGGAAGGATCCAGAAAAAATATGGTTATTAAAATTCATCCCTTCTATCAAATTCAAAAGAGCACGATAATTCATTTCGATTGACTGTGCCAAACTCGACTTATTGACGGTTATCCTTTGAGATACGGGAGCAACGTCCATGATTTAAGAGTCAAGGCGAGATCACTTCACATAAACAATGAGCAGGTTCTTTTAGAAATCTACATAACGATGAGGAAAATTTTTATTACTCTGGCTCACATAAGAAGCTGATAGGAATGCGAAACAACTTCAATCATACCTGAATTTCTTGGCGAATTGTCGTTCAGACAGAGTACGAAAGGGTAATGCTACACTTTGTGTGAGTCTATGCCGCCTCAAGTTTGCAATTCTAATGATTTTTTCTTCATCTTCGCTTTCTTCATCTGCTAAAATAGCTGCGAGTCCGAATACTCCCACAACAATCTTTTTTTTTTAATTGATTTGATCAACTTGATATTAATAAATAATCATAATAATAATAATAAATATAATATTTGATAATAATAAATATATCCTCTGTCCTCTTATGAACTGTCACTTTTTTTAAAAATATACGTTGAATACGAAAGTATGAGGGAACTTTGTTGAGATTTCCGTCGCGGGTAGCCCCCTTCAGGCAAAAAGATTAATCACACCAAAATGCCCTACAGATCCCATCCCCCCGGTTCACCAAAGTTAGCAAGATAGGGGGGGGGGGGGGGGTAATTAAAAAAAACAAATTGGTATCGCTTCTTTCGGCAATGGTCAACAATGATACGATATTTTTAATTCTTTGGTATGTGCAATTTAATTAAAAATGATTTTTTTTTTAATCCCCCTAGTTAGCAGGGGATGTGCAACAAAAAAAAATTCAAAAAATTTTATTGAATGCACAATGGTAATCAATGGTAAAACATAATTAATCGTTGGAAATAATTTTTTTACTCATAAATTAATATTATCCAACGGGCACTGGACAGAATATAGGCGCAATACCACATGTCCCTAGGGTCCCTAGACTATTTTCCTCGTACCAATTCCTTTAAAAATGTCAAAAAAAGTGTTTATAACAGTTGGGACAACAAAATTTGATAAATTAATTGAAACAATCACTAAAAATGAAGTTCTTGAGGTACAAAATGATTAAAAGTACTCTTGAAATGCCCGAAAATAATTAATTTTTCCTCAGGAATAGAGGGTATGATCACTTGATTCTTTAGACTGGAGCATGAGAAATGAGCCAGACTGTTCTCCTCGTTGCGGAGTGATAAAGATTGAATTTTCCAAGTTAAAACCTTCAATTCAAGAAGGGTATAGAAGAGTGCAGATTTATAGTGATAAGTCAGGCAGGTTTTGGCAGTTGTCTTGAGGCTCTGGAAGCTAGAGAACATTTGATTGCTGTTACTATGAAGTTTTAATGGATAATCAGTAGCGAATTGGTAAAACGGTTTAAGTCGATTTTTTTCGAAAATGAGATTTTCACTTCAATCGATTCTCTAAAGTTTAGAGCATAATACATCGGTTATACGAAAGATTTAAGCCGTGGAACATATTTAATGACTTTGTTGCGATGAAATAAAATGAGTTAAGTCACCGATTCTATCCTTGACACTTGTCAAGAGAGCTATGTCGACATGACCAGAAAAAAATAATTTTGAAAAACGAGCTACGTCGACTTAGCTTTTTTATTGTGGATTTCCTAAAAATAGGGAAGTGTCGGGCAAGACAGACCAGGCGGACAAAACAGACCATGAAGAAAAACGGACCCCCAAGGCAAAACAGACCAGGTGGTTTTTTTTTTCAGGGACCGAGAGCGAAACTAAAGAGCAGTGAAAAAGAGCTACTCTTGCGCTCTCACTCCAAAGAGTGCTCTTCCAAAGAGTAAAATTGGGAGTGAAATGTTGGGAGCACTCCTCCAAAGAGTGAAATTGGGAGTGAAATGTTGGGAGCACTCCTCCAAAGAGTGAAATTTGGTCGAATATTTGAAGGAGATCATTGAAAATATATTGAAGAAATATGATATAGAAATTGAAAATATCTATTCATTCACATCAGATAATGGGGCCAACATGGTGAAGCTAGGGAAACTTTTGAAGAAGGATCAAGAAGCTTTTGGCGAACCAAGAACAGACTTCGATGGGTCAGCTAGAAATTCTTATACAGGAAGAAGAGAAAGAAAACTCTTCAGATGAAGCAGACTGCGATGTGTGGCGCATACCCTTCAACATACAAGGTCGTGCGTAAAGTGAAATTCGAAGTTCACTTTACGCACGACCTTTGAACTTTACGCACTCGGCTCACAAACCAAACACTTTGCCCTTCAAACGGTCCCTCAAAGCAAACTTTGGGCAGGTTCTCAAAAAACAGTATGTGTAACACATACGTACAAAAAAGTTTCACTTTACGCACTAGTTACACAATGTACTATATCGGGACTATTCAATTAATTATTTTGTGAATTTGGCTCATTGAGAGATTTATTGTATTTGAGTTTGGTTTCCTGAGGCTGCTGTGAAGTTCCGAGAACGGTGAGCAGTGGATTTTGTGGGAAAAATTGTGATAAAAATCTCGTGAACGAGTGAGGAGTTTCTAGTATAGAATTTTCGTCACGGACGCCTCTGAAACTCAGTTCTACGACACGTTGGTAGGCCGCCAGGCAGCGCTTCACAGCGCTGCCCGGCGAGCCTACCAACACGTCGTAAAACCGAGTCTCAGAGGCGCCGTTGACAAAAAATGTTGTTCGTCATTCGGCCGCTCCGCTCGGTCTCACTCTCGCTCGACTTGCTGCCCTCGCCTTCGGCTCGGGCAGCAACCGTCTCACTCGTTCGGGAGACCGCGCTTCACGGCCTTATAACGAAAATAACCATTTGAGACGCTTGGTCTGTTGGCGTTTCCTCACGGGATGCCATATTAAGTTGTAGGCAAATAATTTAACGGCCCTCGCTCAGTTGGGTCCTGACAGATAATGATTGATTTATTTATTTCTTAATTTTTCTTGTTTTCGATATTGATTCTTTAAATAATTCTCGGTGTCTCACGAGATTTCTTTAAGTGTTGAATTCAGTGATTTATTCTATTTTTCGAGTTTTTTCATTCTCGTTTTCTCGTTTCTCGTCACGTGAAAGTATTAGTAAATTTAGCGACAAACAATTTTTATTAGATAATTTAATTTGAAGTTTTATATGACATTGTCAATTGCAAAATTTTCAAGAGTTTATTTAATTTTTGATTCGTTAGAATTATTCGGGAGCCGTGAGCGTTGCCGGTGAGAGATCGCGCCGAAATTTTTTTCCATGTGCATTCTACATCAAACTATTTTCTCTCTGCTCAATCTCTCGTACTGTTCGCTGCGTAACCTTCAGTTACGTGTCAGCGCCGTCGTTGTATCCCTTATAGAAAGAACATATATCCATCCACTTATATCGAGGATATATCTAGCATACTACATTTTTGGCCGAAAATATATCTGAGATATATTTTAGATATAAGGCTAAATATTTATATCGAGATATATCTGCCCATTTATATTCAGCATATATCTGGCATACTACATTTTTGGCTGAAATATAAGTGGATATAACTGGGATATATGCCCGGATATATATTTTCTTCACGCGGGATGACTCACCTGCAGCGCACACACTTGCCGAGGATTTTTCTCTTCCCTCTTTTGTTTTGATGACTGTGCAATATTTTTTTTTATCCATTTATTTTTTTATTATTTTTATTATTTTGATTTAAGAATATTTAGAAATGAGCACATTATTTATGATTTGACAATTTGTAATATTGAGGGGAAAAATCATTTGAAGGGGTTTATTTATTGAGCTGATTGACAGAATTTCCGTTTTACTTTATATTTGAAATTTTCTATATTCACTACTCTGAAATAAATGTAAGAATTTTGCCGCATCAACTATTGAGTCAATTCTTCCCGCACGGAAAAAACATATATATGTGTACATATATGTTACATATATGTGAGTCATATTAAATATATGTCGGCCAAAAATGACATACGTCCCTTATATTTCGAATATATTCGTAGATATATAAAAGAATATATGCAAAATATATGCGCTTTTGTATGTGAGTTAGATGTAGCATATATTCCAGATATATTGGATATTTATTTGATGATATGTCATATATATCAGGTTCAATATAAGTGAAATATTAATGAAATATATACTTATCATATATGTAACCTACATTTAAAACATGTAGTCCACATATATGTGAGATATATGCAACCAATGAACTATATATATGTGTGATATATTCATTGTATGTAATCAACATATATTTACAATATATGCAACCTGTATATATGACCAATATTCTGCATATAGGCCGTGTATACGCGTCCATTTTATTCGCAAGAATTGGAAATTCCAGGAGAGAAATGTTCTCAGGTTCAAGCCTCCCTCTTGGATCCTTATTTCTCCACGAAAAATTTCAATTCATAAGGGAAATTTTCTAATTAAAAAAAATTCGAGTTGATATCCATCGATTTTCGATGAAATGGATATTTTCTTATTTTATATATGATAGAAAAAAGAGAGGGGACTGTGAATACGTGAAAGGCTGCACGATAGAAATAAAACTCCTCAAGAGACAATTGATAAGGAATAATTGTTATATCTTGAAAATATTTAGTATCTTACTTGTTTATTGAGATGTGACGAGAAATTGCTATACGCGCCTCGGCGTAGCGCGAGAGCTTGAAAGCGCGATGCAATATAGTGAGGTAAGTAGCATGGAATGTCATATTGTATTTTTATTTCAAAAACTGCAGGAAATACGGAAAATCGACAAAAGACAAAAATTATCCCTTATTAAATTCTCAACATTTTTTGAAAAGTTAATTTTTCTCTATCTCAGATAGTTAATGAGTTTGACTGTGGTGGCAATTTAAATAATTAAATTGTTAATAACAATTCAGGAGTTTCTATTTGGGAAAAATAACAAACAAATTCAGAATCAGCGACCCAAAAAACATAGATTTCACCCAAGTTATTTCACGGACCCCAAATCTTATACAGGGTGAGCAGGGGCGAAAGGACTAGAAATACAATATTTTCATCACTTCTATTTCAGTACAAAATTATTCAGAAATGGAAACTGAACCATTTAATATAGACATAAAGACCATGTCTAAAAAATTCGGAGTTATCATTCATATAGACGATACGAACTTCCAACAATATGAATAGCGTGCGATAGCTCAGTGGTAAACAGACACAAAAAGAATAAAATCATCCCCATCGATAACTTTTTAGAGGGTCCATTTAAGGATGTTAGTGTGCAGTCAGAGAGTGTTTGAAAAATGCAGCCAAAATTCCCAAAATTTTTTGACACATTCTTTGATTTTTTTAAAAACCGTGTGCAAAGTTTCAAATTTTTCGCGAGCGTAAATGAAATGTTATGAATTTTCGAAAAAATGCTATTTAACACGGAGTCTTATGGGAATTCAGAAAAAAAATTCAAAAGCAATGAAAAAATGCAGCCAATGTCACGAAAATTTGCACACGCGTAAAATGTTCATAAATGGACATATGAAAAAAATTTCATTCCGATTGCGAGCATTGTTTAAGCAAAATTTTTAAAAAACTCGCAAAAATCAGAATTTCAGCGCGCGCAGCTCGGAATAGCGACAACGTCGTAACAACCAACTGAATGGGGGTAAGCGCGGTCTATTCAAACGCATCCAATGAGAGAGCAACTCAGATGCGCACATCAACACTGCGCACGTCAGTACTGCTAACGTCTACAACCAAAATAATTTCTCTGTTGCCACGTTTTCCACTCACATGAATAATTTATCATTAATAATAAAAACGAGTTGCAAAAAATATTTAACCCCTGCAATGTGTAGAGGAAAAATTCTAAAGCTATAGAAAAAATCTATTTGACTATAAAACACTCCGAAAATGGGTTAATTATCCAATTGAAAAGTTGAAATTTTTTTGTTCAGGGATTGGATTTTTCAGAAAGAACAATAGATTCCCCTGCGTCCCACCGCCTACATGCCAACTGCACACTAACATCGTTAAATACTCTAGATCAATCCCCGATACCGATCTAAACGACTTTTACAGAGTAAACAAACAGTTTTGGTGGTTGGATACTGACGACAAACACATGAGAGAGCTAAAAGTAAGAGAAGAAATATTTAAACAATCGAATAATTCAAACAATGCTAGAAGACGCAATAGATATGCGAGACAAAATTACAGACCTCCATAAAATCTCTGAATTATTTAAATACAGCTCAACAAACATTGAAATTAATCATAATATGCAAACATTATGTCAGATTATTGTATTATTTTCTTTATTTCTTAAAGTCTATCAAGACTTAAATACTTATATACTGATACAAAATTATATTTGGCAATTTCTTACGTTGTAAAAATTAAGATATCCAATATAAAAATAATATTAATAACAATCATACTGAATAATTGGTCATACAATTAAAACAAAAATAATACTCGATTGGGACTACCCCCCTTATTTTTATATAAATCGCAAATATTCAAAGCCCCTTTTTTTTACAAATTAGCAAATACTATATTTTTTTTAGGGCTCAAATACTGATAACGATAGTAGAATACAAAATTCGCTCCAAATCAAAATAAACTGATATCCAAAAGATCAAAATCAAGGAAATGTATTAATTACAAAAATCCAATTCTATTGAAAATATTGTATAAATCTCGAGTGCCAGTCATGGCCAAAGTTTAAACAAAATAATTGTGTTCAATAATTTTTTTAATAACTAGTTTTTAATATTGTAAATAATGTAAATAATGACGTACTGAAAATAAAAACCATGTTGAGAAAAAAAAAAAAAATAGCTACGTGGTAAAGCGTTAGACTGCGAATTTGTAGGTTCTAGGTTCGAATCCCGCCGATAGGAAAATTTTAATTTGAATTAATAAGCTAATTAGATGGGAATATGGCAGTAATAAGCAGAGGAGGATTAGTTAAGTTATTAAATGCAGTGCCCCATTAAATAATCAACGTTTTGTTAGTCATACATAACAAATATTTCATATAGGGTTCCGTTTCGGCGCACGGTCCGTTTTGTCCGCCTGGTCCCTTCTGCTTGACACTCCCCTATTTTTTGATGGTTTGAGGGTTCAAGTCGACATAGCTCTATCAACGAAGAAGAGCGAGAGAGTTAACTCGACTTGTCTCTTCAAATATGAAAGAATTCGATCTAAGTCGAGGAAATTGGAGAAATAAGTGTCTGCAGAAGATGAAACTATGCATACAAAGAACTCACTCGATTTTAAATGAAATTCATCAATGAGTTCGAATAAATTCATAAAAGGGCAGCCGGTATCAGTTTATTGGCTCTCCTGTAAAATCCGCATTTCTCGACTCAAACTGTTTTACCCGAGGGGCTGGGAACTCCAAGATCGAGTGACACATGACTGCTAATAGTACATTAGAGTACAAGGTGCGAAATTCCGTTTTCGACGAATGTGAAGTTTACAAGCCGAGCCGAAGGCGAGGTCTGTACTCACATTCGTTGAAAACGGAATTTATCGCCGAGTGCTCTATACTGTTTTAGTTCAGTCCGTGTGGAAGCCGAGTTAATTGTACGATGCACGGAGCGCAGCATGCGATAAACTCGACTTATCGCACGGAGTGTACTAAATGCAATCAATTTCACTGGTGATTTCAATGACTTCATTGAATTTATGATTTCAGTGATTGCAAACTTGATTATTAGTGATTTCATGACTCACCATGATTTCATTGACTTCATCAAACTGAAATCAATGACTTCTGCATCATTGAAATCACTAAAATTTCACCAAACTGCAATAATAATTGAAACTGAAGAATTATTTATGAGAATTATTGATTTTACTAGGGCATCATGCGCGCTGATGCGCGCAACGAGCTTCCAGTAAGAGCTGTAGCGCACAACAGTTATTCAAAATAGCTGCCCGGCTACTCAGAACTCGCGGAATAAAATAGAAAAGAGTTGAATTAGAGAAAATGTCAAAATTGTCCATTTTGGCTGGAGAATGGCTGACCCCCGAAACCGGCCCACCCAAAATTTCGTCTTATCGATTCTTTCTTGTTTAATATCTTCAAAATAGCTGCCCGGCTACTCAGAACTCGCGGAAAAAAATAGAAAAGAGTTGAATTCAAAGTTTTTTTGACGTGGACACGTCGTACTTCCCGTTCTGCGAAAAAAACGACACCGATACCGAGACATCGTGACACCGACACCGACACCGCGACACCGACACCGTGACACCCACACCGCGACACCGACACCGCGACACCGACACCGACACCGCGACACCGACACCGACACCGTGACACCGACACCGACACCGCAACATTTCTAGAAACTTCTAGAATCTTCTCGAAAATTCGAGAACCGTTCAGGGGATTCATTTCAATTCTCCAAATATCGTTTAATGTTTCCAGAATGTTTCAGGACATTATGGAACTTTCTAGAAATTTCTGGAATCTTCTCAAAAATTCGAGAACCGTTTGGGAAACTCATGTCGATTCTCCAAATATCGTTTAATGTTTCCAGAATATTCCAGGACATTATGGAACGTTCTAGAAATTTCTAGATTCTTCTCGAAAATTCGAGAACCGTTTGGGAGATTCATTTCAATTCTCCGAATATCGTTTAATGTTTCCAGAATGTTCCAAAACATTATGGAACTTCTTAGAAAGATGAATTTTATTACATTGAGATATTTATTTTTCATTCCTCTTTTTCCTCTCTACTTGACATTTTCCATTTCACTCAGATTCTAACACCATTACCCAGGCTACATAGACGTGTCCGCGGCAAAATTCATCGGGTGTATCAGCGGCACTAGCTAGTGCCGCGATAGATACAGCCACCCCAGCTTTTTTCCTCTTGCATTCGCAAAGTTCAGTGTTAATCCAAATAAACATGTCTCGTAATCATTTTCTTTGAATAGACACCAGTCTCCTTATATGATAATTTTGCTTTGTGGAGGTAAAGCAAGATTTGAGAGTCGTCACATGCATATTGCGATTTCTTCGATTTCACATGATTTCATTGACTGCGAATGAATTCATTGTGACTTCAAGAAATGACTTCATGGTTTGAAATCATGAGATTTCAGTGATTTTAGTAATATTACCGATTTCATTGATTTCAGGCGTGACTGCAAATTGATTTCAGTAGCTAGTGACACATGACTGCAGAGAGTTCCCAGCCCCTCGGTTTGACCAATTCGCTACTGAATTGTCATCAGATCTCCATGTTTTCTGACCTCGAGAAATATTCTAAAATATTTTCCGAGTGATGTTCGTGTGTGCGCGCGCACGCGCATGCGTGTGTGTGTGTGTGTGTCTCCGAAAGAAATTTTGCCCGACGATTCCTCCCGAACTAATTGTACGATTTAAGTTCTGTTGCTGCCAATCGACGCATGTTCATGAGACTTAAAGCTGATGAGACTGTAGTTGAGATTTTCTCTGCGGTTTTCAGGTTTTTTTGAAAAAAGTGGCCGACAGTTGACAAAAAGTGTTTTTTTCCACAAATTCTACAATTTCTCATGGAAAAACGATCGCATTTGTGTAATTTTTGTCTCAATCGATGCACTATGATGCGACTCAAATCTGCTTAAAATTTTAAGGTAATCGTCATACCCATTACTGAGTTATTCGAATAAAACTTTTGCATCATCAATTCTCTTCGGAGAAAACTCTCAGATTCTTTTCGAAACTTTTTTTTCGAATAGAATTCTTTATTCATTTCCTATTTCATTTTTTCATAATAACGCCTGTAAAAATCTGAGGCAAAACTGACAAAGCGGGAAGTCCTTTGCGCGGCTCCAACGGGTCACACTCACAATGCGAGCGAGCCTGCGAGCGACCAACAACGCACCCCTAGTTTTTTACATTTTATCGACTGTAAGTAGGAATGAATAATCATATTATGAAAGAAAATTGAATGATCTCTATTCTTTAATCGAAAAAATTAATTATTTTCTGCAGCGAATCAATGAGAAAATGAGTTTTTCGACTATTAGTCCAGTAAAGATAGCTGTGAAATACCACCTTGAGTAAAAAAGGTGCAAATTTGAGGGAAGTTGTATTGAGAGCCCATTAAACTTTGTGTGAATTTGCACCACTCTCACCCCCGGGGGTCATGTGAAAAAAAAATAAAAACACCCCCAAAAAACACATTTTTGTTCATAACTCGGAAACGAAGAATGTTATCGCAAAAAGTTTCGAATAAAAAATGTGGAGAATAAAATTCTACGTAAAAACGGTCCTATGAGTTTTTTCTCATCTTGGTTATTTTACAAGCTAGAATTGTTTAACACTGGCTACGTTTGTGTCCCTCGCGCTGCGCCACTGGCATGGAGAGGGACAAATGTATATACTCGCGCTCGTTCCCACTCATTGCGATTCGCCTTGTCCTCTTTCGCATGCGTCAGCCGATGAAAGCGCTGAGTGCGAGTGAGACACAAAATCGAAGGGAAGGGGAAGGCAAATTCTCCCGCCCGTTGAGCTCGTTGAGAGCATCAAAATGATTTTTGAACATATTCCGCGCCTACTTCAAAATTCTGCAAATTGTAATTAGTATTCGATTTTGATGATTTTTTTTTTTTTTTAATTGATCCTAATTCTATTCATATAAAAAGTGGGCTAAAGCCAAGGCGTAAAATTTGTTTATGAACAAAATATCCCTCGGTACGGACCCTTTCGTTTAGAATATCTCGAAAACTATTGAGAGGTTGTCGAGATATCCATTATGAAAAAGTTGCCTAATTTTATGACAAATAAAATTGTTTTCGATTTTTATTTCTGCGACTCATAGTTTTTAAGTTATGGCTATTTTTTTGTCAGCGCGCGCCATTCTACATGCGGCCTGTTTATTATTCATTATTTGCTTTCATTAATATTCCATTGAACAATTCATATTTCCCTTTTTTTCTCCTCAAAGTACATTTAGAGTCTATGTCCTCAGACTTTTCATTCAATTTTTCACTTTCATTGTGATCAAATTACTGATAGAAAAAATTATTAATTTTCGGAGCGGTTTTTGAACACGATTGTTTTTCCGATAACATACCACTCTTTTCAGACATTGGTTTGAAAAATGGTGAATTGTCAACATTTGTTGGAAAAATCCGAAATTTTAATTTCATTATGCGGATAAATGTCCATTCACACTCCATTTGCCTCTGCTGTAGGAGCGAGAGAGACAGAGCTATACCAATCCGTGCACAAGATAGAGACACTTGTTCCTCTTGAGCATTGTCTCTATTGAAAAATGAAAATAAAAAGTGAATATTACAATTTTGATCCATCATCGAATTTTGATTGCTTTTCCTCGCTTCATTTCATGCTCGTAGATGCAAGTGAGTTTATTTTTCTACCAAATTGCAATTATATTGTTGGAAAATTCCGCTAAGCCTTGAAAAATATTCCTATCTATATTATTAGTAATTAATATTATGTGCGATGAAGAATTTTTACTGATGAATGAGTCATTTTTCATTTAGAAGACCAATGCAATTTTTCCGTATAAATAATCGGCTCTTCACAAATTTTACCATTTACGAACATACGAATTTGAAATTCGTCGATTCTACTGGTTCCATTTTTTTTAAAAGAATACTCAAATGATACTTCTTGGTCATATGACACTCTTTCTGAAAAATCAATGACATAAACCATAAATTGATTTACTCCGATGACATCTGAAAGCGGTTTGTAGTAGAGAGAACGGGCGGCTTAGGGAGAGTGAAAAAACACGAATTCAAAGCTACATATAGAAAAATATAATATCCAGAATCAACATTATACATAACATAAATAAATATAATATGCAGAATCAATATCATACATAATATCACCAAAAGTCTTCGAGATCAATCTCCATTTCTTCTCTGTCCAATTCTAGAAGCTCTTCACCTGGATCTGCCATTGTAATATCTCCTCCTCGGTTGAACTCACAGAACTCGTCATCTGCATTTGCCATTACAACATCTTCCCCAAGAATTGCCGCTTCGCTTGTATCTTGAGTCTGTGTTGGAGTCTTAACTGAGATATTCTTACAGCGCCCATCGTTGCAGTTCTTACATATCTCACTGCAAAGCAACCCAGCTTTTCTGCATCCACAATGAGCTGACCCACATTCAGTCTTACAAGCACAAGAAACCTAAAAGACAAATTAAGCCAAATGAATCTCTCATGAGAGTAGGAATGTTCAGTTAAAAATAACCTGCAATTGATATTGATGGAAAAGTTGAGTTTTTATTATTTGACTAACCTTTTCAAGCAATTCTTTCGGAGCAGGATCTTGAGCAGACATGACAGGTACCAACATATAATTCAATCGTTTCCATCCCCAATCTTCAGCTCTGAGTTGATTTCCAAGCCATAGCTGCACTTGATAATAGACTCGCTTGGCGTGTTCACGCAGTGCTGATTCTGTAGGCGGCAGCAATGATAATGGCGCTTCTTTCTTCGCGGTCTTCACCGATGAAATGAACATCTTGTATCTCAATTCCGATAGGGATATTCCACATGTAGGAGCACTATATAACCGCAGAATTAGTTGTTCAGCAGCTGGATAGATATCATTGACGGTTTTGTTAGGTTCATAGAATATATGAGTGATTCGTTGTAATTCCTGATCATTATTAAGTTCCCCAAGGATTTTTTTCTTTCCTTTTTTGTAAATAGCACTGGTGGAATCACAACCGCTGAAGGCATGTGCAAGCAAAAGGAATGGCTTCAGATGTGCAGCGGATGATGAAGAATAGATCGCATCTTTTTTAGCTCCCGGTGTTTTTTTGTAGAAGTAGATGTTGTTTTCAGTAGTAGTCGAGCCAATCAATAAAACAAGTAAATCAACATCATTACCCACTATCGTCACAGACGAATGTGTTTTTCTCAATTCAATAGCAGTATTGACTATTAACGAATCTGCATCTTCGTGTGCTACCTTAGCATTCATTCTATGTCGTCGTAAGAATAGTGAAAGCAGCTCTACAAATTTGTATTTGTTGGCAACATTGTTCAGGAATGTAAGTTTTGTCATTGTTACCATTGCATCTTCCTTAATTTCAACGTCAGCAGCAAAATTATTCTCCTTGCGACGATATCTCTCATAAGATTTGACTCCGATCAACTCGTTATTATAGCCGTCAAAAACAATCGTACATTCAGATCCGAAATGTTCAGCCACATAAGATCTATAAGTCTCAAAAATCCCAGCGTAGGTTTTACCATGAGGCCAAGTCACTTGGTGTATTAACCATCCGCCATCAACGACGTAAGTGGTTTTGGATAACACTGATAGATTATTTGTAAATGTTGAAAATTCACTATAAAGATCCGATTTCTTATTCTTCCTAAGAAATCCACTTTCGTCGAATAAACTCATTGGAAATGGAGAAAGTTCATAGCCCAATGCACGACGTGTCAATCCGTCATCGTTATGCATAAGTGTCGCAATTCTCTGAAATAATAAGGACGTGTCGATTCCAACAAATTTATCGTCGATTATATGAGCCCCTTCCTTAGCAGTAGCTAGAGTGCTGACTTTAAACCTTCTGGACAATGAAATTTTTCCTACTTTTTTTCCTATCAATGCTGCCATTGCCGCTTCTCCTCTCTCGATTGCCATATGACAATTTATTGAAGGCCCACCAATGACTCCTGTTGATAGTGAGATCAACGACTTTGTGTCTGAGGAAGCACAAGCTTGTCCAAACGGTTTGTGCATTTTCAGCCAAGACATAAAGCTGTCAAGATCCTTTGTGTTAGTGTCTATTCGGCTATCAGAAAGATCAACATGCTGCTCACTACTTGATGAATCTACCCCACAATAATCCTCTAAAGATTCCATGACCTTCATAGCTGATGGCATGCCAAGGAGGTATCGAGCTACAACGCTCGGTGTAACGCCTCTTCCATGTCTCAAATCGGTTCCAAAGAAACGATTCAATGTCTGCTCAATGACCATGTCAGCACCTAGGCCACACCATGCTTTGTCCGATCGATGAATCATAAATCCTTCTTCTGTGGTGAATTTAGCAAACTCTATTGGGTCCATCTCGTCCTCCAAATCTTTCATGTCTTGTAAATAAATTTGTGCACATGTCGCATATTTATTATGGCCAGCTGCATGAAATAATGGGAGCATCTCTTCGATGCATTGCAAGTGCAATTGCCAATCTGCTAAACGCTCAGACTCAATAAATTTCAAGGCAACTGTAACGCTCCTAAAGTATTGAACCCAGAGTTTTGCAGTAGAACCAGCGTCTTCTAATTCATTGAGTTTCTGTTCGAATGCCGCAGCTATCTTGCAGAACACTGGCTCTGCACGATAGTCACCGAGTGTGTAAGGACGAGAAGGATCTCCAGTCCAACTTGCAAAGAATTCGCGTACTTCATCCTCTGATCCCTTGTACAAATCCAAACTTTGGCAGATTATTATGCCCAGGGCAGTCGGTCTGTCGCTTTAGAGTGTTCGACAATTGCTCGAGCCTTCAGATAAAGGGGTTGATCGTATGTTATGAAACACTTCTTTTGACCTAATGCTTCACTTTCTGCTTGTGCATGACATATGGAAGTATAGATAGTAGTTAGTTCTGAAGGTGGCGCATTTATAAATGGCAGACATGTGATATTGGATACTTGGAATGTCGTCTCATGAGACGATACCTCCATAAAGCCTTTCCACGAAGGAAATTTTGGAATCTTGAGGGTTGTTACCATTAGGTACGCTGCATAAGAGGGTCCTAATGCACGTTGTTTTTCAAGGTGATACGTCTTTGTCGAGAGATATTCTATGTTTTGCAATGAGTTGGTGTTAGCAATGGGACATGGTACAATTTCGATCGTTTTTTGTGATGCTAATACAGAAGCAGTTGGCATTTGGCCCAATTTTTTCGAGCCACCTTCAAATTTAACAGCATATTCAGGTGTATGAACAGCTATTCCTCCTAAACAATGAAACGTTTCTTTTCCATTCAAAGTCTTCACGTTATGGTCAGTATTATCGAACACATATTGAATGAAAACATCTTTGTCAATGGTCACCTTAGGGGGATCCATGATTGTTGAAGCTTCATACAGCTGCATACTGTGATAACTGGGGCATATGCCTAATGCTGCTAAAATATCAATAATCAATCGTAATCCTGTTTTCCTATAAATGTAAGTGCCAGTAGCTAATAATAGCGTTGATATAAAGCGTCGAGGACAGAGGATTGAAATAATTATATGGGCGATATACTCGAGTTTCTTAGATTTCTGTTCTGCAGGTGCAGAATCTTGTGGAAATAACAGATGAGTCAAGAAAGTTGTTAAAATTGGTGGGATGTCGGAAGCAACGTTATCGAGAAATTCACTCGGTGGTGGATAGGATTCATGTTCGTAAGAGCATTTTGAAATATCATCACGAATCATTTCTGCAGCTACTGTCACAATTGTTTTTTTCTGAAGTTCATCGACTGATTTACCAGAGAACCATTCACAACAAATTTCAGACAGATTGAATGCTTTGAACAGAATTTCAGTCCGCCGCCCAGGATGCTTCAAAACATAAATATCGGAACCAAATTTTTTTTTCAATTCTTTTAACAGTATTTTTGTACTGACCGCGTTTTCTCCCATAGCTTCCTGCAAAGATGAAACAGAGAATCTAAATTCCCCGCTTCCTTCGATGTATTGAATCAGATCGTCAATGGCTGCTTTCTTCTCTGAATTCAAGTTTTGATCTGGAGTTTCTGCCGATTGCTTCCTGAAGAATTTAGTACGACATTTGGAATGATAAGCGGCATTTACACTCTGCAGAGACGAGATTCCAGCCAATCGCTCTGCTATCAATCTGCTTTCATAGTCATCCGTTTGATTGGCCTTTTCAATTATCGTATTTTTGCTTTTTAGATCGTCACTTTTAACAGAGTGTACCTTCTTATGCGAGCGATCGATTTTGTTCCCGCAAAATAAGCACAACTCACTGAAATTGAAAGTTGACGTGGATTCTCCTGGCATGTGTTCTGGTGCAACTGGCTTCGTTGGTGTGGTCGTTAATGACTTTGATTTTGGACATCTCTTCCTACATTTATCATGGAACACTACAGAATTTTTTCCTTCCCATATCCGCCACTTATTATCTCCCTTCTCCTTACTATTGATTATCAAAGTATTCAATCCTTTTTCACAAACTTTGCTTATCTTATCCGCACTATTATTAAGTGATCCGTCACAAATTGAACACAAAATTTCTGGATACATGGCAGATGAAAAAATGAAATGGAATGGATCACAAGAACAATATATATACTTGTTGAACTCCGGTAAAAGTAATAAATACTCTGTAATATTTTCGAAATTTTTATTTATTCTGAAGACTTTAACTGTTGATTGAACTGATAGATATTACTTGAGGGTGAGTTTAGTTCGATTATTATACTGAATAGTGTAGTAGTTGGTGAATTACTGCTGAATTTGAAATCTATGAGGAAAGTCTAGCTTTTTGCAAGAGGGTAGACTGGAGAGGGCTGGTAAGTTGGAGGGAGTAAGTCCCAAGGAGGCTATTGGCCCTTAGAGAGGTGATAGCTAAGTAGAGAGGGATTTTATGAATTATGGAATCTGAGAAATTTTACCACAGGGAAGGTATCGAGTGACTAATTAAAATGTTTCCTAAGAAGTTGGGGCCAACAGGGTGGTAAAATGATCTGAAAGGTCCTGAGTTTTCGAGGATTAGGGCAATAAAATAATTTAGTAATGAGAAAATGGACAATTAGAATAAACCTACCTACCTACTTACCTAAGGGTAGACCTATGGCAGTGTAAAGAGAAGGTTGTTAGTGTAAAGAAAAGAGGAATATTTCTAGATATTTTTCAACATTATAGATGGTTCCTCGAAGGGGCTCTCGACTTATGCCCCCTTCGAGAGTCACTGAATCATCAATTTGTTGATGATTGATCATTGGAGGTTTTTCAGGAAAAATTCCTAAATTTCACTTACCTCGTTTAAGCAATGTTGATCACTAAAGCACTTCTGAGAACTAGAATATTTGTCTATATTTAGCTTTGAATTCGTGTTTTTTCACTCTCTCTAAGCTGCCCGTTCTCTCTACTACAAACCGCTAGTATCATTTGAGTATTCTTTTAAAAAAAATGGAACCAGTAGAATCGACGAATTTCAAATTCGTATGTTCGTAAATGGTAAAATTTGTGAAGAGCCGATTATTTATACGGAAAAATTGCATTGGTCTTCTAAATGAAAAATGACTCATTCATCAGTAAAAATTCTTCATCGCACATAATATTAATTACTAATAATATAGATAGGAATATTTTTCAAGGCTTAGCGGAATTTTCCAACAATATAATTGCAATTTGGTAGAAAAATAAACTCACTTGCATCTACGAGCATGAAATGAAGCGAGGAGAAGCAATCAAAATTCGATGATGGATCAAAATTGTAATATTCACTTTTTATTTTCATTTTTCAATAGAGACAATGCTCAAGAGGAACAAGTGTCTCTATCTTGTGCACGGATTGGTATAGCTCTGTCTCTCTCGCTCCTACAGCAGAGGCAAATGGAGTGTGAATGGACATTTATCCGCATAATGAAATTAAAATTTCGGATTTTTCCAACAAATGTTGACAATTCACCATTTTTCAAACCAATGTCTGAAAAGAGTGGTATGTTATCGGAAAAACAATCGTGTTCAAAAACCGCTCCGAAAATTAATAATTTTTTCTATCAGTAATTTGATCACAATGAAAGTGAAAAATTGAATGAAAAGTCTGAGGACATAGACTCTAAATGTACTTTGAGGAGAAAAAAAGGGAAATATGAATTGTTCAATGGAATATTAATGAAAGCAAATAATGAATAATAAACAGGCCGCATGTAGAATGGCGCGCGCTGACAGAAAAATAGCCATAACTTAAAAACTATGAGTCGCAGAAATAAAAATCGAAAACAATTTTATTTGTCATAAAATTAGGCAACTTTTTCATAATGGATATCTCGACAACCTCTCAATAGTTTTCGAGATATTCTAAACGAAAGGGTCCGTACCGAGGGATATTTTGTTCATAAACAAATTTTACGTCTTGGCTTTAGCCCACTTTTTATATGAATAGAATTGGGATCAATTTAAAAAAAAAAAAATCATCAAAATCGAATACTAATTACAATTTGCAGAATTTTGAAGTAGGCGCGGAATATGTTCAAAAATCATTTTGATGCTCTCAACGAGCTCAACGGGCGGGAGAATTTGCCTTCCCCTTCCCTTCGATTTTGTGTCTCACTCGCACTCAGCGCTTTCATCGGCTGACGCATGCGAAAGAGGACAAGGCGAATCGCAATGAGTGGGAACGAGCGCGAGTATATACATTTGTCCCTCTCCATGCCAGTGGCGCAGCGCGAGGGACACAAACGTAGCCAGTGTTAAACAATTCTAGCTTGTAAAATAACCAAGATGAAAAAAAACTCATAGGACCGTTTTTACGTAGAATTTTATTCTCCACATTTTTTATTCGAAACTTTTTGCGATAACATTCTTCGTTTCCGAGTTATGAACAAAAATGTGTTTTTTGGGGGTGTTTTTATTTTTTTTTCACATGAGCCCCGGGGGTGAGAGTGGTGCAAATTCACACAAAGTTTAATGGGCTCTCAATACAACTTCCCTCAAATTTGCACCTTTTTTACTCAAGGTGGTATTTCACAGCTATCTTTACTGGACTATATATCTCGAATCTAACTTGATATAATGAAATTCTCGCAAGAAACTTTTTCACAACTCACACTACCTATAATACCTATAATAGTCAGTTATAAGTTATAATACCCCAAGAGCTTGAAAATTATCGGGTATTTCCCAAAAGCTTCGTTGCTGGGCAGGGAAGCTGGAAGGAAATACTTGATTAATTTTTAAGCTCGAGGGGTATTCGGTGGATTATTTTTTTACTCGAATTTCGACCAGTAGGTGTTTGATGTTTAACATTTTCGTAGGTAGGCTTTATGTTCCACTCATATCGATGGACCTCAATATCAGTTTGATGTTTATCACATTCACATAGGTTACAAGTCACTGAAGAATGATTGTTGATCCCCTAGCAACAGGGAGATTTTCTAAAAATTACCGGTATAATTCCCGTGGTTGCTAAGGCGCAATGTTGGATACAAAGCTCCTATTGGTTGAAATTCGAGTGAAAAAAAACAACGGAAAAAAGAGAGCGTAGAAGCTACGCCACAGAAGTGAAACTTCATGGAAGACAGTGTCTTCCGTTGGGGAAGGGGGGGGGGGCATCGTTGCGCTGTGCGCACACCAATTCACGGCGCTGCCCCCTCCCCGATGATGTCGGTTACTTCCGTTGCATACGGACTTTCGTGTATTTCATTCACACCCATCGCGCCTATAGAAGTTTCACTTCAAAAACTCTAGGAAAACTTCGCTATCTCTCTTCATCATCATCATCATCATCATCATCATTATTATTGATTCGTTATCATCTTATCGCTCGCCCTCACCACACTCTGTTTCGGCGTGATTTGATGTAACTGCAACGGAAGTCCGTAATAGGAAAAGAACCAGCGAGCCATATAGTACTCGAGATCTATGTGTAAACATGATATTAATTCCAATCGCTTTCCATTAATTCACTTAAAACTCTCCTACGGCCATATAGCGATCACAAAAACCAGTTAAAGAATTGAAAATGAATATTAAAGACAATTCATTTCATTGAAAGATGCCAACGTTTCGGACACTATATGTGTCCATCATCAGGGCAATATTTTATTGTTCTGCGAAAAATTAACAAAAAATTATAATTATTTTACAACTCAAGTCTATCTATATATCATTCTGAAAAAAATTAAAATAACAAAATAAACGACAGAATTTCATAATTTACCTAAATCCCATTGAATGTAAAGGGAGCAGAACAAAAATAACCAACAATTATACAAGACAGCAAAAATACATGTCATTGGCCTCTTCTAACCTAGAAAATACAATGCATAGATATCAATGATCCAAACTGATAAAGAAAACTTTATGACAATGAAATTCATGTTTTGAATAAAAAATAACAATATAGTGAACAATAAAAACTAACTAAATGTTCATTCTATGTGAATCTACTGAAAATGATGATAAAATTGTGAGACCATTGTAAACAACATACCGTTGGTTCAGATGTCAGAAATCGAAGAGAGCGAAACATCAGAGCCATCTGGTGAAACCAATAAAAAACTAACCACCAGAATTATCAATTAAATGTCTGGATCATTAGACAAATATGCATTATATTGCACATGTTTTTAAACTAGCAAACAATCAAAAAATTCAAAAACTTTAAAAATTTTTTAACAAAAATGTCAAGTACATTAAAAAATTACTAATCAATTACGTCCATAAAATCAGTCAGATGAATTTCATTGTCATAAAGTTTTCTTTATCAGTTTGGATCATTGATATCTATGCATTGTATTTTCTAGGTTAGAAGAGGCCAATGACATGTATTTTTGCTGTCTTGTATAATTGTTGATTATTTTTGTTCTGCTCCCTTTACATTCAATGGGATTTAGGTAAATTATGAAATTCTGTCGTTTATTTTGTTATTTTAATTTTTTTCAGAATGATATATAGATAGACTTGAGTTGTAAAATAATTATAATTTTTTGTTAATTTTTCGCAGAACAATAAAATATTGCCCTGATGATGGACACATATAGTGTCCGAAACGTTGGCATCTTTCAATGAAATGAATTGTCTTTAATATTCATTTTCAATTCTTTAACTGGTATGTGTAAACATCTCATCGGCCGGCCACCCGAGGGACTGTGTTGAGAGAGTAGCGCAGTTCGACGTCATGTCCGGCAGGGATTGGCAGTAATAGTTACTTTAGTAATATTTTCAGCTTTAATGACAATTACATTTGTAATATTTGGATGGAGATTCCCTATTTTTGACGTGGATACGTCTATGGTTTCATTTTTGAGGTGTCATTTTGTGAATAAATATTTATTTACTAACGCCATCTAGTAGGTGTGTCTTATACTAACGCCTCGACGATATTATGGATAAATTATCGATTGATAATTACTTAAAGTTATCGACGGTTGATAATAATCAAACTTAATTATCATGACGATAGAGGTTTCTCTATTCTTCATCCTGGTTACGCTTAAACACTTACGATTGATCGCATATAAACGCTTGGTAAATAGGATGTTCTAAAAAGTTCCAGAATATTCTAAAAAGTTCTAGAATGTTCCGGAAAGTACTAGGATGTCCTAAAAAGTTCCAGAATGCTCTAGAAAGTTCTAAAATTTTCTAGAAAGTGCTAAAATACTCTAGAAAGTTCTAGAATGTTCTGGAAAATACTAGGATGATCTAAAAAGTTCCGGAATGTTCTAGAAATTTCTAGAATTTTCTGGAAAAAGCTAAAATATTCTAAAAAGTTTCAGAATGTTCTGAAAAGTTTTAGAATGTTCTGGAAAGTGCTAGGATGTTCTAAAAAGTTCCGGAATGTTCAAGAAAGCTCTAGAATTTTCTGGAGTGTGCTAAAATATTCTAAAAAGTTCTAGAATTTTCTACAAAATGAAAAAATATTCTTGAAAATTTTAGAATGTTCTCAAAAGTCTGGAAATCTCTCAAAATATTTCAAATGATTGTAAATTTTCATAGATCTTCCACGAATTAGAGGAATTAAATCAAATTAATCTCGATGAAAACTGAACCACCACAAGGCGGACCATACAACATTAGTTATTCATAATATAAGAAATTTATTTCTTAAAAGAACGAAAAAACAGATTCCATCGAGATACGCGGTAGCGAGGGGCTGGGAACTCTTTGCAGTCATGTGTCACTAGCTGCTGAAATCAATTTGCAGTCACGCATGAAATCAATGAAATCGGTGATATCACTGAAATCACTGAAATCTCATGATTTCAAACCATGAAGTCATTTCTTGAAGTCACAATGAATTCATTCGCAGTCAATGAAATCATGTGAAATCGAAGAAATCACAATATGCATGTGACGACTCTCAAATTTTGCTTTACCTCCACAAAGCAAAATTATCATATATGGACTCGGTGGCACGGTCAAAAGAGCAGCGACTCGTGCAAGTCTACAGCGTCCAGATTTTGGGCAGATTACTACTTGTAGGCACTTGTACGATTTCGCTGTAGAGTCAACAAATGGTATACACGCGATTTACTGCACCAACGAAGAGCACATGGCAGAGGAAACCGCCTTGGAATCCCGCTTCAAGAATGCAATCACCATTTATGGAACTCGGAAGTTCCATTCTTTTGTTCCAATTCCCAACTCTCGCAAAATTAGATGTAGACTTTATTCATTAGATCAAAACTATGAAGATCATTGTACAGAAAAGTAAGTTTTCATTTTATTTTATTTTTTTAACAGAAAAGTAAGTGACAGCCAAAAATTGATTGGACTTTGAAATTAAATTTCAGAATTTCAGCAGAAGGAATAACAGGAGACCAACTATGAACCCGAAAGCACGGAGATAAATAGCACCCTCACCTATTCAATAAACAATTCAATAATTCAGTAGTGTGCAATTGAAATTAAACACAATATTCCATGCATGTGTGATTGATTACTCTCCGTAACATTATTTTTTGCTTCCGGATGGAAGCCTTGTAATCGTTCCATTTTCACATTTTCTAATTATGGCTGGAAATGATGTAGAATGGTGTGAAACGTAAAAATACGAAGTTTGGAGCCAATGTCCGTATGTGCGGGTGTCCACTCGGTGGTCACTTTTTCGTAAATTTAACAATTAAGTGGGGAAATCATTCCCAAAAAATCTGAAATTTTGATAGATTGTTGGTATTAGTTGAAGCTAGTTCTGTGCCAAATTTCAGCTTGATCGGTCAAGCAGTTTTTGAGAAATAGTGATTTGTTTGTAAATATTTTGACGTCAATATCTCGAAAACGACTGCACCGATTTGATTTTTTTTTTTTCAAAATCCTCGTCTCCATATTATCTATCTCAATCAACCGAAATATGTATACCCGTCGATACAAAGTTTTTGAGATATGGCCACTTTTCTGTTTTTCACCGAAAATAATTGTAATTGCTCTAACTCTCGAAGAAATCAAGATATCAACTTGAAATTTAGCATGAAGGTGACTCTTATGATTGTCATGTTTGGTATTGAAAATCAGCTCCATCGGACAATTAGTTCCGGAGTTATTCAATTTTGTATATAAATCTAATTTATTCGATATCTCGAAAACGACTGCACTGATTTGATTTCTTTTTTTTTCAAAATCTTCGTCTCGATATTATCTGTCTTAAGGATGTTCTGCCTACATTTTGGACATTATAAGGAAATATAAGAAGTTGATGAAATTTTTTTGTAAGATTCTTCAATCTATTGAAGAACCGCATGCAAAATTTCAGCTTTCCTGCGAGCTGCATAATAAAGTTATGATTTTTTAAAAAATATCAATTTAACACGTGTTCTTATGGAAAATTCACGAAAAGTTAGTGAAATCGATGAAAAATAGGCCTAGCGTAATGAAACTCCGGCTATAGGTCAATCGTTATGTCACGGAAAAACGTTATATTCTTACGCATCCCCCAGACTAATAATTAGTAATAAAAAATGGCAAAATAGGCGAAAATTTACCTTTCTTGCGCGCGCAGCTGGAAAGTACGACAACGTCGCAACACTTTCAACGAGAGAGGGGCAGCGCGCAAAATACAAATCTGGGGTATCTGGGGAATGAATAAACTGTACAGCCGAGTGTGGCCTAGTCAACCAATGGTACCAGCCCGTGTTACCAAATTTCTCTAGTTCCCAACGTTGCCGCTGTTAACGACTAGATTTATGTTTTTTTCAGAAATTATCAAATCGATTATCGGAAATTTTTTGATTGATCCTATGAATATTTATTAGGAAAAAGAGTTATGAGGAATATAATGACACCATAAAAGTGACCAAATTTAACCTCAATGGGGTAATTTAAAATTTCATTTTTTCGTCTTCAGGGGTTGGAATTCCCCACAAAACCCTACCTTCCCCCTACAGCTCACCCCCCCCATTGCAATCTAGGCAGAACATCCTTAATCAACCAAAATATATATACCCGTCGATATAAAGTTTTTGAGCTATGGCCACTTTTCTGTTTTTCACCGAAAATAATTGTAATTGCTCTAACTCTCGAAGAAATCAAGATATCAACTTGAAATTTGACATGAAGGTGACTCTTATGATTGTCATGTTTGGTATTGAAAATTAGCTCAATCGGATGGTCAGTTCCAGAGATATTCGTTCGGGAATTACGAAATAATAACACAATATGTATATTCATTCATGTAGTTTTCCAGATATGGCCAATTTTCTATTTTTCACTGGAAATTATTGTAATCTGTACCTGTGGGAACGAAGTTAGATGATTGAAGATGTTAACAGCGTTACCATTTGTGTGATTTTGTCACCAGTACGCCCTCATTTTTCCAATAATTGAACCAGTTCCAAAATTCTGTAAAAATTCCTAATACTTCCCCATAACCCCCCGATAGATCTCCAATCAAGAAATCGAGTAAAAAAACGTTCACACCTTCAAACAAGATATAAACGAAGAAGCAACGACGTCCTTCAAATTGCGAAATTGAATTTTTTTCATTCTAACGTGTTCTCTCACTATTCAGCTAGCTGAACCAATTCAATTTAAAAAACCATCCGGAAGCTCACCATCAATTTATTGATGGCAAGGAAACAACGCATATCTACAGCTGCATAGCCTTAGTTGCATGGCCTCTACGCCTGCTTGTTTTGATGATTTTCGGATCAAAATTTCATGAATTTTCTTCGAAAAAAATAATTTGTTTATAATAAAAATTAAATAATTATTGGTTTTTTCCTTCTGGAATTTTTGCGTCTGTAATAAACCACTTTCCAACAGATAATTATTTTTCTACTTTGCCACAGACTGCGTATTCGATGAGTTCCAAAATTTTCCATGTCAATGGTATTCAAGGAAAATGCGACTTTCTTTATGAACAAAAATTATAGCTCACTAACTATGGGACGCTTCATTACAAAAAAAATACAAGAAGTTCAGGGAAATATATGCTATATCATATATTTTTTTCAGAATTTTCGCTTCATGTCAAAGTATTTTTTTGTTTAAATAAATCAAATTATTGATAAAAAAATTAATAAATATTGATTTTTTCCCACCGTTTTTTTTTTCTTCATAGAAATTGATCCTTCCCCAACAAAAAAGCCTTCTTACATTTTTTCCATAAAACGCATATTTGTCGAATTAGAAGTTCTCAAAAAAAAGGCTTTTCTCATTATGCCAAAACTTTGAGTCACCATAAATTTTCCAAAAAAAAATTTTTTCCATTTTTTTTTTCAAAAAATGATATATCTAGGGGCCCTTCGCGATATGTGAAAGTATCATAAGGAAAAAAAAAACATGCATTTTTTTTTGAGTGAAATAGCATGGAATGTCCCATATAGGAGACTGGTGTCTATTCAAAGAAAATGATTAAGAGACATGTTTATTAGAATTAACACTGAACTTTGCGAATGCAAGAGGAAAAACTTTGAATTCAACTCTTTTCTATTTTTTTCCGCGAGTTCTGAAGAGCCGGGCAGCTATTTTGAAGATATCAAACGAGATAGAATCGAAAAGACGAAATTTTAGGTGGGCCGGTTTCAGGGGTCAGCCATTCTCCAGTCAAAATGGCCAAATTTGACATTTTCTCTAATTCAACACTTTTCCATTTTTTTCCGCGAGTTCTGAGTAGCCAGGCAGCTATTTTCAATAATTGTTGTGCGCTACAGCGCTTACTGGAAGCTCGTCGCGCGCGTTAGTGGGCATGATGCCCTAAAAAAAGTAAAATCAATAATTCTGATAAATAATTCTTCAGTTTCAATTATTATTTCAGTTTGGTGAAATTTTAGTGATTTCAATGATGCAGAAGTCATTGATTTCAGTTTGATGAAGTCAATGAAATCATGGTGAGTCATGAAATCACTAATAATCAAGGTTGCAATCACTGAAATCATAAATTCAATGAAATCATTGAAATCATTATTGAAATTGACTGCATTTAAATAAATAGCAGTCATGTGTCACTCGATCTTGAAGTTCCCAGCCCCTCGCGCGGTAGCGTATCGGCCAAGTACTTGTTTCATAACCTCACATACCAAGGCCGAGCGCTACCAAGTATCTATACACGACACAACTTCCCCTTCCACTACCTCCAATTCTTTTTTCGGGGCTATTAAATAAATGTCACCACTTACAACAAAACTGCCCTTAGTTACACTATATAAATCGCATATCAGCTATCCACTGATGTCGCTATTTATTTAATTAATTGAATATTACTGAAGATATGTGCATAGCAACGAGCTACTGTGCACATTTTCACGAATTTTATTATCTCCGAAAGTTATTGGTCACATTGGAGTCACTGAGTTGGCTGCAATGAAATGAACACAATCGCGTCTTTATTTTTGATGTTCAGCGATTGCCATCAGTGCAGGGTGAACGGGTCGAACTATACCGAAACTCTAGTGAATCGGTCGGTAACTCGTTTAGTAAAGTGCAATAGTCCAAGCTCGATACAAAACGCAAAACTCTCATGAGGATTGACATTAGCATTGAAAACTGCGCCAAGTACGTTGGTCCTGACTTTTTTTTCCATTTTTTTTTCGTTCATTGATTCTTCATAGTTTCCAGCAAACTTGGCGCTCATTTCTCATTTCCTTCATTTTTTCAATGTTTCAGAACAATTTGTGGTCATTTGCATAATTTTAGGGTTCACAGGATCTCAATTTTCAACAAATACTCTTCTACCGATTCCAACGCAATGAAACGAGTACTTGGCGTAAGTTTTTTCAAAAAGGTTTTTTTGATTTTTCATTAGATAGACGTATCCGCGTAACAACTTCCGGCTGTATCAGCCACGACAGCTTCTGTCGCGCCCACTACAGTCGCGCCACTTTTTTTTTTCTATTATTTCATCAATCTGTAATTGGGATTGTGAAATATCCGATAACTGAGTAATGATCAATTGAAATTGGAGGGCTCTCCATTGATGAATTAATCAGTCATCAAAACTACAGATAGACTGATTATTTCATTATGCATTAATAGTAACTGCAACATTAATTGTTGATTGAAAAAATGGTCAATCCCGAGTGAGAATTATCTGATTACCGAATTAATCGTCAATCAAACCTCGTAATTTTTCGAATATTCAATCAATACGTAATAAAAATGGATAATTGCTCCATCACACAGTCAATTCAAAACTGGACGTGGAAGTTACCTGGTCAACCAATCAATCATTAATGAAAAATGAGAATTATTTCATTGACGAACAATTCCATTTTCGGGGTTATTACAATAACTTCCACCATCCGGGTCGGGGAGTTAAAAAATCATTTTTCCAAATAATTTGAAAACCGTATAAGATATCGAGGCATATCTCTAAGACATTATTTGTCGAAATTTTCCACTTTACAAATTTGTACTCTACACTTTTTTTACCACCTTGTATTTTTTTCGATCTATTTCGAAAGATACATTCTTGGAATTTTTTGCGAACACAAATAAGGCACTATAACAAACCCCCTCCTCTCCCCCCCCTCCCCCCGAATTTTGAAAGTAGTGAACAATACTTTAAAAAATCATTTTTCCAAATAACTCGAAAACCGCACGAGATATGAAGGCTTAAGAGATTATTTGTCCAGAATTTTTCGCTTCAGTGATTGGTAATTCACACTTTTTTTGGACGAGAGATCGTAGATTACCAGCTTTGATTAATAATTGATTTACTAATTGAAGGTTTTTAATTATTATTGATCATTACTCGATGAATCAGATAATTCTTAGTTCTAGTTACTCATTGATCAAGTAGTAGAAGAATCACACAGATCGATTGACAATCGAACGAGTAATTTATTATTTCGATTCAGTGATTAACGATTGACTTAATGATTGAATACTTTGCTCTGTCCATTACTCATTGATCCAGTAATCGCTCACTTTCAAAACAAGATTAGCAATTGATAGAGTCAATGGAAAATTTCTATTTTTCTTGAGCTATTAATCAAGTAATAAGACAATTCAGCATGGTAAATAACGAATCAGTAATTTGATATCGCCATTAACGATTGATCAAGCAATCATTAACAATTCAATGAAGATTACTCATTGACTGAGAAATTGATCAATCACAAATCTCATTACTGATTACATAAGTAATCAGTAATGGATTGTTGAAATGATAAAATTTCCAATTAATAGAAAAATTCCTTTTCTCGGATTCTTGATTACCGAGTAATAGAATAATGGTAATTTGAAATTACCATTTTGCCGGACCCTGATGTCCGGTTACAGATCAATAACATCGAAGTGTGCTGGGGTTCACCTCGTCAGCAACATCGGGAGAGTAACTGTAGTATCTGGGTGATTCTATGGAAATAGCGTTTATTGCGCTATTACTCTTCTCACCATAATTATAAAAAGGTGCTAGGAGTTTAATGCCCCGTTCAAAATTTTCCCGGAAAAGAATTCCCCACCATCAAAAACTACCTGTGGGGTTGTAATTCCGGATGCGTTCTATCAGTCTGATGTGTGTGTGCCCCCCCCCTTCCTCGCAAGTCAATCAGCAAAAAATAACTAATTTTTGAAAGTTATATAGAAATTTTTTCCGGGGAAATTTTGGTTAGGTGAAATTTTTTATAAGGGAAATTTTTTCTAGAGAAATTTTGACGCGGAAATCAATTCCGGGCACCTATCCCTAACTGGGCCAGGCACCAACATATGAAACATTATGTCTTCACATATTTCTCATTAGCTTCATGAACTACTGACATAAATAATGCCATTTTCGTAGAATCATCCATCTATGTAATATTAACAGCGCAACCACGTGTATCTTTATTTTGAGAACAAAAAATAATAATTGATGGAAAATAGAAGGGAAAACGTCAGTTCGCATAACATGGATTACAGACCCGTACTGCTGCGATGTTTACACATAGACCTCGAGTACATCAGTATGTTTCGCTGATTTATTATTATTATTATTAACTTCCCGGGATAGGGAAGTTATTGTAATCACCCCGAAAATCGAAATTCTATTTTTCATCATATGTCCACGTTTCAAGGTCACCACACACTCTCCGATAATTTTCAAAATCGCGTGTGTGTGTGTGTGTGTGTGCGTGTGCGTGTGTGTGTGTGTGTGTGTGTGTGTGTGTGTGTGTGTGTGTGTGTGTGTGTGTGTGTGTGTGTGTGTGTGTGTGTGTGTGTGTGTGTGTGTGTGTGTGTGTGTGTGTGTGTGTGTGTCTGTATGTGTGGCCAAAAATTTTCTCCAACGATATCTCGTTAACAGATGATACGATCAAGGTCGTCAATGACGCAATCGAAGCATCTTCATCCAACTTGGAGCCGAAAGGATTTTAGAAAAAAATGTTCCAGTCGTTCTCCAGTTTTTCCAGAAAAACATCAAATGAAAAAAAAAAAACTTCTTTTTCGTTTTTTTTTGTTCGTTTCACTTTTATTATTGTTATGATTATTATTATTATTTCTTTTTCCACTTTTCGCAAATTACTGTGCTTCCGAATGGAAGTATTGCAATCGATCAATTTTCACATTTTCTAATTTTGTTTGGAAATTATGTAGAATGGTTTGAAACGAAAAAAAAAAATGTTTTCAGCTCATGTTCGCATGTGCGCATGTTAATGGGCCCTTTATCCTTTATATTTGAAAAATGAATAATTACGAGGGTAAAGAAATTTTTTAATAATGAAATTACGCTAAAAAGTTAGTCTTAGTTAGGGCTCATTCTGTGCCAAATTTCAGCTCGATCGGTTCCTTAGTTTTTGAGAAATGACGATTTCTTTTTAAACCTTATGCGTGAATATAAAAAATACTCAACCGATTGGATTTTTTTTTTATGTTCATCTTGATATCCTCCATCTTAATCACCCCGTATTTGCCAACGTGCTCATGCTTAGTTTTCGAGATATGACCATTTTTCTGTTTTTCAGAGAAAATCTTGGTAATCTCTCTAACTTGTGCAAAAATGGAGATATTATCTTGAAATTTGACATAAAGGTGTTTCTGATGAATACGATGTTCCTAGTTCCTTATTAAAAATCAGGTCAATAGGACGATCAGTTCTGGGGATATTCAACTTTGTATGAAAATCTGTGTTATCCAATATCTCGAAAAATACTTAACTGACTTGATTATTTGTTTTTTCAAAATCTCCTTCTCGATGCTTTTTATTTTAATCAATCAAAATATGTATACCCGTATATACAAAGTTTCCGAGATATTCAATGGAACACATTTGCAATAATGATACACGAAAAGGATTGAAAGAACCATTCGAAAGCGCTCCATCAATAGTCTATACGTTGTGCCTTTCCAGTTCTATCATTAAACTATGTTTTCGAGGGTGCTGAACACGAATCCGATAATAATAATTCGTGAAGGTGGTCAGTTCTCTTTGTTGCTAACGGTTTGATTGTTTATAACGCGATTTCGCGGAAATGGTAGAAGTTATGAAAAAAAGTTTCAGATGAAAAAAATTTCTCATTTCAAGATGCATCGATTTTTTCTTTTGATATTTTTAAAAAACCGAAAAATGCTGATATCTCCTAAACTCGTATGAATCGGTATATATATTTTTATTGATCTAGATCGAGGCCATCGAGTCTAGTATTCTGAAAATAAAATTGAAATTGGTGCAGTAGTTTCTGAGATATTGAGGAAAACCCAAATTTGAACAAACCGTTATATCTCAAGAACGACTTGACTGATCAGACTGAAACTTCGCGACAAAGTTGAGCATATTCATAAGTACCATGAGCCAAAATTTCAGATTTTCACTCATAAATTTCATCGTATTCATGTTAAATTTTCTAAAAACAAATTATCCAAAACCCAAATTGTCACATACATACGTACCGACATGTCTCTAAAATCATAATCTCTTCATGTTTTATGACATTCTGCATCATTTCCAATCAGAATTAGAAATCCTTAAAATTGGACGAATACAATGCTTCCAATCGGGAGCAGAAACTAGTGAATTATTTCGGATGATATAGATTACTCAAACTACTTAAGGGGTCTGCATAAGCTTGGGGCCCCAAAAACAGATTTATTTTCGATTTCTTTTCGCAACGAGAGTATTGCCATGATGAGGTTGAATTTTTTGCACAGTGAACAGACACTCTTGTAGAGCTGGATTTTTTTATTTTAATGGAAAAAAAATATTTATAAACAATAGTTATTATTATTCAAACGCAGAGCCTCCGTCGCGGCACGGCCGCTCGGTGGAGGGTGTTACAACCACTAGGGGTGATCTGAAAAAAAAAAAAAAATTATACTTCCAGTACAATGATAGAACTTCCGTATGGCCCGATGATTTTTCGAAATTTTGAAAATTACAAGAATGGCAGGCTTTGGAAAAAAAATCCATTTTCAATCGGAAAAAATTACTTGAAACATTTGTTATTAACAAATGAATCAACATAACAAAAAATCATCGGGCCATACGGAAGTTCTATCATCGTACTGGAAGTATAATTTTTTTTTTTTTTTTCAAATCACCCCTAGTGGTTGTAACACCCTCCACCGAGCGGGCGGGGACCTGCGTTTGAATAATAATAACTATTGTTTATAAATATTTTTTTTCCATTAAAATAAAAAAATCAAGCTCCACAAGAGTCTCTGTTCACTGTGTAAAAAATTCAACCTCATCATGGCAATACTCTCGTTACGAAAAGAAATCGAAAATCAATCTGTTTTTGGTGCCCCAAGCTTATGCAGACCCCTTAACTACTTAACCCTAGATTGGTCGCTCTTCGTGACCTTACGACTTTGGTCTCCTCATGAGGGATTCGCCGGCCGTGCTATTTAGGCCAAAACGGTGCCGAATTCACTCTACACTGGTCGGGCGCGTTGAGTGAGTTTCGGCAACGTCACAAGACGAGCGATTTCATTTAACATGGGAAAAATCTTCTCAGCTCCTGGGATTAATTATATTACTACACGAATTGCGTAAAAGATGAGTTGAAAAAAATATGATAATATGTTAAAGGTTCCAATTGACAAATACAAATTTTCTCAGAATTTTCCGCTTAAACAGTCAGCAGAAAAAAAATAAAAACGGCGCGATGCGGCGAATCCCTCGTAGGGTGACCAATCTAGGGTTAAATACGTAATTACTTTCATCCCCATATTTCAATTATACCCATTACTGAGTTGGTAATGTGAGTATATAGCAATTCCACAGTAAATAAATTTTAGTTATTAATTTTTGGGTAATTTAGGGTAATTGGTGTCGGGAAAAGGGGACATTAATTGTCGGTCTTGATTCCTGGTAGTCATTGAGTCATAATACTCGAAGAATTGTACGGTCTCTGTCAGTGCGATCAATATATTATTGATTTCCTGAGGGACAAGAGGGTAATAAAATCCTCAGCACAATGCCCAAGCTGTGACAGTTTGATGTACACAGATTATAATTTGAAATTATTTAGATGCCAGAAAAGCAGATATATAATTGACGCGCACCGTAAACGGAGGAAAATTAAGTGCAACAGTTCTCTGAGTGTTTATGACGGATCGTGGTTATCGGGGTGCAATGTCTGGATGACAGGAAAGAGAAATCACATTTTTCATTCCTTTTATCCACCATTATATTATTTTTCAATAGAATTATTTATTAAATCTATCTGTTGCTCGATCCCAATAAATTACACTATATGCAACAAAAATGTTCTAAAGCATCCCCTTTACTGAGATGGTACTGATTCTTTCCATTATTATTGCAAATAAATACTAGAGGGACTCATGTGAATTCGATTTTTACTCTTGTTTTTTGATCAAATTAGATGGGAAAACTTGCGGAGAGAGATTGGTCGACCAGGGAAAAATAATCGATTTTTTTCACGGAACCGGAACCTTTGAAAATTGATTTTTTTTTTCTGAATAATGGAGGAATTTCTGCAACTTAGATTTCTATTTTAGTTTTTTGACTAAATAACATGAAGAAATTACAAATAGAGATTGGTCGAGATTTATTCAGAAAAAAATAGTTTTTTTATGGAGCTGAAAAACTTAAAAATTGTTTCTGAATAACGGAGGGATTCCCGTAAATTGCGTTTCTATCTTTGTTTTTTGATGGAATGAAATAGAAAATGTCATCGAGAGATAAGTTGACACAGAATTTTCTGGAATGTTTTCATTCGAAACCAGACGGATGAATTTTCCCATTCCTTGAAAACTTCTGAACCAATTCGAGTTTGTAACACTCGAAAGAAAATCCTGAAATATTTCAAATTTTTTGGTGGCGTATGTTTGAATATGAATAGAATTACACATACTAGAATTGAAATACATTCTCACCCACTTATTTTGATGAATTGAAATGAGATGAGAAACCAATTCATATACAAAGTTCTTGTTTCATCTCTACGTTTCGTTGAGATTATTTTCAATTCTTCTCTGCACCTTTTAAATACATCGTCATCGAAAAAACAATTAGGTTTTGGGTTTTCACACCTCTGGACAATTTGCCCCCCCCCCCCGCTCCCCTCTAAAAAAAATGTGGGAATCATCAGCATGTATAATACGATTGATTTATTAGTTTTTGCAACACCTGCCGTAAATGTTCACTTTTCGGCACCGTTTTGCATGCGTAAAATGTTTGTTTTTCGCACCGCGTGCGTAAAATTCAAAGGTCGTGTGTAAAGTGAATCTCGTGCGTAAAACTTCGTTTTACGCACTCGAACTTCACTTTACGCACGATCTTGAATTTTACGCATTTCGTACACAAACCAAACACTTTGCCCTCCAAACGGTCCCTCAAAGCAAACTTTGGGCAGGTTTGCAAAAAATAGTATGTGTAACACGTACGTACAAAAAAGTTTCACTTTACGCACTAGTTACACAATGTACTATTTTGGAGTAAGGATTTCAGTTGACTACGAACAAAAATAATCGTGCGACATTGTTCAAATTTTGATGATTGGAAGAAGAACTATAGAAAATTTTGAAATCCACCGGACATTATCAAAGCGAAATTTGGAGGAAATTTATTCAACCGTTTCTGAGACAGAGAATGATGACATGATACAATATTTATGCATATACGCATTTATCTTAGCAACGTTTGAGACCATTTTCTTCAACTTTCCTCCGGCAGAATTCAGATGGTCTTATTTGTACGGAACCGATCGGAAATCTGTCAGGCTCGTCATGCAGCAAGGGTCAGAATTTCTACCATGACTGTATCATCAACACTCGACTAATGTAAAGCGATGACTCTTCTATTGCTAGGAAACTGAAGAAATTTTTTTCCTCGGAGACAACCTCCAGAGAAATTAAAAATTAATCTCATCATATTTCGGGGGAAAACAGTTTGTATTGATAAAAAAACAATTATCAATTATGTTTTCCAATTGAATGTATTTGAATATGTTCAATGTGACGGGAAAAAATCGAAATATGTTTTGTAGAAGGCTAAAGAAAGAACAAAAAAAGTTCCATAGCGAACGGGTTGCTCTTTGATCTCAATTCATCGGGTCGAGCGGGTAAACACGTGGATATTCCAAATTCGGTCTGTATACATCAATCCAACCTCAAATATACAAAACCAGAAAATTTGACATAATTCAGAAAAGGATTTCTCGTGACACGTCCTGTGACACCCTCCAATCTTTCCATAATATTTGAAGGTACCCAGCATTCGGATGTTCGATTTACCAGAGGATATCGCTATAGGAAGCTTAATGGGCTATTAATTCAGCATTATTTAGTTTAACAAAAGAAGTTTTCGTGGTCATGGAAAAATATAATTTTTGTCTAGAAAACCTGTAAAAGTCACAAAATTTCGAATAAACCCTTTGCTGGATACCCTGATACGTACAGTTATTTTTTTGAAAATGATCCAGAATGACTGTGGAGACCTTGAAATGTAAAGATATGGTGAAAATCGATTTTCGATTTTCGGGGTCATTACAATAACTTCCCTATCATGGGAAGTTAATAATTTGGTAACTTCAAACTTCAAACTCTCATTTAATATCCCTTTAGATAGATAACCCAACCAACTTATCATAAGATGTTCTCCACAATTTATCATCACGCTAACTCCAAGTCTGTACAATTGCAATCGAAAAATAACATCGAGAGATTGGTCGACCAAAAAAAATTAATTTTTTTTATCGGACCGGAAAATCTATGAATCACTTTTTTTAAAATAATGGAGAGATTCCTGTGATTTCGATTCTCATCACTTTTTTTCGATCAAATGAAATGGAAAAGTTGCAGAGAAAGATTGATCGAAAAAGAAAGAAAAATATTTTTTTTATGGTGCCGAAAAACTTAAAAGTCGATTTTTTTCCTCTGAATACTGTAGAGATTTGTATGAATTCGATTTTTATCTTTCTATTTCATTCTATCTTTTTCGATAGACTGAAATAGAAAATACCATCGAGAAATTAGTCGACGGAGAAAAAAAAATTAGATTTTTTTCATGGAACCGGAAAGTTTAAAAATCTATTTTTTTTTCTGAATAATGAAGGGATTCCTGTGAATTCGATTTTTATCTTTGTTTAATTATTATGTCATAATAATAATTTTTTTATTTCATAATAAGGCCTTGGCCTTGAAGATCCTCAGGCAATTCTGACGAACCAGGAAGTTTTTTTTGTGGCCTGAACGGGTCACACCCACCATGGAAGCGAGCTTGCGAGCGACCAACAACGCACCACTAGTTATTATATTCTATCCAGATGCTAACTGCTAATAGAATTGGGAAAAAACAAGAAGCGTCCCATCGTGCTACTTATTTTATTTATATAATGAGCTCAAATACAGGAATAAGATGAATGATAGATCATTTCAGTTGTCAATAACCCAAAGGACGTTGACTCCAGACATTCCTAGGTTGACTCGTCCAAGCATCCCATGGTCTCGGGTTTTTATAATGTACAAAAACAGTAAAAGTGTGTGGAACATGTTGTTTCGTCCCTGGAAAACATAATAATAGTAAAAAACGATGAATTATCACCGACATATTTTGATAAGTGTCCTTGACTTTTGACGAGCTTGAAAATTTTGTACAGAATTATTCATTTTCTACGCATTCCTAAAAAGATTGAGTACTTTCAGCTATATACATAATCATTCTAAAGAATATCAACAAACCTGTCCTGTACTAGTTCATCAAAATTTCAACAAAAAAAACTTCTCAATGAATTTTGCTGAGCTTGTTCATCGTGAAAATATTCCAAAAATAATCTGTCAATCTCTTCTCAACCACTTGGATTTCAAAATTTTACTACGGACAGTTTCAGCGCTATTAGTCCGCTATCTGAGGAGTTTATGATCGATCGATTGATTAATTAATTGACTAACATTAGGTTAGTGCACGCCAGTGCACGCCTCGCGCGCCTGCGCCTTCATTTGTTTACCGAATGTACGTCATCATCAATATCGATATTATTTGCGATTTTTTTACGATTTTAGGTGTTGTGTTCTGACACCTTCTGTTGTAGAAATAAACATTGCCCTGATGAGGAGCACATATAGTGCTCGAAACGTTGGCAACTATAAAAATGTAGAATTTTTTTATTAATTTATGACCGTTAATGGCCTTGAGATGGAAGCTGAATGATGATTATTATTGAAACGGTTGGAAATCATATTAATAATACGATTTTACCGTAACATCTCCTTTTATAATATGGATGAGCATATGTTTTCTGAGTTTAGTGCGCGCTTCGCGCGCCTGCGCCTTCATTTGTTTACCAGATGTACGTCATCATCAATATCGAAATTATTCTCCATTCGACTTTCGAGATTTTTTCGATATTTTCGACGTCGATTCGATTTTACCGTAACATCTCCTTTTATAATATGGACTAGCATATGTTTTCTGAGTTTAGTGCGCGCTTCGCGCGCCCGCGCCTGCATTTGTTTACCGGATGTACGTCATCATCAATATCGATATTATTCTCCATTCGACTTTCGAGATTTTTTCGATATTTTCGACTTCGATTCGATTTTACCGTAACATCTCCTTTTATAATATGGACTAGCATATGTTTTCTGAGTTTAGTGCGCGCTTCGCGCGCCTGCGCCTTCATTTGTTTACCGGATGTACGTCATTACCAATATCGATATTATTCTCCATTCGACTTTCGAGATTTTTTCGATATTTTCGAGTTCGATACGATTTTCCCGTAACATCTCCTTTTATAATATGGACTAGCATTAGGTTAGTGCGCGCCCTGCGCGCCTGCGCCTTCATTTGCTTACCGGATGTACGTCATCATCAATATCGATATTATTCTCCATTCGACTTTCGAGATATTTTCGATAATTTCGACTTCGATACGATTTTACCGTAACATCTCCTTTTATAATATGGACTAGCATATGTTTTCTGAGTTTAGTGCGCGCTACGCGCGCCTGCGCCTTCATTTGTTTACCGGATGTACGTCATCACCAATATCGATATTATTTACCATTCGACTTTCGAGATTTTTTCGATATTTTCGACTTCGATTCGATTTTACCGTAACATCTCCTTTTATAATATGGACGAGCATATGTTTTCTGAGTTTAGTGCGCGCTTCGCGCGCCTGCGCCTTCATTTGTTTACCGGATGTACGTCATTATCAATATCGATATTATTCTCTATTCGACTTTCGAGATTTTTTCGATATTTTCGAGTTCGATACGATTTTCCCGTAACATCTCCTTTTATAATATGGACTAGCATATGTTTTCTGAGTTTAGTGCGCGCCTTGCGCGCCTGCGCCTTCAGTTGTTTACCGGATGTACGTCATTATCAATATCGATATTATTCTCCATTCGACTTTCGAGATTTTTTCGATATTTTCGAGTTCGATACGATTTTACCGTAACATCTCCTTTTATAATGAGGACTAGCATTAGGTTAGTGCGCGCCCTGCGCGCCTGCGCCTTCATTTGTTTACCGGATGTACGTCATCACCAATATCGATATTATTCTCCATTCGACTTTCGAGATTTTTTCGATATTTTCTAGTTCGATACGATTTTCCCGTAACATCTCCTTTTATAATATGGACTAGCATTAGGTTAGTGCGCGCCCTGCGCGCCTGCGCCTTCATTTGTTTACCGGATGTACGTCATCATCAATATCGATATTATTCTCCATTCGACTTTCGAGATATTTTCGATAATTTCGACTTCGATACGATTTTACCGTATCATCTCCTTTTATAATATGGACTAGCATATGTTTTCTGAGTTTAGTGCGCGCTTCGCGCGCCTGCGCCTTCATTTGTTTACCAAATGTACGTCATCACCAATATCGATATTATTCTCCATTCAACTTTCGAGATTTTTTCGATATTTTTGAGTTCGATTCGATTTTACCGTAACATCTCCTTTTATAATATGGACGAGCATATGTTTTCTGAGTTTAGTGCGCGCTTTGCGCGCCTGCGCCTTCATTTATTTACCGGATGTACGTTCATCATTAATATCAATATTATTATCCATTCGACTTTCGAGATTTTCGATAATTTCAATTTCGATTCGATTTTACCGTAACATCTCCTTTTATAATATGGACGAGCATATGTTTCCTGAGTTTAGTGCGCGCTTCGCGCGCCTGCGCCTTCATTTGTTTACCGGATGTATGTGATCATCAATATCGATATTATTTACCATTCGATTTCCGAGTGTTTTTCGATAATTTCGATTTCGATACGATTTTACCGTAACATCTCCTTTTAAAATATGGATTAGCATCAGGTTAGTGCGTTCCTCGCGCGCCTACGCCTTCATTTATTTACCGGATGTACGTCATCACCAATATCGATACTATTATCCATTCGACTTTCGAGATTTTTTCGATATTTTCGAGTTCGATACGATTTTCCCGTAACATCTCCTTTTATAATATGGACTAGCATTAGGTTAGTGCGCGCCCTGCGCGCCTGCGCCTTCATTTGTTTACCGGATGTACGTTCATCATTAATATCAATATTATTATCCATTCGACTTTCGAGATTTTCGATAATTTCAATTTCGATTCGATTTTACCGTAACATCTCCTTTTATAATATGGACGAGCATATGTTTTCTGAGTTTAGTGCGCGCTTCGCGCGCCTGCGCCTTCATTTGTTTACCGGATGTACGTCATTATCAATATCGATATTATTCTCTATTCGACTTTCGAGATTTTTTCGATATTTTCGAGTTCGATACGATTTTCCCGTAACATCTCCTTTTATAATATGGACTAAACGTGTAAATTTTACGTGTAAATTACCCTCGGAACTTCTTCATAATGAACAGGCGATGCGTTCCCACTGAGAGCAAGGCAATAGTGCGGTGGATCTATTGATTGACAAACGATTATTGGACCTTTAATTCTTGGTAACTCAGTCCCAGTTTTTGCCATGTATCTGGATGTGAAAGGACGTGCGTCTGGTTGGTCCAGGGGAGCCTCTAGTTGTGTGTCCATGTACGATGAGATCAGATGCATGATAATCTAATGATATAGAAAAGAAACTTGTAAAAATTTTCGATAGTGGACTAACGTAGAATAATCCGGGCGGAAGTCAATCGTAAATATTTTTAATATCTCAGGGATGAGTACAATAGAAGGAGTTATCAAGAGATCATCCTTGTAATCAAAAAGTGAGGTCTTATTAATGCCCCTAACTCCACTCATCCGGGAGATGAATACAAAATAATGTTTTTAACTTATATTATTCTAACAGTTCACTACTCAGTAGAAAATGAAGTTGGAGTTAATATTTACAGCTGTATCTGTTGGCAAACTCTGATCCCAGAGTTTTCCATTGTATGATCCTCCACCGTTCCATTTAAATTCACTCATCGATCCACCCTTCGCCAAGACTTTTATTCTTTTCACCAAATAATCTTGATTATTTGATAATTCCAGGAATTGTACGAGTGTTGGGAGAGTTGGTACTGCTAGGAATTGAGATTGTGCCAGTTTTCTGAGTCTGTCAAGACCTACATGGCCGGGCTGAGAGTCACTCAAGCCGTGACGAATAAGGGCTAAACATACGTTGTCAATTTCCATTGATACCCGTTCGACAACAGTTTTACTAATCCACTGCAATTGAAAAACACAAAATTAGCACAGGGCCACTTTCGATTCATCATCTAGAAAGGGTCTATCACAGAAAGACCATTGGAGATATACCATTTGTGATTTAATGAGAAAGAGATATTGGATTACAAAACCTAAAATATAACTAAGACCTGTATTGGAATGATAAAACGTGATGAGTTGAATGAGATAGTTCCGGTAATTATACCGTTATTCCATAAAGAAGTCAATAGAAGAAGTTAATCATATTGAAGAACTGTTATTAGCTGGCAAATTTTCATTTTTAAGAAAGGTTTGTTACATTTTGGTGGAGAATCATTCCTTCTGAGGATAATTCTAGAGTAAACAAAATGAGGTATGTCGACTTTTCACGTGTCACCACCTTCGTATAAGGGACAGTTTGATGATTTACAAATTGATGGTCAAAAAGGTATTATGAATGTAATTCATGGAATTGATATGTTTAATACGGCCACCTACTACATTACTGCATACGTTTAAATTCAGTCAAATTCATTGGTGCTTTTCTAATTCTATTCTGTTGATTATTCTTTATACATAAAGGCAACTTCAGAAACCGAAGAAAAAATAAAATTTATAAAAAATCACCCCCCCCCCCCCCCCCCAATTTCAAAGTGTTAGATACCGTGCGGATGAAATGAATGGCGTCGAGGTAATAACGTCGCAAACGGTTCTTCCTCGGGCACCAGGTCCCATCTTGGGAGTATATTAAGTGAAGCTCTAGCGAATGGGGCTCTGCTAGAGTGGAGAGTCATTTTCCTAGGTACTCATGGGAACTGAATAGAGACGTCCACAAGGAGATTAAAAACAAGGTAGTTGGCGTTGGTAGTGCCTTTAGACCGCTCAATGCGCTGGAGGACACACGAGTTGCACATCAACGACCTGCTATCCCGGCTTCAGGAGTTCAGTGCACGCCACCAATACCTCATGGTGGGACAGGCACTAAGACGACCGCGATGGATACCGAAGTCAACGCCGATGTTGGACTCAAGTCCATCACTGGGGACAAACGCGACATCCGGAAGGCCAAATGGGAACAGCGCACGTCGCCAGAATCTAGAAGTAAAGAACCCAAGGAAAGGAAGGAGGCAGAATCAATTCCACCTACCAAGAAGACAGCACAGCCTCTCAAGATAGTGGATTCAGAGCAGGTAAAATCCAAGAAGAGTAGAAGAAAACATACAACGCAGCCTCCGAAGCAGCCCAAACAGCAAAAGTCTCGAAAATCAGTGACTAGGCCCAATACACTAATCGTTCGCCCAAAGAATAAAGAGAAATATACTAACATACTCAGCCGAGTTAAGAAGGAAGTCCCTGATGATCAGATCCGGGCCTCAGTTGATAAGATCCACAGGATGAAGATTGGAGACCTGTTGATCATCCTGACTAAGAACAACACGGATAGAGGCCAGGGCTTACAGAAAACGAGAGCTGATCTTCTTGGGGATGACGCCGAAATCGTTAGTAAAGGGCCACAGGAGGATATCGAGATCCGAGATCTCGATGAAATGACAACGAAAGAGGAAATACTCGTAGTCCTGCAGAAAGTAGCTGGGGAAGCGAGTACAATCACACTGGACGCTGTCAAGTCGTTGCGTAGAGCGTATGGAGGTACGCAGACTGCCCCGGTCACATTAGCAGCATCAATGGTGAAGGAAGTACTTGGCGAACACGGCAAGATCAGGATTGGCTGGGTCAACTGCCGGACAGGAACAATGGAGAGGCCAACCAAAAGTGCTGAAACTATGGACATCTCGCCGCATAGTGCAAGAGCACAATGGACCGGTCCAATCCCTGTGCTAAGTGCGGAGAAGACGGCCACAGAGTAACTGCCTGCAAAAAGGACGCTCGATGTGTCTTGTGCACTGAAAAAGGCAACATGGAAAATTTCGCCCACATTGCTGGTAGAAGCAAATGCTCAGCCTTTGAAGAGGCACTCCAGAAGGTGGGAAAAAAACGGGTATGAAGATACTACAGCTTAACCTCAACTATTGTGAGGCTGCGCACAATCTGCTTATGCAGACCATGCGCGAATCGAAGCCGGATCTTGCACTGATCTAGCAGTCCTATAGACACTTTACAACTCAACCCTGGGAATCACCCAATCAACAGTGGAAATGCTGGAAAGAAGGCCGAAGAGATGATGAGGAGAGTCACGGAGACGCGCGATGCTAGTATGCCCCGAAAACGCAATAAAAACCAGCTCTCATCGGTACATTGGTGGAATGCTTACATCTCTGGCCTCCGGAAAGAGTCCCTTAACACGAGAAGAGCATCACAGCGTGGCCAGAGAAGAGCGAACTCTAAGGAACCGGTGGCAGAGTACAAAAAGATACGCCGAAGATTGAACAAAGCCATCAAGGATACTAAGAGGCAATGCTGGACCGAGCTGGTCGATGAAGTGGAGGATGACTTGTGAGGGTGCCATATAAGATAGTCAGGACGCACCTGAAAAGCCAGCCAATGCCATCACCGACATGCCCTGAGCTCTTGAAGAAGATTGTCACCATGCTGTTTCCCCAGCAAATGGAATTCCACCATTCCACGGAACAGTACGATATCAAAGAAATTTCACAAATCACGGAAGAACAGTTAATGGAAGGTCTTAACAGAGTGGGTAATACCAACTTCAGTGGCTCCTGGCCTTGATGGAATTCCAAGCATCGCATTGAAGGCAGCAATCAAAACAGCGCCAGCGATGTTCCTAGAAGCATACAGTGCGTGCCATGAAGAGGGAACTTTTCCTCGAAAGTGGAAGCAGCAGAGGCTGGTACTTCTCCCGAAAGGGAAGAAGCCATCGGATAAACCATCATCCTACCGTCCACACTGGATGTGGGATACAGCCGGTAAAATCCTTGAACGTATCGTTCACCAGAAAACGGTCGCTCTACTTTGGATGCGATTGCCCTAGTCGTTAATACCGCCAAGGAAACAATCACAGGAACAAGATGGAAGGAAGGTACAAAGAAGTATTGCCTGGTGGCAACACTTGACATCAAGAACGCTTTCAACTCCGCCAAGTGGGACTGCATTATGGCAGCCACTGACAAGATGAATGAACCAGGATAGTTACGGAAAATAGTATCAAACTACTTTACCGATAGAATCCTCAAGTACGATAAAGAGACTGATCCCAAAGAGTCCAATGTGACTGGAGCAATACTCCAGGGCTCAGTTCTGGGCCCTCTTTTGTGGAACATCATGTAAGATGGATTACTAAAACTAGTATTGTCAAGGGAAGCCAAATTCGTGGCATATGCAGATGACGTGGCCGCAGTGATCGTCACACAGCATCTCGGAGAGATAAACTTTTTTTTTGACACCACAATTGAGAAAATCAGCCAGTGGATGAGCACATTTGGCCTGAAATTAGCAGAGCATAAGACCGAGGCAGTGCTCATCACTAGTAGGAAGCAGGTTGAGACCATCACACTGCAAGTTGGAGCGCATGAAATCACATCTCAGCCATCTCTTCGGTATCTGGGAGAGATGATTGATACATGACTCAACTTCAAGCAGCAGGCAGAACACGTGGGTGCCAAAGCGTCGCTTATTCAAGCGACCTTATCATGGCTGATGCTCACCATAGGAGGCCTGAAGGACAGAGGGAGAGCATTGCTGTCGTCAGCAATTACGTCTATGCTCACATATAGAATTCCCATCTGGGCCGACGCACTCGAGACACAGCAATTACGAAGAAAAATTGTACCAGTATACCGACTGAGTGCCTTGAGAGTCGCCAGCGCCTACCGCACAGTGTCTAAAGATGCAGTGTGCGTGATCGCCGGTATGCTGCCCATAGAAGTACTGGCTGAAGAACGAACAACCCTTTACCGGCAAAAAGGGTTAACCACATTGAGCTCAGAAAAACTCAGAAGAGAGGAGCGACGAAACAGCATACGCCGATGGCAACTGCGGTGGGATGGCGCTAGAAATGGTAGATGGACGCACAGTCTCATTCCTCAGGTGGATGTTAGGCTAAACCGCGAATATAGTACCCTTCACTATATTCGCGGTTTCACCTACACACAAACACACAACACACACACACACACACACACACACACACACACACACACACACACACACACACACACACACACACACACACACACACACACACACACGCGCGCGCGCGCTCCCCCTGGGGACTGCAACACCTTGACCTGGTAGGGGCCGGCTGGTAGGACCTCTATCCATCATAACCGGATTGAAGACCGACTAAGAAGCAGTCCACCCAACCCTAGCCAAGGTGTGAAATACCGTGCTGATGGTTGAATGACGTCGCAAACGGATCCTTCTTGGGCACCAGATTCCACCTTGGGAGTAATTAAGAGGCCTTGCTCTAGCAAGCGGGGCTCTGCTTAGAGTGGACAGTCATTTTCCCTAGGTACTTGTGGGAACAGAATGGAGAAAAGTAAACAAATAACACAAAACGACGTAAGAATGGCGGATAAAGGAGATGGGATTGGGAATCATGCCCAAAAAGCAGCACTTGACGCAAGTGCTGACATAAAGAGGACATAAGCATGGGATCGTCTTGAAAGGCTCATCAGTGAGCTAAACGAGTTTGTCCAACCAAAGATAAATATCCATAAGGAGATTAAAAGCAAGGTAGCTAGCATTGGTAGTGCCTTCAGGCGACTGACAAGGCTAGAGGACACACGAGTTGTGTGTTGGAAGAGTGCCCGGCGCGTAACTGGGAGACCCGGGTTCAAATCCCGGCTGGGGCTATCGGGATTTTTTCTCTCTAAATTCTAATTCTCTTTGAGTTTGAATTTAAAGCCTAATGAAGGTAGGCGGCGGTAGTGGATGAATTTCGAGAGGAAGAATCTCCGTGGTCCCGGTAGCTTAGTTGGAAGAGTGCTCGGCGCGTAACTGGGAGACCCGGGTTCAAATCCCGGCTGGGGCTATCGGGATTTTTTCTCTCTAAATTCTAATTCTCTTTGAGTTTTTTGTGGGCACATACCGAGGACCTGCTATCTCGGCTTCAGGAGTTGGGACAGTCACTGAGATAATTGCGACGGACACTGAGTTGATGCTGATGTGGAATCTGTCACTGGGGACAAATGCGACATCCGGAGACCCAAACGGAAACAGCGAACATCACCAGAATCGGGAAACAAAGAACCCAAGAAGAGGAAGGAGGCAGAACCAACCCAACCCACCAAGAAGACAGTGGAACAGCCCAAAATAACGGATTGGGAGCAGGTAAAATCGAAGAAGAATAGAAGGCAACATACAATATAGCCTCCGAAGCAGCCCAAGCAGCAGAAGTCTCGGAAATCAGTGGCTAGGCCCAGTGCACTGATCGTTCGCCCGAAGGATAAAGGAAAGTATTCCAATATACTCAGTCGAGTTAAGAAAGAGGTCCCTGATGATCAGGTCCGTTCCTCAGTTGATAAGATCTGCAGGACGACTACTGGAGACCTGTTGATCATCCTGACTGAGGAAAACACGGATAGAGGCCAGAGCTTACAGAAAACCATAGCTAATCTTTTTGAGGATCCCAAATATCGCATTAAAGGCAGCCATCAAAACAGCGCCAGCACTGTTCTTGGAGGTCAACAACGCATACCTTGAAGAAGATATTTTCCCTCTAAAATGGAAGCAACAGAGACTAGTACTTCTCTCAAAAGGGAAGAAGCCACCGGACGAACCATCATCCTACCGTCCACTCTGTATATTGGACACAGTCGGCAAAATCCTCGAACATATCATTCACCAGAGGATCGAAGCAGCAGTCAAACCGCTGCTTGCCGACAACTAATATGGCTTGCGGAAAGGACGCTCTACCTAAAATGCTGTTGACCTAGTTATCAATACAGCCAAGGAAGCGATCACAGGGACAAATCCCAAATCCTTGCCAGCCTGGTGACGTGACCAGATGGAAGGACGGGTCGAAGAAGTACTATGGAGTGGCGACACTGGACATCATAAACGTCTCCAGCTCCGCTAAATGGGATTGCATTATGGGAGCTCTTGTTGGAATGAACGTAACAGGATCCCTGCGAAGGATGGTAGCGAGCTACTTCTCCGATAGAATCCTGAGACAAGATACAGGGACCGGCCCGAAAGAGTATAAAGTCACTGGTGGATTACCACAGGGCTCGGTGCTGGGTCCCCTTTCGGGGAACATCCTGTACAATGAGGTACTGAAACTGGCATTACCGAGGAAGTGAAGCTCGTGACATAGGCAGATGACGTGAACGTAGTGATCGTCGCCAAACATCTCGAAGAGATAAATTTCGCTTTCGACACTACCTTCGAGAAGATCAGCCAATAGATGGACACAGTTGGCTTGAAGTTAGCTGAGCATAAAACTGTGCTTATTACTAGTAGGAAGCAGGTGGAAACCATCACCTTGCAAGTTGGAGCCCATGAAATTACATCTTAGCCATTTGTTCTGTATCTGGAAATGCTGAGTGATTTCTAACTCTAACTTTAAGCAGCAAGCAGAGCACATGGGGGCCGAAACGTCTGTAGTCAGAGCGACTTTGTCACGGCTGACGCCTAACATAGGAGGCCCGGAGCGGAGAAAGAGAGCACTACTGTCACGTCTATGACCACGTATAAAATCCCGATCCGAGCCGACTCACTCGAGACACGGGAATCACAGAGAAAAGTCACTCCAGTATACCGGCTGAGTGCCTTGAGAGTCGCCAGCGCCTACCGCACAGTATCCGAGGATGCAGTGTACGTCATCGCCGAAATGCTGCCCATCGGAGTACTAGCCGAAAAACGAAGAGCCCTTTACCAACGAAACGGATCAATTGCATTGAGCCCTGAGAAACTCAGAACGGAAGAGCGGCGAAACAGCAAACGCAGATGGAAGCTGCTGTGGAATACCGGTACAAAGGATAGATGGACCTACGGTCTCATTCCACAGATCAATGTTTGGCTGGGCCGCGAACATGGCGAAGTCAACTATTACCTAACACAGATGCTATCAGGACACAGGTGTTTTTGAAAAAATCTTCATCGGTTCAAACATGAAGATTCATCAGACTATCCGGCCTACCTCGGAGTCAGTGGAGATGCAGAGCACGTGTTCCTCACGTGTCCCCGCTTCAAAATTCAACCCAGCACTTGGGAGATTGTCTTTACAGAGAAAATACAGCCAGACTCCTTAACCAAAGCTATTTTCTCGTCAAAGGCAGCCTAGGACGCAACGAGCAATTTCGCGGCAGAAGTTGTGAAGTAGCTCAGAATTGAGGAACGTAAGCGCAAAGCTGCAGAATAGACGAAGAACCTATTGAAACCTCCTACTCACATACAATATCCTAGTAGGGTAGGGGGACGTACATTAGGTGCATAATGACGAAGAGCAATACGTTGAGACCTCCTTCACGAAGTAATATTTAACGGTGGTTCTGCGAGGGAATGTATGGTCAGAGAATTTCCAAGGTCAAGTATTTTCAGTGGGTGAGGGCCCCACACAGAGTGTGATACTAACCCTCCTGTTACTATTCACTATCGTACGGTCAGGAGCATTCCGTCCCAAGACCTCGAGAAACAGAAACACACACTCACACACACATATTATCTTGAAAGTTATTTGTGAGTGTTGTGGAGACCTTGAAACGTGGAGATATCACAAAATATCGATTTCCGATTTTCGAGGTGATTGCAATAATTTCCCTATCCAGGGAAGTCAATGATAAAAACTACAGTCGATGGGAATTCCGAATCGACCCACTTGGTGTGTGATTGAAGTCATGAAAAATCTCGCCAAGTGGATTGACTTGGAATTTCTATCAACTCGATTCTTTATAATTTTTATTTTTCCTTCGGTTTCCTGCGTTGCTTGTATGAGCCTCGATTTATACTAATTCGTGCTTGACACTATAGCTTATGTTTGATTTCCTAATTTTTTGGAAACAGACCAACGCTCACACCAGTTCTTGGCGCGTCTTTTTTCCATTTTTTTTTCGGAAGATTCCATCAATTTTTGTAAAGATGTAAATATTCCGACACAAGAAAAACTGAGACAAAGGAGCGCCAAGATTTGAATCGCATTATTGGTTGATTCATAACCGCTTTATCAATAACTTCCTTGGAATTAAATGACTAAAAAATATAATTCCTTGCAGCTTGCAACGCGCACTTGGCGTGAATTGGATGAAAATTTTTTTCATTGTTAGTTTTTTATTATTTTTTTTGCAAAAGTCGTCACAAGCTATCCCATCAATACACAACGAACGTTCTCGCGATACTTTTTTAAATTTAACAGCGGCGCCACTATCATCATATTCTTTTGGTTGCGCTGGGAACATGAAGACAATCTACTCTGAGAGAAATTCAGTCCTGAGAATTGAAGAAAAGATGAAAAGAGAATTGAAATTTGTATAGAAATAGAATAAAAACGGTTTTGGGAGTCATGAAGGGGGAAGTTGGCTGGAGTTGATATTGGGCAGTTTTGCGCCGTGTTTGGCGACTGGACGCAACTGCATCCCTTGATAGAATTTCGATTTTTCTATATAGTTCATCCCATTGAGATTTTTATATATAAATTTCTCGGCATAAATTTCCCAAGTTTCTAACTTCCTGGGACAGGGAAGTTATTGTAATCACCCTGTAATTCGTGAGTGATTTTACACCATATCTCTAATGGCATTTTCAATTAGAATCTCCCATGCCGAAGTGGAGCACTTTACATCAGGGTAGAGTAGAGCTAATCGCACAAAACTTTTTTACACCAGGGAAAATTTCAAATACTCCGAATATTTCAGATATTGCAAATATTCATAATATGTTCCATACTTATGCAATTTCTCATAAATGTCCAACAATTACCTTTCTCTCTTAATTTTCTACCAATTTCCTGCAAATATTTGAAATTTCCCCGAATGTAAAAACGTTATGTTCGACTAGTTCTACTCTAGTTCGGCGTAGAGTACTCCACTCTGCCGTAGAATATTCCAATCAAAAATGTCATTAGATTTCATTGGGTTGTGAATATTATCGTCTCAGTGGTTTTCACCTTTTTCGGGGAAAAATGGCCAAAAAACGTCAAAAAGTGTTTCTCCTCACGCATCCTACTATCTCTCACGAAAGAACGATGGGATTTGTATAGTTGTCATTTCAATCGATGCAGTATTATACCACTCAAATCAGTTTGAAATTTCAAGGTAATCGTCTTACCCATTAACGAGTTATTCGAATGAAACTTTCGGATTGTCATTTTTTTCAGAACTGTTGAAGCCTGTTGAACTCTTTTCGAAACCTTTTTTCGGAAAGAATTCTCCATTTAACTCCTATTTCATTTTTTCATAATAAGCTCTATGGAATTTTGAGGCAAAACTGATAGAGTAGGGAGTTTTTTTAGCGGCCCTTGCGAGTCGCACCCACCATGTGAGCAAGCTCACGAGCGACCAACAACGGATCCCTAGATTAAATTGTATTTCCTTGTATCTTCCTTTGAAAAATCAAGCAGAAAACCCCACGAGAACTCAGCGGAAAAATGAGAAAATTTTCTATTGAATTTTTCGATTCGTGGTTTTTTAAGTCATTCTGAAGATATTACCATTCTTAAATTTGCAGTCCACTGATTAACTTTATTGAGGTCAATTCTATATTTCCTCCAGATATCAGGAGTGCCAAAGAATCCACGTGGTGATATACCCTCTTCTGCGCCGGGGCTGGAAGACTTCGTTTTATCTACAAGAAAAAAAAATGACCATTATGTGAAATCAACACTCATCACTGAAGTGGTGAGATGGGAAACGAGTATGACGGTAACGAGTCAATAGGGCTATTTCGTAAATTTTTTTCTTCGAACCCTTCGAAGGGTTCTAAAAAATGATAAAACCCGAAAATTGGATGAAAAATATTAGATACGTATTTTTTTATTTTTGAAAAAAATTAAAAATTGAGAAAGCCTAGCCAATTGAAATATGCCCAGGTGTGACGTCACAATAGTTTGTATATGGGTGACGTCACACCTCTGGACTTTTTTAATCGCCTATAGCATGTCTATCTTTCATTATTTTTCAAAATGAAGAAATACGTATCTAATATTTTTCATCCAATTTTCATATCCGACAATAAATTTTTTTCATGAAATATCCCCATTGATAGGAAAATGTCCAGTAATATACTTCGTCGGCGATTCTTTGAGCTACAAAAATGGTGTCTCGACATTTTTTTTTTTAAACCAGTTGCTCCTGAGATGAATCCGCAATTCATTGAAATTCAAAATCTTAATTATCAGTAAATCAGTAAATATTTACCTATTGTTGGAGCTAACTGATAAGCACATCTTCTCAACATCGGTGACACTTCCCCAGGATTCCTGGTAGCGGGATGAGACCAAAAGGAGCTTAAAAGATTCGAGGGCTGGTCCACATTAGTAGAGAGGGTAGTTTTTCGCTCTTGTTCAGAAATATCTTTCAAATAATTTTGTAATTCTATTTCATCTTGTATCATTCCTTCACCAGTGAGACTACCATTCATAGAAGAATTCAAAGATTTATTAAAAGTCGCATTTGAAGCAACATTCATCCTTGATGATGGAGGACCATTGTACTTGGAAAAAGGACTAGCTGAATAAGTCTCTGAAAAACCATGAAGAAATTTCAAATTAGAATGGTGAAACGTTCCCAGTCGACTTATCTTTTTCGATTTTCTATGGAATCATTCTCAGAATAAGTGATTTTGATTCAAAATTTTGACAACGAATATTATGAGACTCCTTTTATGGAATATTTCCTCAGTTATAGAAAAAGATTTTTCGACACATCGTTCTGCTCTATTCCATTTTGCGATATCCTCGAAGAAAAAGGTGAAGATAACAACCTTATCGAATCTCTTTACATGAAATTGAATCCCCTATTAACCGGATCTTTCACCATGTTCCTCTCAACTCCTTAAGAGTTCCCGAGATATTTGCCGACTTATCGTTATAGACTTATCAGACTCATCTCCTTTCACCCTTTCGGTATCACAATGAACTTACTACTCTCGCTGAGACCTGATGATTCTAAAGATCGTCGGGTGAGATTCAACGAAGGCAAATTAATGGAGGGACTCAGTCTAGGTGATTTTTGAGTGGCGCTCCCAGTCTTGAACAGCGGATCATCCCCATTTATTCCAAGCAGGCTCTTCTGTCGTGGACTTAAAACGATTGGTCGAAGACTCAGTGTTGCATTACAGTAGTAAATAATATGGTAAACAGCGTTCAATCCAAACATCAAAGCCAGAACCCACTCAATCCACAAAATTGGTTTGTATGTTGCTTCACTATGAAAACTAGTAGAAGACAGAAAACTCATTGATATAGCAATAAAATAAGAGATAACGCCAAGAATTGGATGCAGATTATCTTGAAAATGTCTTCGAAACTTCTTGATTCCTAGAATATTGTTGGTATATATTTTTAGTACCACAAAAAAAAATCTAACAGAAATAATCTCTTTGCTAATAGTAGTTTTCATCACTGAAGCCACAAAGAACTTTCCTGGTGATTGTGAGTGTGCAGTCCGAGGCAAAGCTGAGGATTATCTACTTACACAATCGTCAGAAAAGTTGTTTGCGGCCGAGTGGCGAACAAAACTTTATGCCCCGAGAGACTGAAACATTGTGTTTCACCCGGCAGTAAAAGTATTTTCGGATTCATGTGATTATAACGCCAAATTCGTCAGAAAATATTTTATTCTCTCGGGGCATAATATACTATTCCACCTTTAATACCATCTGCAGATATTTACAAAAAAATCTGCGATTTCGTCTCTGATGACTCACATGTCAAATACAAGAAGTCCAAGCAACAATCCATTGATAAAGAACCAAGTGATGCTTGATTTTGCTTTCGTTTGAGTCTGTCGAAGGTGTAGAGTTTGCTGAACCTGTGGCCTCGCCATTAAAATTCTGAAATCGATGATCAATTACCGATAAACATTAATACACAGAAAGAGAGAGATGTAAACGACTAAATTATAGTAAATACTCCGAAATTACCTAGCGTTTGGAGAAATGCATCGCATTGGAGAATTGAAATCGCCCATCACGATATACTTCCAGTCTTTTCACTTAATTCCAAAAGATTCCTTACGTTTTTACTATTCTCGAATGGCCCTGGATGATTCTTATTTTCATTAACCTCTTTCCATTTGTTCACTTATTTTTCAACAAAACATTGTTATTAACTGTCAAGCGAATCGTACCCCATAACCTTAAAACACTACAGACCCTACGACAGCATTCACTTATCCTCTTGTGCACAGATTTTCAATTTTTTTTTTTTCCACACTACTGTAGTAGTCTTGAAGAAGTGATAGTTAAAAAAAATTTGATAATTAATATTTCTGGAATTCAGTCAGGAAAAATGCTAACCTTTCATTTTTACACGCGCACAAACCGCCGTTATATTTCCCTTGTAAAAAAAGCATACACTGGAAAGTGTCATGGCGGAGGTACATGCAAAAAGTGTCATGGCGCACTTCTATGAGCAGTTTTCATGGGAATTCTCATGAGAACCCTCACAAAAATATTGTGTTTGCGGTATTGTCAGAGATTATTATAAGGGAGATTGCTAACGCCTTAACGAATGTTTCAACATGGGATCCCCTGGTGGTGGAGCCGGCAATAAATGTTGCGGCTGAGAGGTGCGATAAAACAGGGCGCACATTCGGCGGCGGCCAGAGAGGTCGATAAGATAGAGATATTGTTTTTTTAATCCAGTTTTACTATTTTTATTATTTTCAATTACAATTTAACATGAAATTAATTTCTCAAAAATTTGGACATTTTAAAAAATAGTTGAAGGTTCAAAACTTTTCGAACTATAAAAAAAAAAATTAATTCGACTCTCTCTCTCTTGCCCTCGCATGTTGTCTCTACTCGCGCTCCGTCATTTCTCGGAATGGTGGATTAAATAATTATTTTAAATCGCGTTTCGAAAATGGCAAAAAATATGTTTATTATTTTTTTGGAGTTGATGTGATGAACTCGGAAAGAGCAATAAACATTTTTTTTGCCATCTTCGAAAAGCGAATTAAAATAACTATGAAATATGTAGATTTCATAGTTATTTCAATTCGCGTTTTGAAGATGGAAAAAAATATGTTCATTTTTTTTTGGAGTTTATGTGATGAAAGAACTTTTTCCTCGTTATGAAATTGAAAATTTTTGGAATTTTCATAATTTTCGCATTATTACAATTCGGAAAATTAAAACTGCGATTAACCATTTTCAGCGAATTCAATCGCAATATAGTATATTGCGATACAAGTGCGGGAAGTGGCCTATAACTCACGAGGGCGGCGAAGCCGCCCGAGTGAGTTGTAGGTCACTCCCGCACGAGTGTCGCACACTATTTTTCCTCATAAGTGCGTGTAGCGCGGTGGCGTCGGTCGCGCGGGGGGAAGGGGGGGGGGGGGGGTCCAGGGGGGCGCAGCCCCCCTGGTGGGGTCGAGGGGCGAAGCCCTCGCGGGGTCCAGGGGCGGAGCCCCGGTGGGGGGGGTTGGGGGGGGCGAAGCCCCCCCCACTAAACATAGAAAAAATCAAAAGAAAAAAATATCGAAAAAAAATCAAAATTCGAAATAAATAAAAGAAAAAGATTTGAGTTTAATAGTTGAGAGTTTCAACATGAAATGTTTTTAACTTGACAGACACAATCATTAAATTGTATTAATTATTCGATAAATGAAAAATAATCTCGTGAAGAATGCTTTTTTCTTTATTTTAAGACTTCACATTTTTTTTTCCATTCTCATAACTTTTCAGAACACTTTATATAGTTTTTGCCATTTTAACAATCCTTTGTATAAATTCTGAATATAATAGATGGAAAAAGAATAATGTATAACGTATCATCTTTTTTTTTGCATATGTTAGAAATGGAGAGTGATATTTTGACAATTTGTGAAGGAAAAATGGTAATTTCCTCCTGGAAGTACGTCTCTCATCAAGTTAGCCATGTTAGGAGACAAAATCAAGAGACCTTTTTTGTAGCTGATAAAATTTTCTACAATAATGGTCTTATGATATTTTGTCCTTAAATCATTCATTAACAATATATATACTGTTTAACGTTTTTTTGGATTTTTATTCAGGGCTCAATGTTATTCTATATTTAATTACCTTTACATCTATCCAATGCTCATCAGGAGCAGTTTTGAGGAATCTTGCAACATCCTCTCCTTCTAAGGTCTTTGCTTTTTTCGGTTCATAACCTTTATTTAGCTGTTTCAATAGTGCAATTAGTGGGGAGTAGTCGTGAATATTTATATTATGTTTTTTCTCGATAATACTCCTCAACATTGAATAATGTGGCCACAAACTACTCGCGCTCAGCAACTCGGATAAATCTTCAAAATATGCCAAGAAAATATCCACTGACAACTGCCCCTGAACATGATTCTCCACTCTCCATTTATTGAATCTTTCATACGATTTAAAGTATTTTTCTTTTGACTTTGGGTACATTTTTTCTTTTGCCTTAGCAGCCTTAGCACGAATCGCAGGTGGGATAAATATCTCCCCATCATTGGAATCAGGGAATAAATCTTCTTGGGTATCCATTTGACGTTTTCGTTTGTGAATTCTGATGAAACTGACTGATTCTTGACAACACTCTCCGAGTTTACGCGAAGGAAATTAACCTCGTATTAGTGCGCTTTGTGACCGCCATGCGGCTCTGACGGATATACTATATGCTAAAGTGCGTGAGTTATACTCAACGAACGTGCGTTGAGCCTCATAACCCACGCTACGTAAAGCTAGGTCGTGAGTTATAAAAATCGTGAGTTATTTGCCACTTCCCGCACTAAAAACAAGCATGGAAAGTGGCCCAAAACACGCACGTATGAGGAAAAACTTTTTTTTCCTTTGAATTTTCGGAATCGCAATAATTTTAGAATTATGGAAAATTTTGAAAAATTTCAATTTTTCAACATTAAAAAAGTTCTTTCATCACATAAACTCCGAAGGAAGTAATAAACATATTTTTTGCCATTTCCGAAAAGCGAATTAAAATAGTTATTTAACTCACCATTCCGAGAAATGCCCGAGAGCGAGTAGGGACATCATGTAAGTGCAAGAGAGAGAGTGAACAAATTGACTTTCACGCGCGAAGGGTTGATTTTCTCCCGATTTTCTTGGTTTGCCCTTCGGAGTCGGTAAATTTCCGTTCTCGCTGTCTTTTGGCAATTTTGACAAAAGAAAGTAAGGAAAAAAAAAATTTTGATCACAAATTTTTTACTGTTTTGCAAAATCTCAAAATTTTTTGAATTTTTTTATGTCGATAGGATTTGATGTCAAAGTTGCCATTAAACTAGAGAAACATTTTCCACAATCCCCGAAAGGCGATCGGAAATAATCTGACGGAAATGTCACCCTTGCGCTTGAAGGTGGACTCGCTTAGTGTCTCTCTCGCACACGCCTGTTCCCAATACTCTTTCTCCGTCAATTCTGGGAATGGTGGGTTTCGTATTTCATTTCATCCATGATCCGAATAATGTAGATACGTTGTTGATTTTTAGCGAATTTCATCACGATCGACTATTTATATGAATTCTCTTGAAATGTTCAAGAATTTTTCAATTTTCACAATTTCTATAATTCCCCGATGATTGCAATTTGACAAATTTGAGGAGAATCATAGTCGATCGTGATAAAATTCCCTAAAAATTAACAATGTTCATTCTTCATCATTTGAAACACGGATTAAAGGAAGTAAGAACTCCACCATTCCTGGAATTGACGGAGAGGGAGTATTGGGAGCAGGCGAGTGCGAGAGAGACACTCAACAAATTCACCTCCAGATTATTTTTGACCGCCTTAAATATTTCTTCAGTTTATTGGTAACTTTGACATGAAATCCTATAGAAAACAAAATTTTCAAAAAATTTTCAAAATTTATTTTTCCTCAAAATTTGGTTTTTCACAAAATTTTGAACATTTTTCGAAATTTTTTTTTCGATAGGATTTGATGTCAACGTTACCAATAAAAAGATGAAACATTTTCAACAATTCTCAAAAGGCGGTCGAAAATAATCTGGAGCTGAATTCGTTGAGTGTCTCTCTCGCACTCGCCTGCTCCCAATATACTCTCGCTCCATCAATTCCTGGAATGGTGGAGTTCTTACTTCCTTCAATCCGCGTTTAAAATGATGAAGAACAAACATTGTTAATTTTTAGGGAATTTTATCACGATCGACTATGATTTCTCCTCAAATTTGTCGAATTGCAATCATCGGAGAATTATAGAAATTTTGAAAATTGAAAAATTCTTGAACATTTCAAGAGAATTAAATAGCTGATCGTGATGAAATTCGCTAAAAATAAACAACGTATCTACATTATTCGGATCGTGGATGAAAAGAAATACGAAACCTACCATTCCCAGAATTGACGGAGAAGGAGTAGGGATTAAGAACAGGCGTGTGCCAGAGAGACCCGAAGCGAGTCCAACTTCATCAAGCGCAAGGGTGATTTCTTTCAGATTATTTCCATTCGCCTTTCGGGGATTGTGGAAGATGCTTCTCTAGTTCAATGGCAATTTTGACATCAAATCCTATCGACAAAAAAAAAATTAGAAAAATTTGGAAATTTTGAAAAAAAAAAATTGATGAAATTTTCTGTTCTCTCGTCAAAATTGCAAAAATGATGAAAAAAAAGAGAATGCACTGACTCCGAAGGGCAAACCGACAAAATCAGGAAAAAATCTGCCCTCGCGCGTGAAGGTGGATTTGTCAATTCTCTCTCTTGCTCTTGGATGTTGTCCCGAATCGCGCTCCGTCATCTCTCGGAATGGTAAATTTCATAATTATTTTAATTCTCGTTTCGGAAATTGCGAAAAATATATTTATCACCTCCTTCGGAGTTTATGGGATAAAGGAACTTTTTTTTTATGTTGAAGAATTAAAAATTTTCAAAGTTTTCATAATTTTAAAATTATTGCAATTCCGAAAATTTGAAGGAAAATAAATAGTTTATTTCAATGAAATTCGTTGAAAATGGTTAATCACAGTTTTAATTTTCCGAATTGCAATAATAGGAAAATTCCAAAAATTTCCAATTTTTGAACGAGGAAAAAGTTCCTTTATCACATAAACTCCAAAAAATAATGAACAGATGTTTTCAATTTGGTAACTTCACTTCATAACTGTCGGATTTTGATGATTCATTTTTAAATACTGGGAATAACATTCGCAAGAAAAGTGCCTTAGAGCCAGAGTGTGAATTTTGTTTATAAACAAAATACCCCTTGGAGCGGTTAGTTTCGTTTAAAATATCTCGGAAACTGTTGAGAAGTTATCGAGACATGCAGTGTGAAAAAGTTGCGTAATTTAATGAAGAATGAATTGGCGTTTGATTTTTGCCTTTACGAACAATAGTTTTTGAGTTATGGTCATTTGTTTGTCAGCGCGCAACAATTCGCGCGCTTCGTACTATAAACAAATGGCTGTAAATGACCCTAAAATTGATATTTCAATTGTATTTTTTTCTACTTGAAGAAGATTTGAACCGCATACTCTCACATTCTGTATTAATTTTTTCCATTGATTTTCATTATTTTTGATGAAAAATAATTAATTTTCAGAGTAGTCTTCCAACAGGATTATTTTTATAATAACATAGTTTTTTTTTTATATATTGGTTCGAAAAGTAGTTAATTATTAACATTCGTTCGGAAAATCTAAAATTTTCAGTATATTAGAATAATAAATGTATTAACTGAAGTCATTCACTCTCGGTCTGTCCGCTGCAGGAGCAAGAGAGACATCGCTATGAAAGTCTCTGCGTGAGACAGAGACGCTCGATCTTTTCGAGCGTTCTCGCCATTCAAACATGCAGATAAGATGTTTAAAAATTGAAATTATAGATTATTATCATTGAGACTATTGGAAAAACTATTGGCCTTGCATTTCAATTTTTTGTCATCTTATTTTCTGCTTATTGATGTAGATGAGCCGTTCATCATAACAAATTGCATTTCTATTGTTGTAAAATTTCATTAAAAATTAAAAAAAAAATTAGAAAAATCAGTTGACTGGTCAATTCACGGGTTGAACGTTCTAAGTTCAAAATTGAGGAGTTGATTCAAGGGTCAAACGGTCTGAGGAGACGCTGAAAAGCCTATTCAAGGATCAAACGGACTAGAGGGGAGGCTCGGAAGTTGATTCGAGAATCAAATGATCTAGGGTCGAAGCTGAGGAGTCAATTTGAGGGTCAAAGGGTCTAGGGGAGAGACTTGGAGGTAGATTCAACGGTTAAACAGTCTAGAGTGGAAGCTTGGACGTCAATTTAAAGGTCAAACAGTTTAGAGGGAACGCTTAGATAACGATTCAAAGGTCAAACGAGCTAGAGGGAAAGCTGAGGACTATGCTATGACTGATATCGTTTATAATTCATAAAGGGTGGGATTAGGGTTACATTAACAAAAGATAATTAATATTTTTCAAAATTCATTTTCATGCATTACTTTCAATTTCCATTCTATGTGGATCATTTGATTCTTGAATCAACTTCCGAGCTTCCCCTCTAGCCCGTTTGATCCACGAATTGGCTTTTTAGCCTCTCTTCATATCGTTTGACCCTCGAATCGACTCCTCAGTTTTGAGCTTAGAACGTTCAACCCGTGAATTGACCCGCCCACTGATTTTTGTTAATTTTTTTTTTAATTTTTGATGAAATTTTACAACAATAGAAATGCGATTTGTTATGATGAACGGCTCATCTACATCCATAAGCAGAAAATGAGATGACAAAAAATGAAATGCAAGGCCAATATTTTTTCCAATAGTCTCAATGATAATAATCTATAATTTCAATTTTTAAACGTTTTATTTGCATGTTTGAATGGCGATAATGCTCGAAAAGATCGAGCGTCTCTGCCTCACGCAGGAACTCTGATAGCGATGTTTCTCTCGCTCCTGCAGCGAACTGACCGAGAGTGAATGACTTCATTTAATATATTTATTGTCCTAATATACTGAAAATTATTAATAACTTAATAGTAATTCAATATTAATAATTTAATACTTTTCGAATCAGTATATAAAAAAAAACTATGTTATTATAAAAATAATCATGTTGGAAGACTACTCCGGAAAGTAATTAGTTTTCATCAAAAACTTAATGAAAATCAATGGAAAAAATTAGTAAAAAATGTGAGAGTATGCGGTTCAAATCTTCTTCAAAGGGGAAAAAAAATACAATTGAAATATCAATTTTAGGTTCACTTACAGCCATTTGTTTATAGCACAGAGCGCGTGCATCGTCGCGCGCTGACAAACAAAGGATTATAACTCAAAAACTGTTGTTCGTAAAGACAATAATCAAACGCCAATTCATTGTCTTGATAAAATCTCAACAGTTTCCGAGATATTTTAAACGAAAGTGACCGCTCCAAGGGGTATTTTGTTTATAAACAAAATGCACACCCTGGCTTAAGGCTCTTTTTTCGCGGATGTCATTCCGAGTATTTAGAAAAAAAATCATGAAAATCCAACACTTATGAAGTAAAGTTGCCAACAAACTCGTTTTTAAATCCTCACCGACTGGAAAATCCGTCATTTCTCGGAATGGTGGATTTCATGATTATTTTAATTCGCGTTTCGAAGATGGAAAAAAATATGTTCAATTTTTTTAAAGTTTATGTGATAAAAAAACTTTTTCCTCGTTAAAAAATTGAAATTTTTTGGAATTTTCATCATTTTCCTATTATTGCAATTTAGAAAATGAAAACCGCGATTAACCATTTCCAGCGAATTTAATCGAAATAAACTATTCATTTTCCTTCAAATTTTCGAAATTGCAATAATTTTAAAATTATGAAAATTTTTCATTCTTCAACATAAAAAAAAAAGTTCTTTTACCACATAAATTCTGAAGGAGGTGATGAATATATTTTTCGCAATTTCCGAAACGAGAATTAAAATAATTATGAAATTTACCATTCCGAGAGATGCACCCAAAAAAAAATCTACCTGATTCAAGTCGATAATGTACCTGATTCAAGTAGGATGACTCTACCTCAATCAATCCGATTTTTCGACCTACCGTAAGTAGAAAATCGGATTAATTCAGGTAGAAAGACGTCAGTCCGTTGTTCGACCTGATTCAAGTCGAAAAAATCTACCTCTTTTAGGTCAAAAACCTACTTAACTTAGATCGAAACTGTACTTATTTCAGGTCGAAAATCTACTTAAGGTTGTTGCCCCGTGGTTAAAATACTCGACATTTCCTAATGAAATTTTTATCGTAGATAGCTCAAAGGATTACCTATAAAATGAGCACAGACTGATTGTTTCAACTCGCCTCTGTCGTGAGATATAATTTTTTCCTTTTAATACGTCGGTAAAGGCAATTTCACCTTTTTTATTCTTTTTAAAATCAACTACTCGAGAACTTTTTAAAAAAAAACACAGTGTAGAACTAGTGTCAACCAATTAGCCACTTTCCAAATCGGGTTTGTACGGGGTTTCTGGTTGTAACAAACCACGAATTGGTTTGTTACTCCCCTATCCCTTAACATGGATCAGCGCCACCATCGGCCATTCTGACGTTTTTTTGGAGATTGGCTCATTTACCAAAAAAAAATCGAGTCGAAAAATCGCTTCATACCCGAGAAATAATTTGACAAAGTCGTGTTTTTTGCCAAAGTGGGCGGGACATTGGATTTAGTACACCCGACGCGGCAGCAACGCAGCTACCGAGCCATCGAAGAGAGAGACAGACTATGCATGAGAGAGCCTACACATGGTTGCCACGATCGACACCATTCAGCGTTAGCTGTATGCGCACGTATTGATGCACAGTCTATTCATGTTTGAAATTTGGTAAAAGTTTTCGGTTTGATCCGGGCGCTCTATTTAGCGGGATACCAGCGCTCAGCGTCAAAAATTTTGACGCTGTACCTCTCGGGACAACACCCTTAACTTAGGTCGAAAATCTACTTGCCAAACTTGTCAGGTTTCAGAATCCGTGAAAAATGATCCTGATGATGATAAAATAGTGAAACCATCAGCAATTGTTGATGCTAATGATCTTAAATCACCAGAGAGAATTAATATCGATCAAGGAGAGACATCAGATGCTAAAAATGCTCAATCAGCTGATGCTGATGACAACAGAACTAACAGAAGTGTGTCTCTGGATTCGGATTCGAATGAGGCAATGGATATTGATGACAGGGGATCTGATTCTGATGAATCTAGTAGAGAAATCAGTGGAAAAACTGTAATTAAAAAGAACATTGAAATTGACTGTTTTGGATCAATTCCAGAAGAAATATTACTACAAATAATACTACAAGTAATATTACTTTTTGTTAAGTCAAAAATATTATTAAGTCCGGAAGATTTTATTTCACCTACTACCAAGGGAGAAGAACAGCAGCTTGATGAAGCATTTGAAAGGATTGAGAATGAAGATATTGAAGCGAAAAATTTGAGAATTGATGAAATTGAAGAAAATTGAGACTAAAAACGAAATTTCTCCTCCGATATCAGAAGAAATTGAGAGAAGAATTGAAAAATCTGAAGATATTTCATTAAAGCTTGATGAAAATCGTAAAACTGTTGATGAAAATTAATCAAAAAGCGAGGGGGTGGGAACTCTTTACAGTCATGTGTCACTAGCCCCTGAAATCAATTTGCAGTCATGCATGAAATCAATGAAATCGGTGATATCACTGAAATCACTGAAATCTCATGATTTCAAACCATGAAGTCATTTCTTGAAGTCACAATGAATTCATTCGCAGTCAATGTAATCATGTGAAATTGAAGAAATCACAATATGCATGTGATGACTCTCAAATCTCGCTTTACCTCCACAAAGCAAAATTATCATGTAGGAGACTGGTGTCTATTCAAAGAAAATTATTAGGACACATGTTTGTTAGGATTAACACTGAACTTTGCGAATGCAAGAGGAAAAACATTGAATTCAACTCTTTTCTATTTTTTCCCGCGACTTCTGAGTTGCCGGGCAGCTATTTTAAATAATTGTTATGCGCTACAGCGCTTACTGGAAGCTCGTCGCGCGCGTTAGCGTGCATGATGCCCTAGTAAAATCAATAATTCTGATAAATAATTCTTCAGTTCCAATTATTATTTCAGTTTGGTGAAATTTTTGTGATTTCAATGATATAGAAGTCATTGATTTTAGTTTGATGAAGTCAATGAAGTCATGGTGAGTCATGAAATCACTAATAATCAAGGTTGCAATCACTGAAATCATAAATTCAATGAAGTCATTGAAATCACTAGTGAAATTGACTGCATTTAGCAGTCATGTGTCACTCGACCTTGGAGTTCCCAGCCCCTCGTCAAAAAATGAAATAATTGATGTAGAAATTGAAAAATCTTTAAAAACTGAAGAAAATGAAGAAATTATTGGATTAAAAACAGAGGAGAGTCCAGAAATTACCCGGAAAACTGATGAATAGTTTCTGGTACATATATCAGAAGGGAAAAACATATCAGTAACAACTGCTTTTACGAAGCAGAAAAATACTTGAATCAAGTCGAACTCTTCCTGATTCAAGTCCATAATCTACCTGAATCAAGTCGAACTCTGCCTGAATCAAGTCGGACGAACTACCTGATTCAAGTAGAATTCTACCTGATTTGCGTCGCTAATCGAACTGAAATTTTTTGTCGACTTGATTTAAGTCGATAAATCGACCTGAATCCAGTCGAAAATCTACCTGATTCAGGTAGAAATTCGTCAGGTAGAAAATTCTACCTGAATCAGGTAGATTTTTTTTTGGGTGTGACGGAGCGCGAGTCGGGACAACATGCGAGAGCAGGAGAGAGAGTTGACAAATCCACCTTCATGCGCGAGGGCAGATTTTCTCCTGATTTTGTCGATTTGCCCTTCGGAGTCAGTGCATTCTCTTTTTTTTCATCATTTTGCAATTTTGACGAGAAAACAGAAAATTTCATAAAATTTTTTTTTTTTTTCAAAATTTCCAAATTTTTCTAATTTTTTTTTGTCAATAGGATTTGATGTCAAAGTTGCCATTGAACTAGAGAAGCATCTTCCACAATCCCCGAAAGGCGAATGGAAATAATCTGAAAGAAATCACCCTTGCGCTTGATGAAGGCGGACTCGCTTAGTGTCTCTCTCGCACACGCCTGTTCCCAATACTCTTTCTCCATCAATTCTGGGAATGGTGGGTTTCATATTTCATTTCATCCATGATCCGAATAATGTAGATACGTTGTTGATTTTTAGCGAGTTTCATCATGATCGACTATTTATATTAATTCTCTTGAAATGTTCAAGAATTTTTCAATTTTCACAATTTCTATAATTCCCCGATGATTGCAATTTGACAAATTTAAGGAGAAATCATAGTCGATCGTGATAAAATTCCCTAAAAATTAACAATGTTTGTTCTTCATCATTCTAAACACGGATTGAAGGAAGTAAAAGAACTCCACCATTCCAGGAATTGATGGAGCGGGAGTATTGGGAACAGGCGAGTGCGAGAGAGACCCTCAACAAATCGACCTCCAGATTATTTTCGACCGCCTTTTAAGAATTGTGGAAAATTTTTCTGCTGTTTATTAGTAATTTTGACATCAAATCCTATCGAAGAAAAAATTTTCAAAAAAATTCCAAAATTTTGAGAAAAATCAAATTTGTAGTGAAATTTTTTTTTTCGTCACACTATGCAAGAAAAGTAACTTTTCGACACGCTCCGCTTCGCTTCGCGTGCCTAAAAAGTCCCTTTCCCGCACATTGTGATGAAATAGTATATTTCGTAACAAGTGCACAATAGTAGATTTCGTCACTGAGGCCGTGAAGAGCTTTTCTGGCGATTGTGAGTTTGTTGACCGAGGCGAAGTCGAGGATTACAAACCAAATCGCCAGAAAAGTTGTTTGCGGCCGAGTGGCGAACAATATTTTTTGTTATTTGGCGCGCAGTGGCTATAAAACGTCGCCTTACGGACCGAGTGACAAAAAAGTCATTCTTGGCGCGTGGGAGGTTTATAGCATGAGCCGAAGGCGAGTGGTATAATCTCACAAGCCATTTCGATACTTTCTTTCGTCAAAATTGCCGAAAGATAGAAAAAAACGGAAATCACCGACTCCGAAGGGCGAATCAAGAAAATCAAGAGAAAATTAACCCTTGCACGTAAAGGTCGATTTGTTCACTCTCTCTCTTGCTCTCGCATGATGTCCCTACTCGCGCTCCGTCATTTCTCGGAATGGTGCATTTCGTAATTATTCTAATTCACTTTTCGAAGATGATATAAATTATATTTATTGCTCTTTCGCAGTTGATGTAATAAAAGAACTCTTTTCTTGTTTAGAAATTGAAATTTTTTTAAATTTTCATAAGTTTCTCATTATTGCAAATTGGAAAATTGCAAATCTGATTGTTCATTATTGTTGAATTTAATCGAAGTCGATTATTTATTTTTCTTGGAATTTTCCGGACTGTAATACTTTTAAAATTATGAAAATTATCAATTTCTGAACAAGACAAGTAGTTCATAGGCTCCTATGTGGCAGGAGTGAATGCGGCAGCAGCTGAACGTTTAACAAAATATGTAATTATAACTCGCATTTCTTTTCGTTTCTACCAATTTAATTGGTAATATGCTTCCGAATGGATCTTAAATCACTGTAATATCGTGTGATATTACAGACCAAAAAAAACATTAAATTCGGTCCACCAGTTTGAATTTAGGTATTGAAAGTTGAATATCTTCGAAACCTATCAGTCGATTTGGTTCATCCACAATACGGACCTTCATTATCATAAGAACTAACACCCTACCTAGTTTGAACTTTTTTTTCCTGTTATTTCTGAAGTTATCGTGCTAATAGGTGAAAAATAGAAAATGGGCAATATCTCAAAAATTTTCATTGAACGGGTATACATATTATGATTGATCTGGATAGAAGACATCGAGACAAATATTTTGAAAAAAAAAAATTCAATCGGATAGATACTTTAGAAGATATTTGAGAAAATAATTTTATACATAAAGTTGAATATCTTCAAAACCTCAATACCGACCTTTATTTTCATAAGACCTAAAATCCCACCAAGTTTGAAATTTTTTTTACTGTTATTTCTGAAGGTATTGTGCGAACAAGGAATTTAGGTGAAAAATGGAAAATTGGCAATATCTCGAAAACTTTCAATGAACGGGTACACATATTATAATTGATCTGGGTAGAAGACATCACGACGAATATTTTGAAAAAAAAAAAATTCAATCGGTTAGATAGTTTAGAAGATAGTTGAGAAAAACGATTTTCCGATAAATGGCTGTATCTCAGGAACCTGTTGACCGATCCGGTTGTAATTTGGCACAGAGTTGCATCTCAATAATACCAATTATCAGCCAAAATTTCAAATTTTTTCGAATGAATTTTATTCTTTTAGTGTTGTATTTTCTAAAAAATAATTGACTAAAATTCAAATTATCACACACACACATGCAGACATTTTCTAAAAATATCATTTCTCCACGTTTCATACCATTCTACATCATTTTCAGCCAAAATTGGAGAAAGTCAAAATCCGACGAAAACAATTCTTCCATTCGGAAGCAAAAAGAGTTCTTTTATCACATAAACTTCAAAACAATAATGAACATATTTTTGCCATCCTCGAAATGCGAATTAAAATAATTATTTAACTCACCATTCCAAGAAATGACGGAGCACGAGTAGGGACATCATGCGAGAACAAGAGAGAGAGAGGAGACAAATCCACCTTCACGCAGGAGTGAAATTTGTCAATTTCCGAATTTAGGGAAACGACAAAAATTTTGAGAACATCAAATTCACACCGCGACCACGTGAATTCACTTGGAATATGTTTGAGGATGCCCCCCGGAACCTGTGCGCAGAAATCTTCTCCCTGGGACCGGTACCTCGGGGGTAGAAGGGGTGAAATCTGTCAATTTTCGGATTTCGGGAGATGAACAAAATCCTTGAAAAATCATATTCACACCGTGACCGGTCAAATCATGATCAATTACTGCGGTTATGACGGGTAATTAGACTTTTATTCATCTTAAGGCTGATATAAAAAAAAACTAGGTGAGCGTTGTTGGTCGCTCGCAAGCTCGCTCCCATGGTGTGTGTGACCCGATCGGGCCACACAAAAAACTTCCCGGTTTAGCTACTCGCGCCAACAATTCGATGAGATCCGTTATGAAGGAATGAAAAAATTGTGATAAAATGGTACTTTTTTCACTTTGTTTATCTAGAACTCAAAACAAATCAACAAAAGTCGAAAATCACACGGAGAAAAAAATACGGTAAAAATTCGGGTGCTAGCACGGTAAAATGGATGCAATCGCCAAGCACCTGGAATTTTCCTATGCAGCACCAGAAAAATTCCTATAATCACGAGAAAAATTCATATAAATACGAGAAAAATTCCTACAAATATATGAAAAATTACTGTAGTTACACAGAAAAAAAAGAACCAGATTATATTTGGTTTGCCACCGGGTTTTCACTGGGTTAGACCGTAATGTGGGGGAACTCCGTTGTTATCCCGGCGGAGCGCCTGTGAAGATCCGAAGATATACATTATACATCGAAAACCCGGAGATCTCAGGATTTTCAACGATTTTTTTCACTCGAAGTGCGCCCCTCGTGTGAATCTTAGGATATTTACGGGTTTCTTTTTCTCCGTGTACAGGAAAATTCCAGGTGCTTGGCGATTGCACCCATTTTACCGTGCTAGCACCTGAATTTTTACTGTATTTTTTTCTCCGTGCACAACGAAATCTCTACTGGAGATTTAATTAGATCTTAAGAACCCGTAGATATTCCATTTGGGTGATGGATTACCTCGATCGCAATATTTGCTCATGAAAAATCAGTGACTAACATCTCCACGAGTTCTGTGTTTCATATTTTTCGCGAAAATTAGAAAAACTATCAGATCGATTCCATCCAAAATCTAATCAGCGCTAAATTGCATGAAGACGCATCGATTGAAAAAAAAAAAAATTGAATCGGACTATTTGTTCCCGAGAAATCGTTGACGAAAAATTTCGCCACATACACCGAACATACATATGCACACACACACACACATACATACAGACATTTTTTTTTAAATGGTCCAAAACGATTGTGGAGACCTTGAAACGTGAAGATATGTTGAAAAATGGATTTTCGATTTTCGGGGTGATTACAATAACTTCCCTCCCCGGGAAGTTAAAAAATGATTGATACCGGAAAGTTTTTGCTGTTACTCGTAACGGTTCACTCCCACATCAAGGCACCGTATATTAGTAACCGCGTCCACCAATGGTGATGAGAAAAAATTTTTTTTTGTAAAAAAAAATATAAATTCCAAAATTTGTAAAAATTCTACAATTATTCAATTATTCACACTAGGTTGGTCGCGCTATGGTCATTTCCCCGCACTTTTTTTATTTCTCGTTATAAAATAAAATAAACGCATTGAAAAAATCTGAAAAATGTAACATCTCATCTTGAAGTGTATAGAAATCCCATCTATAAAGACTTCGATTAAAAATATTTCCAATTATGAAATATTGAAAGGTTTCGGTTGAAACTCCCGTGGTCTGCCCGGCGTATTACGGAGCCACAGAGCGCTGAATTCTTTAAAAAGCTGCTCAACTTTAAAATGGAGTAAATAATTAACTATGATATCGATAATGGAAATTTTCATTATATTTCATTGATTCTACCGTAAAATCCATTGTCAAATTTTTTCATAATTTTCCGATGAATTTTCATAACACTTTTCTTGATGCGGGGAAATGCTCATGGCGCAACCAACGGCGTTCGGGAGTTTAGCGCGACCAATATAATGTTAAAAAGCGGATTGAAATCGTAAGAAAAGTCTTCATTGTGGGAAATTATGGAGAGTAGTGGGGTAATTTTTCAAAAAGTTGGAAAATGTTAAAAATTTCCATTTTCTCGAAAATGTTATTCGAAAAGTTCCGAAGTTTTGACAATTTATAAAATTTCAAAATTTCATTCATCAATGTGAAAAATTCTATATTGAATTGCAATTCTAGTTTATCGTGGAAATTGTTGTCTCGAATACAGAATACGCGAAAAATAATAAAACTATATAATAAAAAAAAATAAAGAATAAAATATCTCATCGGAATGTGAGAAACATTTCTTCTTTATCGACCTCTTCAGCCGCACGCGCTACTTTATCCATAGAATGCTGTATGGATTTGCGCCCTACCGTATCGGCTCTCTAGTTGTCAGGCGCCACCGCTATGAACCGCATGACGAAGTGTTCCGGTAAGCGCTAGCAATCTCCCTTATAATAATCTCTGGTATTGTATTGATATAAACTTAGCCAACAAGTGATTAATTATAAAAAAAAAAATTATAGATTGTTTGCACTTGGTTTGTACTTGGTTTGTACTTATTTGTTCCAAGCTCAAAATTGTTTGTACCTATCCCAATTTTTTTTGAATAAATAATCAAAAATGCAATCATGTGTTTAGCCCAACAATTCAATAAAATTGATATTTCCCTATTCTTTTTACATTTTATCAATGTAAAATCGTTTGCACTTTGATAATTTATCATTTTTGTCATTTGTACCTTAACAATTTTTGAATTATTCGCTAAATTGTACTATCCGAGGTCACACTAGAATTCAAAGTGGGGGTGGTCAGACAGGGGTGAGATTATGCGCGTTTAGGGTACCCTAAGCCTTATTTTTTCTTTGCCATAAGGGGGCGTTTTTCGGCAATTTTTGGTGAAATTTCCGAACGTTTCATGCCGACATTACCGACTGTTGGCGGCATGCGCGCGGCGAATTAGTGTGGTGGAGGGGGATGCGCGCGATGGCGGCTGAAAACGGCGCATGCTCCGAGATCCCCCTCCTCGACAATTCTGGCAGAAAACATTCCGAAATACGACAAAGTCAACCCGAAAAGTTCTCCCTGGTGGCAAAGAAAAAATAAGGCTTTAGGGTACCCTAAACGCGCATAATCTCACCCCAGCAGGGGGGCATACAAACGTAATACAGTCGTCAACATAAGTTCTGTCCACTTTTACCATTGAACTATACGGCTGAGTAGGACAAAACTTCTGTTGAGTACTGTATGTATGTACGCAGGCTGAGGCACGTTGAAATCTTGAACCATAACCTCACCTTCTCATCATTGCGCCGAAAATTGATGTTGAAAAATGTTTGACGAGTGTTGAAATTTCATCAAACAATTGAATCGGTGAATGACAATTGAAGATGTTCCCAGCGAAATGTTTGATACCGGAACTTTTAGCACGGAGTAGTGCCTTTGTCAAACCGGGGATTTTATCAAGGTATTCGTTGTTTCAAATTCATGAAATATTGCGTAATAAATGTTAAAAAATATCTCCCAAAATAATAACGCCGAATGTTACCCTTCTGCTACCACCTTAATCACTTTATTTCTATCATAGTCGTTTTTAGTGATTAATAACAATGAATCTCTCAATAAGGATCTCTTATTTTTATATATCTATATAACTGGCATTTCTGTTATATTTTTGCCTCATTCAGATCATTGCCAGCAGTGATTGTATACTCTCAAAGAAGTAAAAAGAGTGACAGTAGAGACCCGAACTCTTTATTTCATCCAATTCCCGTCTCCCCCACCTCCGACGACATAAATGTTGGTGCAGAGATCACTGGAGGATCCTTGAAGAAATCAGATCTCCAGAGAATACTCTCGAGTTTTTTCCAACGTAAAGAAATCACCGAACTGGCAAAAGATTATGGTCTCGATCACGATCTTCAACAACAGGCATTCAACAGCTTTCGCAAATACTGTCTGGATGCGGATACTCTCCCAGTGGACCTTCACGTGGTCATCTCAGATATTCTCCAGGGTGCTGGCCACGTAACAGATATATTTCCCTACTTTGTCCGTCATGCCAGAGAAATATTTCCTCATCTAGAATGTATGGACGATCTTAAGAAAATATCTGATCTTCGAACACCTGCAAACTGGTATCCTCTTGCGCGATCGATAACCAGAAAGATAATTTTCCACGCTGGGCCCACAAATAGTGGAAAAACTTATCATGCACTTGAGAGATTCAGAACAGCAAAGAGCGGACTTTATTGTGGACCTCTGAAGCTTTTAGCCACTGAGGTATTCAGAAAGACAAATGATTTAGGAACACCCTGTGATCTGGTTACTGGAGAAGAGAGACAATTCGCCAGAGGAGAGGGGAATCCAGCGGATCATGTCTCCTGTACTGTAGAAATGGCGAGGATTAGTTTGCCTTGTGAAGTCGCAGTTATCGATGAGATTCAACTTCTCAAGGATTATGGAAGAGGATGGGCTTGGACCAGAGCGCTTCTTGGAATTCCTGCTAATGAAATTCACCTGTGTGGAGAAGCCGGAGCTATTCCTCTGGTAAATGAGAAAACTATTTTTTCAATTAATTTTATTGAAGAAAAAATATTCGATACATAATCGCAAGATCCCAAGTTCAAATCCCAATCACCACTATCCATTTTTTTCAAAAGAATTCCTTGTAGACTAGTATCAAGCATTATCCTGTTTCTCCTCCTACCTACCTCTGAAATCCTGTCCAATAATATCCTGAGACATCGCAAGATGTACAATGCAATATAAACTCCCATCTTCAATGAATACACTATCCTTCAGATAATAATATGAACTCGTGTATATAAGTGTTGTTGTATTCGAACGATAATTCCAATAGCTCATTTACCATTTTCCAGGTCCAAGCTCTGTGTACAACAACTGGTGAAGATGTAGAAATTAGACGTTACAAACGTCTAACGGAACTAGAAATAGAAAAAGATGCAGTAAGAAATTTACGGTTTATCCAACCTGGAGATTGTATAGTGTGTTTCAGTAAGAATGATATTTACACTGTATCCAGAGAACTCGAGGCTTTGGGAATTGAAGTAGCTGTTATTTACGGTGGACTCCCACCAAATACAAAATTGGGCCAAGCTGCAAAGTTCAACGATCCTAAACATCCCTGTAAAGTCATGGTTGCAACTGATGCTATAGGAATGGGTTTAAATCTGTAAGTATTATTATTATTATTATTATTACATAATAATAATCGCATAAAATTTTTCATCTTCGATTTTCATCCTTTGTTATTTTTTCATTCCATTTTGTCAAAAAACAATGATAAAAATCAAATTTACTGGGATTCCATCATAATTAAGAAAAAAAAAATGGATTTTTGAGCGTTCCGGTTCCATAAAAAAATCTAATTTTTTTCCTCTTGTTTGACCAATCGTTCTCCTATATTTTTCACTTCATTTGATGAAAAAACAATGATTAAAATGAAATTCACTGGAATTTCTTCATTATTCAGAAAAAAAAAATGAATTTTTGAGCGTTCCGGTTCCATAAAAAAATCGATTTTTTTTCCTCTTGTTCGAGCAATCGTTCTCCTATATTTTTTACTTCATTTGATGAAAAAACAATGATAAAAACCAATTTCACCGGAATTCCTTCATTATTCGGAAAAAAATGAATTTTTAAGCGTTCCGGTTCCATAAAAAAATTTGTTTACCGGATGTACGTCATCACCAATATCGATATTATTTACCATTCGACTTTCGAGATATTTTCGATAATTTCGACTTCGATACGATTTTACCGTAACATCTCCTTTTATAATCAGGACTAGCATATGTTTTCTGAGTTTGGTGCGCGCTTCGCGCGCCTGCGCCTTCATTTGTTTACCGGATGTACGTCATCACCAATATCGATATTATTTACCATTCGACTTTCGAGATATTTTCGATAATTTCGACTTCGATACGATTTTACCGTAACATCTCCTTTTATAATATGGACTAGCATATGTTTTCTGAGTTTAGTGCGCGCTTCGCGCGCCTGCGCCTTCATTTGTTTACCGGATGTACGTCATCATCAATATCGATATTATTCCCCATTCGACTTTCGAGATTTTTTCGATATTTTCGAGTTCGATACGATTTTACCGTAACATCTCCTTTTATAATATGGACTAGCATATGTTTTCTGAGTTTAGTGCGCGCTTCGCGCGCCCGCGCCTGCATTTGTTTACCGGATGTACGTCATCATCAATATCGATATTATTCTCCATTCGACTTTCGAGATTTTTTCGATATTTTCGACTTCGATTCGATTTTACCGTAACATCTCCTTTTATAATATGGACTAGCATATGTTTTCTGAGTTTAGTGCGCGCTTCGCGCGCCTGCGCCTTCATTTGTTTACCGGATGTACGTCATCACCAATATCGATATTATTCACCATTCGACCTTCGAGATATTTTCGATCTTTTCGAGTTCGATACGATTTTCCCGTAACATCTCCTTTTATAATATGGACTAGCATATGTTTTATGAGTTTAGTGCGCGCTTCACGCGCCTGCGCCTTCCTTTGTTTACCGGATGTACGTCATCATCAATATCGATATTATTTACCATTCGACTTTCGAGTGTTTTTCGATAATTTCGATTTCGATACGATTTTACCGTAACATCTCCTTTTATAATATGGACTAGCATATGTTTTCTGAGTTTAGTGCGCGCTTCGTGCGCCTGCGCCTTCATTTGTTTACCGGATGTACGTCATCACCAATATCGATATTATTTACCATTCGACTTTCGAGTGTTTTTCGATATTTTCGAGTTCGATACGATTTTACCGTAACATCTCCTTTTATAATATGGACTAGCATATGTTTTATGAGTTTAGTGCGCGCTTCGCGCGCCTGCGCCTTCCTTTGTTTACCGGATGTACGTCATCATCAATATCGATATTATTTACCATTCGACTTTCGAGTGTTTTTCGATAATTTCGATTTCGATACGATTTTACCGTAACATCTCCTTTTATAATATGGAAAAAACAATGATTAAAATCAAATTCACCGGAATTTCTTCATTATTCAGAAAAAAAATGGATTTTTAAGCGTTCCGGTTCCATTAAAAAATCGATTTTTTTTCCTCTTATTCGACCAATCGTTCTCCTACATTTTTCACTTCATTTAATGAAAAAACCATGATAAAAACCAATTTCACTGTCGAGAAGGTCGAGTTGAAAACAAAAAAGACAAAAATATTTATATCAAAAATATAGTATATAGAGAAATTATGGAAAATTGATGTGATTGTAGGAAATTTTGAAACTTTGAAAAATATAATGTATTTATTTTTTTATATCATGTATGAATAAAAATGATTCAACAAAAAATGTTACGAAAACTGTATGTGAAAACTAATAAAAAAAGGTAATCACTTCGCAGCTCTCATGAAAAAAAGGGGAAAACGGGCATCAAATAATTTAAAGTAATTTAATCTAGCGGACGGGAGCGGAGCGACCGTCCGCTAGTATTCTTAAAATGGAAATCATTATTTTTATCATTTTTTTTTTTCATTTTTATTCAATCATACATTGGGAATTATTTTCGTTTGGATGAAAGAAGAAAAATTAATAATGAAAATTTGATTTTATTTTCCCTCAGGCACATAAGAAGAGTCATTTTCTATTCAATGATAAAACCCACAGTAAATGAGAGAGGTGAGAAAGAAATGGACAAAATTTCTGTTTCCTCAGCATTACAAATAGCAGGAAGAGCAGGTCGTTATGGAACGCAATGGGATAAGGGTTTCGTTACCACATATAAACCTGAAGACCTCCCCTTGCTCAAGTCGATACTCAGCCAAAGTCCAGAACCCATAACACAAGCAGGTCTTCATCCAACTGCAGATCAAATAGAACTGTATGCTTATCACCTACCGAAGGCTGCTTTATCCAACTTGATGGACATCTTCGTATCCCTATGCACAGTTGACGACTCTCTCTACTTTATGTGTAAAATCGATGACTTCAAATTTCTAGCAGACATGATTCAGCATGTTCCTTTACCTTTGAGGGCTAGATATGTATTTTGTTGTGCACCAATCAACAACAAAGTTCCATTTCCCTGCACAATGTTTCTCAAGTTTGCGAGACAGTACAGTAAAAATGAGCCAATTACTTTTGACTGGTTGTGCCAACAGATAGGATGGCCATTTCAACCACCCCAGAGGATTATTGACTTGGTACATTTGGAAGCAGTATTTGACGTTCTCGATCTCTACCTCTGGCTCAGCTATAGATTCATGGATCTCTTTCCTGATACCAATATCGTCAGAGACGTTCAGAAAGAATTAGATGCTATTATCCAAGAGGGAATCGTTCAGTTAACGAGGTTACTTAAAAACTCAGAAACTGGTGTAAGCAGTGGAGCTGCATCACTCTCTGATGAAGACAACTTTGCACTCAATACACAAAAGAATAAATATTATAGAGAACCTGGGGAGGGAGTTGGTAGGGGTAAGTTGACGGAGAGGCTACTCTCTCAGGGACTGCTGACTCCTGCAATGCTTCGAGAACTGCAAAAGGAATGGACGCAGCAGGGGCAAAAAACTAAACCAATAATCAATAAAAATGGAAAGGGCAGAAAATGGAAATGATGTCTAGATTTTACACTTTTTTTTTTAGAAAAATTATGATGTATATATTCGAGTATTAAATGAATTTACATTTCAAGCAGAACAATTTATTTTTTCTATCTTTAACATTCAAATATAGACGAGAATTGTCACACAAAGTATTATCTCAACAATGTCTGTCAAAAAAAATTGAGAAAAAAAAGATTGCCAAAGAGGGAGGGAGTTATGATCGATCAAACATTTTCCCAATTTATTAATTTTATGCCAATTTTTGAGTTATTGAGTGAAATAAATAGTATATTACATACCTTGGCCAGTAAAGTAAGGAATGTCTCAGATCACATGTAATTGTCGGTCGAGGCGAAGCCGAGGTCGACAAACATGTGATCTGAGGCTTTCTTATTTACTGGCCAAGGTGTGTATTAGTATATTACATACCTCGGTCAGTAAAGTAAGGAATGTCTCAGATCACATGTAATTGTCGGTCGAGGCGAAGCCGAGGTCGACAAACATGTGATCTGAGGCTTTCTTATTTACTGGCCAAGGTGTGTATACTATTTTTCTGCTCGACGTAGCCAGGAAGCGGAAACTTCGTTTAGCGCAGTGGCCAGGAAGTTGACGCTTTCTGGCCGGAGGGCAGAAAAATTATCTGTTAAACATTAATTGGATATGTAGGGAGGAGAAAAAAATGTAGGAAATAATTGGTATTGATCAGAAATTCAACTCATGAATAATGTAATTTTTTCTTTCAAATTAACATCATTGTTTCCCATTTTAAATAGTATCATCAACTTATACAGATATAAAAAGAATGTATGAATAATACTTGAACCTCTTCGTAATATCTTTCATGCTAGTTTTTTCGGCTTTATAATTATTATTCTTCAAATCAAATTGACTTATTCTGCCCTTCTTTTTTTAATTTTTACGTTGGTTCAGTATTATTATCCGTCTCATTGACATGAAAAGGCTCGACGGAACGTTGAAACAACTTATAAAACTGGGTATCAGTTTTAATTTGATGCAAATAGCGTCTCATCATTTTGATTGGAGGTAAGTTCATGAATTTATTGATAAGGAGATATTTGTACGTTCGTGGAGACTCAATATAAAGTAAGAGAGATAAGAATGTCCACGTCTCAGAAAAATCACCGTTTTGTTCTTGTGATGAAGACTTGAGGCACTCTTCCATCATTACTTTTTGAATCTTTGGGATGTTTAGAGAGTCCAAACAACCTATTAAATTTGTTTGTTTATTTGCAGATCCTTGCTTCAGTTTGCCCTCTAAATTGTCTTTAATTGTCCCAATTCGTTGATTCTTTTTGGACATTTTGGTTAACAATTTCTGTAACACGAATATCGTTCGATCTTTTTTTAACAGCTCTGCCGATTCAGCTGTTTGTGGTGGTTTCTTCAGTTTTCTTCGATTTGCTAAAATACTTAATACACTACATTTTGAGCAACGCGCTGTTCCATTATTTATTATTATCGGACAGCTTATATGACGCCATTTGAAACCATCCCGGAAACCAATTGTGTTGTCCATATCTTCTGGATTAATTTTTTCTAAAGAGCCTGCAAAGTATATGGAAACGAAAGTATTAGGAAAATGAATTCATGGGAATATTGCAAACATGACTATTTGAAGCAGAATTTCAATGAGGGATCAATTGTGCCTATTTCGTAGACCCATCTTTGACAAATATTTGAAGGATAAATTTTGTATTAAATTTTTCACAAAAAATTACCTTCACAAACAACTCTTTGATCAAACTCCTCGATAATATCTTCAACATCTAAAAGGGACTGGACTTTTAACTGTTTTCCTTCTCTCAATAAATTATGCAGCCTTGGATTAATCTCCCTCCCCGCAGCACAGCACCTCAGAACCATATCACTCATTAAAAACACTTGTTTTTCAGCATAAGGAACTCCAGTTTTTGTCATCGTCATGAAAGCATAAATGACAGTGGTTCCTCGGCCCTTAGAAATAACTACGGACGACCAGCCCCTGGGTAGGGGGACCTCGGTATATACATCTAGCAGATCTTCAAATAGCATCGTATCCTCAAGATCGTCAGGCTCTTGGTTCAGATTCAGTGGATCCCCAGTATCCATTATAGCATTTTCAACTTCTTTCAAGGTCTTCTCATTAACTTCTTGAACTGGTTCTCCTTCCCCATCAATAGACTCCCACATATCCATTGATTCATCACCCTCGTCACCGGAACCATCAAATTTTCTTGGTGAAAACTCGTCAATTCTGCCTTTGGCATTGGCATCCTCAATTTCTTCTTCAATACAGTCTGTTTTACAGTTCATATCTTCAATGTATATGATTTGGGGGTCATCGCTTGTCTTCAGATAAATCGTATTAACAGACTCATCAAGATCCTCATGAATTACCTCTAGAACTTGATCCTGTTCTTCATTTTCCATTATCATATCGGCAACCTGTTCTTGGAGACATTCACCAGCTTCTGTACTTGAGTAATCTTCTGTTTCTGTATCTTGCTCTCTCACATTGCATCTCAAAAGACTTTGATTCTCATTGATATTGTAAGTGATGATTTTGTCATTACGAGGGATTAAAAAGAACTCTTTTTTTTCATCTGCAAAGGTGGCTTGACGCCTATCTGAATTTCCCCAAGTTCTATTCACCTCTAAGTCTTCTAAATCATTTTCTTGGGTGTTTTGCATGGTGTTTATTGCTTCGCAGCGGGTTGTGGGTATTGCACCTGGCCTCAAGCGACATTTTTTATACTTTATCTGTGAATATGAAGAAAACTGAACGATATAATTCTCTGAATGTATGAAAGTAGATTGAATGAATTGTCAATGCACAAATTCATGAGTGGAAGGAAAAAAAAAACAGTGAATTAGTGACATACATATTAATGAAGATTCAATTACTCACTGTGACAACATGGGGTGGTACACCACTGACCCAGTGTGTTATGATATCACTCGGTAGAAAATGCCTACTACAGACATAAGTATCATCTCTAACAGTATAGTTTTCAATAGCAATTGCCTCCTGCCACTTTTTTCTCGTTTCTAGATCTTTTGGAGCTGAGAAAAAACTGTAAGAATTTTTGTAATTTGTCTCTTTACACAGCACACACTTTCGTGTCATTTTCGCAACTTGCGATTTTTTCTTATGAAATTAAATTGATATTTTGTTTTATTCGTCACTTGTTGCAGTAATCCAAATAAATGTTCATTTTTTTTTTTCTCAATTATATATAATAATTAAAAGTGGCCAACTACGAATTAGATTTTATCCTCAGTAAGCCTTAGTTTTTCAAAGAACAACTGAACTCAGTAGTTGCTACTTTCATTTCGTTAATAAAATGTGTAGAAGAACAATTTGATAGACCGGGAACGTATGTATATATGTATATTACACAGAATACATAAACAATAATAATTTTGAGAGGGTAGACGCTGGATATCAGAGAATTACATACTACAACATATATAAGAGGTTATGGTCTATTGCGATTGGTTGATGACTATCTCTTTTTTTACACAGAGAACTATAGGTATACTTAACCTCTATTTTCTCTTGAGGAAAAATACATAATATATATGGTTAAACGTGCGAGAAATTGCTTAAAGTGGAATTTATCATTGCATTAGTGTATAAATAAAAAAAGAAACGAATGATTCATTATTTTGATTTTGAGGGTTAATTTTCAAAGAAGTAAGTTCTTTGTATTTGAATCGCTGTTATTATCTCTTGACTTGAAAACATATTTGCTGGATAATATTCTTTCCAATAACACGTTGGCTTGTTCATTTATTTGAAGGAGAAATGGCATCGGTTTTTCAAATTATTCGTCGAGGAATTTCAACCACAGCTGTTGCTAACGGTAAAAAGAACTTTCGAAAGTTCAATCTTTATAATAAACGAGGTACAAAGGAGTTCAAAGAGAGGCAGAGGCATAATCCTGACCCTGATATCCCTATTCATGGTGAGTTACCCCAATATTATCCAATATCGAATAAGTTTTCCAAGGAGGTATGCATCTATTAGAAAAAAAATAATAGAAACCGGCATAAGCTGGATTCCAATTCTTTACTAGGCCTATTCGTTCTCTAATAACTGTTCATTGGCAACGAAGTGACTATTTCCACCAGACACGGGTCCTTGCTTTCAATGTTAAAATATATCCATGGGACACGGATCATATAGTCCGTGAACCATGTCTGGTGTAAATAGTCGTACCGATTGGCAATGCCTGAATTATTATTTCATTATTAGCTATTTGAATCTTATGGTTAAATTTGTTCCGGGAGTAAACAATATTTGACTGTTGGATTATTCCGGGCCTGCAATTTCATCTGGAGTGCATCTCTTCATAGAGCAGCAATCTTTGGCTATATTTTCCACCAAATAACCTCTAGCTTGAGTTATCATTGGTAAACGAATGAAGGGATTGATAATGCAATTTTTAAGATGAATGAGCCAATTTCCAAAAAAACGTCAGAACGGCCAATGGTGGCGCTGATCCATGTTAAGGGATAGGGGAGTAACAAACCAATTCGTGGTTTGTTACAACCAGAAACCCCGTACAAACCCGATTTGGAAAGTGGCTAATTATTATTATTCCCAGTAATCACCGATACCAAATTAATTGGCTGATTATTTTAATTTGAGTTAAATTCCGAACGAGATCACACAAGTTGGCAGGAACGGCCGTAATTGAAAAATTTTCAGTATTAAATTATTATGAAACTTGTAAAAAAATGCATTGAGAATTGAAACGAAAAAATCCTAATACAATAAGAGTTGATGATTGAACCATGTTATACAGACCGAGGAACAAGGAGAATTGGTTACAAAGAAGGAGACCGCTACATAATAGTTCCCGAGATGATCCCAGAATTGATAGTACCCAATTTGGAAAATTGTCAACTGAAGCCTTATGCCTCATATCGTTCAACACACGTAGTTCAATCAGAATTTACACCCAGGGATCTTTTTAACGCAGTCTATGCCAAGAAAATAAGGAGTGACTTCGAAGCAGGTAAATTGGACAAGGACGGCAATCCTGTAGAACCAAGCGAATTCGAATCGCTCACACCAGAGCAAGCTCGAGACCTTGCTGGCAAGCCTGGCAGTGATCTTTTCGAGCAACAAAAGCCTCCGGAGTTATTAGAGGAAATTAAATGAGAATTACACAAAATTTTATATCGATTTCTTCCTTCATTTATTGTCGTAGAACGTGATTATGTAAATATCTCACATGTATATGTTTAAACAATAAATATGCGACTAAAATCAGTGGACCTATGCCTCAGAACTACGCTGATCTCGAGTTAACTAAAAAAATAAATTCCTCGTTAATTGTTACATTCCTAAATTTTAAATTTTCTCATCTACTTGCCTTTACTGGATAAGTTTGACGTGCACCGGTGTCATGACATACTTTTTCTCACATATTTTTTATCCCTCTTAAGAATGAGTCACTTTTAGTTACAGTGTTTTAATGTTATATTCTCCATTTTCTGGATTATTCTATCATGAAGTGGAAGAAGAAGATGGGTGAAATTAAATATTTTTAGTTCATCCTCGTGAATATATTGAAACCACAAAAATAGGGACCTTTGAAAGTGGGGATTTCTGATGTTCGATTTGATTTTAATAGTTGCGGAAAAATTTAAAAACGAGTTGTTTCGGAATAATAAAAGAGAGTATTTTCTTACTACACTTCAATTCATCTGTATTTTTCGCATCGCCAACCGTTGAAAGTCATGCGCCAACAATAAATAATCAATCGGTAGTTTCCACTCTATTTTTAGAACTGCATTTCACACTTTTTTCGTGTTTTTTCTCACACTAGACATTGATATGCTAATAACCCTCTATTGAGTAGCAAATAATTCCGATTGCTTTTTTTGATCTTAAAAAATATCTGAGCTATTGACTATGTTAAACCTTGTATTGCTAAATGACGAGTACATATCACATGTGATTTTCATTTTAAATCAATGAAAAATTCTTCTAACAAAGTATTTCTCTTGCAGATTTTGAATGCCATGTTTTTGTTTAGTTTGGTGCCCCCCCCCCCCCCCCCAGCGTTTTTGAGGTGATTTTCGAGCGACTTCCACCAATGGACGATTAATATACAATAGACATCATTCATCTATATTCAAACTAACGAAAATCTATCGTTCTAAGAAGGCATTTTTCCATATCTTGTTAGATTTTTTGATATGCCATTGATGCTTTCATTTCTTAGTAATTCGATGTCAATTCAATTGGCATACTAATTAACGGGTGACTCACATTAAGCGGAGTAAGTATATCGTGTGACTAAAATCAAAAGGTCGTATGGGCCAAAACAAGGGCTCCTCTGCCAAAATGTCGTATTTCCCAGCAGATACGAACTTTTGTTGTTAGTAATTAAAAAAATGGAACCCACGAAAAATGAAAGAGTCTTAAATCCAAGGCATAAATAGATATACGACCTTTTGTTTTTAAAAGAATCATTAAATTTATTCATCTAGAACTAAAAGATCATATATCCAATTTTCTCATCTTTCATTCTAGGCTATATATACTAGCTTTTAATAATCAATTTCCTTTGCACTGATGATAATAGGGCAAAATGGTCTGTAAAACGGAATAGTTAATAATAGTAATAACGGAATAGTTTATACTTGAGTTTTTGGGGAAATTCGGGACAAAATAGACGCCATCGAATGTTGAAAGTAAATATTATCCTTCTGAACATTGGACTGTCCAATAACGATAACGGAAATAAAATCATAAAAAAACATTTCAAAATTTTTTAGAGGAGAGGGTAACAATTTAACACCATTATTGGTTGAATTTAAAATCAATTAATTGAACGTTAACGACGTTTTGCCTTTAAGTGAGAGTTATTTTTTACAATACAACCTATAATCAGAAGATCATATCTCCAATGTAACACTGGGTATAAAAACGCAATTGTCCACAAATGTCTTTTCAGTATTTATACGTGAAAATGCAGAAAAATATGTGTGGATATACGACTCTCTGCCATTAGATACCTGAGGAAATAAAATTTTTGCATGTATGACCTTTTGGTTTTAGATACAAACACGCACACGAAAACCTCTTCCAAAATGTGTCAAAGTCGTTCTGGGGGTCATGAAATGGAAGATATCATGAAATACCTACTTGTTATTTTCGGGGTCATTACAATAACTTTCCATAAATTTTCAATTGGGAAGTTAAAAAAAACATTTGAAAACAAAATTAATGAGTGAGTCATACTGCCTTATCTTTTATAAATTTCATCAAACCGCAACAATATTTAATGTATATTTATCTGAATCGCTTATACCTTTAGTTTCCAAAACCGATTCATATTTTCATTCACTCTTGAGCGAAGTTTGATTGTATTCATCGTTTGTTTATTTTAAATATGTCTAAAATGATAAAGTAATAAATCCAAAATCCAAATGATTAAAGTCGTTGTTGGTTGTGCGCGGCCGGTATTGCTCATCAATTTCCTCATTGAACTGTTAAAGCCTCGAGAAACATCTAGGACCTAGAGAAGAAAAAAATTCTGCAATGAAAAGGGTCGAAAAACTTTCGTCGTTTCCCTCAACAATGGCAGAATACATTCCCATTTTTTCAACAATAATGCACACAGCTTTTATGATATATTATTGACTAATTACGATTATGACGAGGCTAATTGATTTTCAATATGGTAAGATATTTTCTCTCATTTTTTCTTCATGAACATTTGATAATCTCCCTATTATTGAATCAATACTCTATTCAATCATTACATTTTCGTTTTCAACGAGATAAGCGTTCTTTCCATACTTATCAATTAATACCCAAATTATCTACAATTTGCTCCTCCATTTATTTTTGTTCTCAACTTCTTCATTCAATGCTTGAGCACCATACGTCAATAAATGTTCTTTCATATTAGTCATGATACCAAGCGATTGAACTGGCAGTAGGATGATATCAAAGCGCTAACAGTTGAAAAAATTCATTATTCAATCAATTCAGAATGACATTAAGTCCGTTTAAACAAATGCAGTTTTTTATGTATCAAAAATCAATGACTCATTGTTCATTTTTTCTCGTACAAGTGTTCAATGATATATTCTTAGAGCTATTGTATAAATCCCATTGACTTTAAGCCTCTGATTTTAGTTAATTATGAAGGGATTTTCATTTGTTTTTTGTAATATTCTGTAAAGTGCTTTGAAAAAGTGTTTAATTCTGAAGCAAAATTTTTCTTCTCCAACCAAAAGATTCCCTACCACTAGAAATATTTTGTCCCTTTTAAATCATCATCCTATTTAATTCTCATTTGGATTCTAATATATTGGTGTTTTATCAGTTCGAGTTAACGATCAGTCTATTCATAATTAATGATTATATATATATTCCTGTACCATATGACCATTTTTTTTCAGTCTAGAATTCGTGATATAGTTAGAGTAATGGGAGATATCTGTCCAAGGTGGAATAAGATGATGAATCGGAGAAATAACAAGTTAGAAATAACAACTTGGTAATCTGTCTAGACAGATGTAATTATCATCAGAGCTGTCATTGACTCGTTGATTAAAACAGTTTTTCCACATGACTGAGAGAATTTTAAGATTTAAATACTATTTGTTTGATATTCGGTTTCGGTCTCTATCGGAAATAAATTTAACTGCAATTAGTGTACCCAATTGGGGAAAGACACTGTTAAGTAGTGTTTCCCATTGGAATCATTTTCATTTGTCATTATGATCATCCTAAGAAATTAAAATTATCACGATTTGAAAATATTGGAAAATATATAAGGGGAGGGTGAGGCAAAGTGGACCTTCTAAGGGAATAATTTAGTTTTTGAAATTCTAAATAGATAAAGCACTTGTCGTGGAGATCATAAACTCACTGGAATTGAAATTATGATCTGTCATTGAAATTTAAAAAAAAGGGGCAAAGTGGACCCTCTATTTTTTTTTTTTCTTTCAAATCAAGAGCTCATACGGTCCAAACCCTTTAAACTGTGAACAATAATAATAATAATAATAATAATAATAATAATAATAATAATAATAATTTATGCGGGGGTCCACTTTACCCCACACTTCAAATTTGGGGAGGGGGGGTCCACTTAGCCCTAGGGGTCCACTTTACCCCACACTTCCAATTTGGAGGGGGGGGGGGGCGGGTCCACGTTACCCCACCCTCCCCTAATTCTCCATTGAAGTATGTAAGAATAATAATGAACAATTAAGGGTGAGTATTCAGGCCCTTATTCCCACTCGGAACAGAACTGATGATTCAACTATCGAACATGTGTTTTTCTAGACACTTCAAACTACGCAAAGATTCAAACCTAATGAATCATTTTTATCATTGGATGGTTCTGTTGATGAAATTTTTTATCGTTAAAAAACATTCTAAGAATTATTATTTTTGGGGATTTATTCCATAGGATCACCATTTTCAAAGATTGTCGCATGTGGACTGCTGCTAGCTGGCCATAGAAAACCACCAACACTTCCAGGTGGTAGATAGGAAGCACCACCACCCAATCCAACCTGGAGTTAATAATTTTTCGGAGTAGGAAAAAGGTTCTTAAATATATACTTTTTTCAAATTCTCTCTTCCCTACATCCTCGCATTGATGTGCCAATGATTAAGCAACAGGCAGGATCCATGCACGTGCCGAAAAATGAAGACAAATGTTTAATTAAAAAAACTAGTCATTTATTGCAGTGAAATGAATAAATTATAGGAACAAATTTGCAGGTACAGGCTACATAGATTTCTAAATTGTCAACTAAATATAGCGTTTTCTTTGCAATGGTCTACGAATACTTGATTCAACGTGTAAAAAAATTAATCATAATTGTATTCCCTGAGAATTATTCAGTAATTGAAAACAAGATATTGTCGTAAGAAAACAAAAATTTAAATTATATTTCTAATTCGATCCCCTTTCTCATTATGAATTTATTTGTAATAAATAAATCCTTAATTTTTAGAATTCTCCATTTAAGGATTGAATAATTGTCGTAAGTATTGAAATTAAAAATAATGTCAGTCTTCTCAGATGCTAAACTAAATAAATATTCAACTAGGTATCCTTAACAAGTTACCTGCTGGCTCCATAGCATTGTCCTCTCAGCTAATTGACAATCAGCAGCAAGTCGAGAGGGTAAACTCTTCCATCTGTCCTCTTCACGTTCTCTCTCCCTCTCAAAGTCTGAATCCGATCCTTGCGATAGTGGTGGTAGAATTTGTGTTCTTTGGGCCATTTTGTAACTGTCCTGACGTGGAACGTGTTCCGCACTTCGTCTCGCTGACGGCGAACCACTGCTACTCGCATTAATCAATAATCCCGGTAGGGGTGTTGGACTGCCACCACCTCGATGTCTGTGATACATATTTCTCTTCTGTTGTAACATCCTTTGTTGAACTAACAATTGTAACTGCATACTTGAGTCACCACGGGATTTGAAAGGCTGTTGATTTGGCGATGTTGAACTTGGGCGTAGATGTACGAGATCTAGGTGTCCACGCGCCTTTCCGGAATCTGAATTATGAAAATTCAAATGTAACAAACGGAATTTGAAAAATTGGGAAGAAAAAAGAAAAAACGAGATGAATAGAATCAGTCGATGAGATACAAAATATGAGTGATTAAACAAAAGTTTCCTTCTTCAATCTCATTCAATGAAAAAAAAAAAAAAAAAAAAAAAACTAGTTTCATAGTATATGTAATGAAGCGATGATGTGGGAAAGAGAATTTCCAGTGGAGTGAGGTGGTAATTAGCCACTCACATATAGGTAGTGAAGAATATAGAAGTTGTATATTCCATAGAAATATCAACATATCTTATTGTAATTCCGTAGTAAAGTTATGAAACAAGTGAGGGGCTTTTTCCTTTCCAGCGCTCCACTATTGAATTGGTAAAGAAATTTATATCATAATTTGGTACTCCATTGTGGATAGGAAATAATTAGAATTTCTGTTTAACAACATCCTTCAGAGGAAACAAAAAAATAAAATAAAATAAACTTCCAAGATTTTGATTTTTCTCAAATGATGATGGGCATTGATAGCATGATAGAATAGTTTTGCACGAAAACTACCTTGAATACTGCGTTGTTTAACAGGTCGATCACCCGTACCAGTCTGTTGACACAACATCAGTCTTGGTCCTGCATCAGATGCTCTCCTCCCCTGAGCTGTTCTCGATATTCTAGCTGCTATTGGTGATGGACTTTTTGGTGGTGGTGGAGTGCACGATGGTAAACTACTAGTAAGACATCCAGTTATTGAGAAATCTGGTGGACAGCCAGAGTCAAAACTCGATTCAAATAACTCAGAAGATGAACTGCCACTGCATCCAGCACCGAAGAGTGTAGCATGACTAGGTGGATCAATGGGCTCCATCATTGCATCAAATTGTTGCTGTTGATAATCACTCAGCCGACGATTGACAATTTGGCTATCGATTCTTTGGCTTATGTCCCGATCCAATCCCAATCGGTGTTCTTGAAGTTTAATTTGGGCCTCACGGAGTTCATCGCCGCTCGGACCCTCTTCCAGGTCACCTTCTGCACTGCAACAACCCTCGTCAGTTGAAGAAGACGTTGAGCTGAAACGCTTTCCACCTCTGTTTATTTCGTCTCTTCTGGAAATTATGGAGAGATTGGTTTTTATATCCCCGTTCGGGCTAAATAAGAAAAATTCATTTGGGAATATTGTGCTCAGAGTCAGTTCCTGAAACACATCTGCAGCTGGAAAAAAGGGCGAATTCACCAGTTTCAGTGATTTACTGTCAATCGATAAGTACTATCTCATCTAATCTCATGGCATAATGGAGGGAATGAAGCTAAAAATTTTATTTTTTTTTTTTCATATAGTGAATCTAAGGATACAAATAAATGAATGAATGAATAAATAAATAAATAAATAAATAAATAAATAAATAAATAAATAAATAAATAATTGATTTACGCTTCATAAGATTCAATGATATTCTAAAGCCTAAAACTGATGTTTCGACCAAACGCAAATTTTTTCATCGTTCCTCCATGTTTCATACCTAGCTATTAAGGATGTTCTGCCTAGATTGCAACGGGGGGGTGAGCTGTAGGGGGAAGGTAGGGTTTTGTGGGGAATTCCAACCCCTGAAGACGAAAAAATGAAATTTTAAATTACCCCATTGAGGTTAAATTTGGTCACTTTTATGGTGTCATTATATTCCTCATAACTCTTTTTCCTAATAAATATTCATAGGATCAATCAAAAAATTTCCGATAATCGATTTAATAATTTCTGAAAAAAACATAAATCTAGTCGTTAACAGCGGCAACGTTGGGAACTAGAGAAATTTGGTAACACGGGCTGGTACCATTGGTTGACTAGGCCACATTCGGCTGTACAGTTTATTCATTCCCCAGATACCCCAGATTTGTATTTTGCGCGCTGCCCCTCTCTCGTTGAAAGTGTCGCGACGTTGTCGTACTTTCCAGCTGCGCGCGCAAGAAAGGTAAATTTTCGCCTATTTTGCCATTTTTTATTACTAATTATTAGTCTGGGGGATGCGTAAGAATATAACGTTTTTCCGTGACATAACGATTGACCTATAGCCGGAGTTTCATTACGCTAGGCCTATTTTTCATCGATTTCACTAACTTTTCGTGAATTTTCCATAAGAACACGTGTTAAATTGATATTTTTTAAAAAATCATAACTTTATTATGCAGCTCGCAGGAAAGCTGAAATTTTGCATGCGGTTCTTCAATAGATTGAAGAATCTTACAAAAAAATTTCATCAACTTCTTATATTTCCTTATAATGTCCAAAATGTAGGCAGAACATCCTTAATAGTATATTCCTAACCTAGGGAGATGAAATAAAGGATTCATTTCCACGTGCGTGGTAATGAAACACATGGGTAAAGGCCCTCTATTTTACCTTCTGTGGTTAGAACGTAGTTTTCCGTCATGGCAAAGACATAAATTGATATTCTCCTCCGTGGAGCGGGAGGATGATGCCATAGTATGCCTTCACCATGATACGGGAGATAAAATAAAGGACCATTCTCAACGTGAATACGTGATACTGCACGTGGGAATGACTTCTTTATTTTGCCTCCCTAGATTACCAATATACTATGCCATATTATCATTATTATTATTTGTCTAAAACTGACGTAGTAGCAACAGCATAATAACCCTATCTACTGAACGAAAAAGAATAGTTTTGAAGAAGCTTGATAAGAAGTAGATTTTAACGTCAACTTTTAAATCCCACGCAAAAAATATTGGAAAAATAATAATAAAAGAGCCACAGTATTTTGTCTCTCATTGCCATCCACAGAAAACGCTGTTAAGAGATATATATACGTATATACAAGGGCAAATACGAGAAAAAAAGATCAATCAATAAGAATATTATATCACTAGGCTCGATAAACCGTGATTATAATCTCACTTTATTCGGTTAGATCGCGGTTCTCTCGAGCCTCGTACCATAAAATTGTATATGTTCAACGGCCAATAAAGTATTTATTGATGGATGTGCCTATAATTACATTTATCAATAAATATTTTACCGGCCCACTGACATTATATAGCATTTCTCACATACTTAAAAGCAAAGAAGCTCAGAAAAATTGGAGCTAAAGAAATTTAAAGAGAATAGGTAATATTCAAGGAAGATGAATTTTTAAGAAAGCAGGTGTTTTTGAAACGAAGAGTTTACCAAAAACTGAAATTGGGTACAGCCCCCTCTTTTTTTGATCTTCCAATCCCAACCTATCCTGACATTCTCTTGATAATCTCCAATACAGCAATGATTAACCATCAACGGCCGATTAAGCTATCGCTGTAAATAAAAATTAATGTTATGTGATTTTGTTTTATGTGGTGCATCAATTTCATATGATGTGGTGATGAATTGTTGAATTAGTTTGTTGAGTGATGGGGTTTTTTTTTTTAATCTCCAGACAGGCAGGATTGGAAGCTTCCAGATGTGATGGCAATGATGCAATACTCTCATTAAAAGAATTATTTGACTGTTGAAATTTTGAAAATAAATTTGAAGCGGCTACGATCTTAAATGATGATATTGATTGGATTTTTCACAAGAAATTTACCTTGATTTGAATTTATCCTCCTTTCCACGCGATACCGGGGGCCAGGTAGGATTATTCATTGAATTTCCACTTCGGTGTTGCTTTAGTCTTTCCAATAACAAAAAGTATATGGCAGCATGGTGATCATAGCTATTGTTTTTGAGTGACTGAAAAATAAGAAATTGAAAAATTTACTAAATTCGAATTTCGTCCATTGATTTTGGTCATTATATTGAAATTTATTTTTCGGCCAAACTCACGTCTTTGGTACGGGTAATGTCAATTCCTAAACTATGCATGAGCCTGAGTATTTGCTCATTGGGCTCCTGAAGGGTCGACGGAGTTGTGGTCAAAACTGGACATACAGAATCTGCAGTTCCAATCATCCAACGGTGTCTTTTTATTTGAGAAATTGTATATCGCTTTGCTGGTTCTAGTACCAACATTTTACGTATTAAGTTCTCGCAATCTGTAACAAAAAAGCATCAATCAAAATGAGGAATCCCAATTCAGTATGAAATTTTTATTATCCAAATTGATGAAAATTGGAGCTTTGAAACGAGGGCCTTGATATTTATAAACAAAAATTCAAAGCAACTTTTAGTGAAAAAGTTTCATGAGATTTTTCACGTACCTGTACTCATGAAATAAGGAATCCTGAATCTACCACTCAGAACTCGATCACGCAGAGACTGCAGAGTCGACCCATCGAACGGCAGTGCCCCACACACTAGAACGTAGAGCACCACACCCAGACTCTGTTGAGGGAAGCAGAAGGGAAAAAAAAATATTTATTCAATAGAGCTCAAGCATTAATTAGCTCACAAAGTTTGAGAGGATAAAGACAAAATTAAAATAAAATAAAATAAAAAAACATCCCGAAAAGTCCTGAGCCAGGCAGTAAGTAATAATTACCTACTCTTAACGATTTTCTCAATTACAAAAAAAAAAAAAAATCAAATAGAAAAGAGTTGGATAATATTTATCATTTTTATTCATAAGAGAAGAGTTTTTCTTATTTATTTTGATAATGTGTTAATTATAAATACCCAAACATCAATTTCAGGGCCAGCATAGTGTTTCCCTCTGAAGACTTCAGGTGCTGCATAAGGTGGGCTACCACACCACGTGCTCAATCTCTCACCGGGTATAAAACGATTACTGAATCCAAAATCTGCGATTTTAACATTCATTTGAGCATCTAGGAGTAAATTCTCTGCCTTCAAATCACGATGTGCAACACCACTTGAGTGACAGTAGTCTACTGCCGACAGAATTTGGGCAAATGTTGCACGCGCGCGGGATTCGCCCATTCTCCCGTACCTTGCAATATAATCGAAGATTTCACCTTTACTCGCGTATTCACATACCTGAACAGAAATTATACATTTTCCTGAATTTCTTCAATCATTCACTTCACTCCAATTGTCCATAATTTGTGATTTATCTATTAATTTACCATATATATCATATTTTTTGTTTCCATTACTTGGTATAGCTTCACAATATGTGGGTGTTCCAACTGCTTCATTATTTCCACTTCACGATAAACTTTTTCTAAATTATCCTTATCCAACTGCGTTTTATCAATGATTTTAATAGCAACCTAGATAGAGAAGAAAAACGACAATTCAATAATATGAATTCGGGTTACTATTCCTTCTTCAATCTTAAGTTGTAACTATAGCTCAGATAAATATATAAATATACTGAAGTGATTCGATTCTATACACATTTAGGAAGAAATCTTCAAATAAATAATAAAAGGGCAGAATTATTTTCCTCACAGGCGAACGATATCAATGAATTTCATCTTGGTGATATTTGAAATAGGATAACACTTGTAATTAAATATCTAAATAATTATTTTCATCAGTTTTAACCCAATCTAAAAACTGGGTTCCTGATATTGCCTCTCTTTATTTTTAGACTCCAATTGATTTATCGTTTTTACCTCTGTTTTCGTGATACGATGCCTGGCCAATTTGACAACGGCAAAATTCCCCTTGCCTATGGTCCCTTCGATATCGTAAAATCCAACACGAATTTGCTTCTTGCCCTGCCCGCCTCCAGCATCCATTTTAATGCTAAATAATTGTCCTCTCTCCTTCTTGCTCAATAATATCAAATATTCTTCTTATCCCACTCCTCTTGCTCTTGTCGAAATTTATCCTCAATCGAGTTCCATTGTCTTCTAGAAAACTAAAACGAAGGTTCAACCTCAATTATTTTATTTGTTGATATTAATTAATAATGATAGGCTAATTCTAATGGATATTATTCAATACTGAAAATATATAGAGAAGTATCAGTGATATTCTGGGAGGTATATCGAAATGCGAATCGATATTTTCACACATTGGTAGTGGTTTGGAATTCGACGTTAAATGTTATTTACATACATAATTTTGGAGCTAAACTTCATAGGTAATTTAAGCATAGAAAATGAGAGATACTGTATAATAATAATGAAATCGCAAATAAAGAAGGATAAGTAGTTAACGAAAGAGAACTCGTGGGCGATGTGCGTCATTGCTTACGCCGGTCGGAAAACTTTTTCTCACAGATAATGTTCCGTGATTTTTAGCCAATCTCTAGGGTGACCAATATCTAGTTGACGACAATCGATGATTGTTGATAATTCAGATGTAATTTCAACCTACATAATTCACTGACGTCCAATCAGCCCGATGATTCACATTCTCGACAATTTCAAAGTTAATTACTTTGAATTTAATATAAGGAAAAAATAATTTCCTAAGATCAAGGAAATGTATTAATATCCCCTTTTTGAATCATGATGAACGATAATTTTAAAAATTGATGAATGTCGTCAGATTGATTCCTGCTCAAAGACGAAAATTGCTACGTAAAATATTATTAAAATACTGAATTAATGATTTCCTCTATGGATTCAGTTTCAATTCTCCCAACAAAATCATCATAACTTTAAGGAAATAACGGAATGAATCATCTAATTTTTTCTCAATTTTAGAAGTATTTTACAGGTAAGGTAAAGAGGAAAGTGTCAACTGGAATTGAAGTATAGTGCACCCAGCCGATCGATACAAGGGGAAGGACCTCATTAATGCATTTTTCTCCACCTACCCCTCGAAACTTCCCTTTCTCAACACCTTCGCAACTAAACGCCCTCGTCTTTATCCGCCCTTTGGAATTTGAAAAATTCACTTCAGTCCGAAAAATTAAACTTTCAGAAGTAAATAACCATCATCACATTCCCTGATTGAATTTACTCCGGTCGGTCTCTCATTTCAAGTTCTCATCCACTGATTCTATGAAAACGAACCGCTAAAGAACTCTAAAAACTTTGACAGAATAATAAATAGAGTGATAAATTGAATATTGAGGTACTAACCATCAAACTGGTGAGAACCGCAGAGGACATAAAGACACTCGAACTTCCTACTGACCTCAACTGCCGATGATCACAGTCAAAATGATATGAGGAAGGACAAAAAAGCCGAATGATGGTTCAGCTTGGTGTTGCTAAAACGAGCGTACTGTGCCCTCCTGTGCCCAACGAGGCTGCAACAAGTCGACACTCACTGAGCCTGCACTGATAGAGACCACTCTTTACAATGGACACATAGAGTTAGGTGCCCTTCTCACACAAAGAAAATTCATCAAACTTCATGTCTACTCGATCAAAGACCTCGGTGTAAATAGGTTCACTTGTCTATTCCATCAAGGGACATAGTTGCGTCCCGTTGCTGAGAACGGGCGCGCAACTGCCCAATATATTCGCCAACCAACTTCCTTCTCCATGATCCCTGAAATCGTTTTTATTTTTTTTTCTCCACAAATTTTACACAGCAGCACATTTCAAATTATACTGTCACTGTATAATCATGCTATAGGCTATCCATCGCAATTTTTATTACATTTTTTCATGCTAAAATTACAGAGATATGTTTCTATTTTCCATTTCTCTTAGCGCTAAGAGAGTAAGTTTTTTTTTTGTTACATTGGCAGCGGAGCCGATAGAAGATTCGACGGTAGTAGCGCCACTGGGAAATTCGAAAACGTGCCGCGGAAACAGTCATTGTTTATTGATGGAATGATTTGCAACGCGTTTTGTGAAAAATAATAAAAAACTGGTGACAGAAAAAATATTTACTTTTAATTCACGCCGAATGAACGTTGCAAATTGCCAAGAATAGCATTCTTTGAAGAATTAAAATCAAGGAAATTATTGAAAAAGCACTCATCGTTAATGTGATCCGAATTCATACATTTTTTTCTCAGTTTTCTATTACGTCGGAATATTCGTAGCTTTACAAAAATTCACGAAATTTTTCGAAGAAACAAAAAAATTTCTGTACAAAAAACTCATCATGAACGGATGCGAGCGTTGTTCTGTTTACAAAAAGTCGTGAAATTGAACGAAAACTAGAGGAGTGTTAAGCACAGATCATTACAACTCAAGGATCATAGATACAGGTGCTCAAGGGAAAGATGAAAATTGTGAAAAATCGAATTAATTAAAATTCCAAGTCCATCCATTTGGCGAGATTTTTCATAGCAACTTCGCACTCTCTACTCTAACTTTTGTTCGATTTCACAACTTATTGTAAGCAGAACAACGCTCGCATCCTTTCTTGGTGAGTACTTTACAGAAATCTTTTTGTTTTTTCTTGGAAGTTGACCTTACTCCCAAAACTTTGATTCACTTTTTCTGAAAAATTATATACATGCTTACCCGAATGAAGCCTGAAGTCGACTGCCATCGGTTGTTGGTAGACAGACTCAACAGAAATGAAATACTCAATTGATCATCAAGAAAAAGAGCTCATTCACACACTAAAACTACACACAATTGGTACTTCATGATTCGATTAAACAGAAAAAGTGATTGATCCGAACTGAATAGCACGACGGTTCGATACCGACTAAAGCGTCGGCCATGTTGCAACCCTCTGCTCGTATCCCTACTTTTCTCCCGCCGCCTTCCTCCGACGAGCCACATCGACGCCACGGACAAGAGAGCAAGAAAGAGATAGAGAGAGAAAGAGAGAAAGAAAACTCTTCCTCGTAGATCGTTTTTCCCTCCCTCGTTTGCAACAAAACCCACACATGAGAAGGAGCAAAACTCGTGTTATGTCTAGTGTACAACTTTGGCACCACACAATTTGACCGTCAGTAAGGCTACATTTTTGTGTGTGGGAGAATGTGTATGTATTAATACCGTGCGTTATCTTCAATAATTGACGTCAATGTTGGAAAACGTCGGTGGCATTCGTTTAATTGTCGTACAAAACCAATTGCAAAAATATACCCTTGATTTGACCTGGATAAATTTTAAAGAAGCAAAGGAACATTGAGAAGGAAATATTAAGGTGAATACATTTTTATTTACCTACAATTTTTTGTAAATTCATTTTTGTGGAAAGAAAAAGTTCTCCACATTCTGCTTAACAGAATGAAGAATAACGAGAGGAGTTGAAAATTGATATCACGAATTGATCTAGATATGTAAATTTTTTCTGCACAGATCTACGTTCAGATAATTAGAGATGAATTGGTAAATTAAGTACTAGTTTTCATCTCAAGTTAATGATAGATACAAATGCGGCAATGGACACTATAGTCTTCCTTTACTAGCTCCAGAAGTGTGCAGCTCATCGCGCATCCTCAAATTTTATTTCAAGGTTCTTGAAAGTTCATTTCTCCTCTTTGTTGCTTTGCTTTGGAATAAATGTCTTAGACATTTTTTAAAGAAGATTATTCAATTTTGTGAATCCCCATTCGGTTCCCAACATATACACTGGAGGAAACCAACTTTTCTTTGACAATAATTGATCAATCTATCGATTATATTCCACGCCCCTTTCAAACTTTATTCAATTTTTCGAGCATTATCAGAGAAGTTTAGAGAATGGAAATTTTCTTCTCTCTGTAGCATATTTTGCAATTCAGTACAACCACAACTCAATTCGTGGTTTGAACGTCAGTATCTTCGAACACTCTGATGAAGTGTCATTGGTAATATCATTTTCTCGTAGGTTTTTCTTTTTTTTTTCTAGGAGAAGAAAAAAAGATCTCTGCTTCTATTCATTTATTTTGAAATTCTCCAGGCTTAGTAGAGTTGTCCTTTCTTATCTGTTGACTCTTGTGATAGGGATAACGCACCGTCTCGAACCTTCAGGAGTTAATTGTCTAATAGATCAAGTTATTAATCTTGTCGATGGAATGAACTGTCATGGCGCCAAAAGTATTAGATTTATACTTGTGTATCTAATCTCCCAGTTATGAAAACCACTTGGTCATATTTTTGGCCTCGGGTGAACCAACATCGAATTCCTGTAATCGCAAAGCGTCATGACAATCCACTTGCGTCATTGTTTTGGAGAAATCCTGTAAGTTTGCTAATCACCGTTCAATTCACTATTTAAGTTGAGTTACACCATAAAGCCTTGGTGCCTGAAGATAAAATATTTTATCTTTCTGGGACAAAGAAAAATGAGAAAGAGAGCTTTTCAAAATTTCTTTATCGCTTAGATACTGAATGGTCATGAATCGTCATTGCATTTAAAAGATTATGGGTAATGATCATGAATATGTTCATTTCGTGGCATTGGAGATAACTCGTAAACAGCAGAATTAACGAGAAGGTTAACTACTCATTATTTCTATATATTGCAGTTGTTCCGCGAGTCATATATCTTTTTGAAGGGAAGTAAAGTGTCAATGCTGAACATAAATTCCTCGATCAACCATGGAATCACTTGAACTCTAACGAATTCATTCTGGTGAGAAAATAAAAAAAACAATTGGGAGAGAGGAACACGAATAGGTAATAGGGAAAGTAGAATGGAGGAATGGACCAATTGATTATCAATAGATCAGGATTTTTGAGCAAAAAAAGTAGTCATCACAATTAATTAATAAGAAATTACGAAGAATTTGGGGAGATATAAAAAAATTAATGTGATTTGGAATATAAAAATGCTTCTATTCGGAAGCAAAAGGAATTATTTGAACTGAGGTAAAGAAAGCTTTTGAGGAGTTTCGCTGGGTATTTGAGAAGCCGAAAGAAGTGAGAGCACACGTGGATAGCGCTCCACGGGAGGGGAACTCAAGATGGAATCTAGGGGTGCGATACCGGTGAGAACCACGGCCCTGCTTGACGTCATTGTATGACGTCAATTCTCAGTGTTAACTCTGTCGACCCACTCTACTCTTCGCCTCCACAAGCTTTCGGGTAATACTTTTTTTTTCTCTCTCTCTCTCTCATATCTGTGCCCCGTCTTTCTTTTCTCCCGTTGTCAGTTTCACCAATTTTATCGCGTTGAATGGGCAATGGGTGAGCTTAGAGTACCTGTATATGATGTATTCATGCCAAAAAAAAAAAAAAAAAGAAAAGATCCCGATAAGCTTTGGTGTCTCTTGGCAGTTCTATAGATTCATATGTGATTCTTGACGTCGGATTATAGTGGTCAATCCAAAGACAATTTATTGTATTTTCAGCCCTATTGACAAATCCTCGTTAAAATTTATAAAAGGCATAAATTCTGTAATAATTTTTAGAAATTATGCTCATAAGATATAACTATTATGCATCATTATCATGATTTTTAAGTATCATTTCATCTTCTGCACTTCCAGCTGTTTTAAATATTGACCAAAAAAGAGACAATATTCATAATGAAAATTAAAAGAAAATCTCAGCTGTTCACTCTAATAATTTCTAAATAAATTATTCCATCATTCCCTAATCAATTTTCTTTATGAGGGTTTACTTGACCACTAATCATCACAGTATTTTATCCATTCTCATATCTAAATGATCAAGTCAAAAATGTACAAATAATCTTGGGATTGTTTTCAGTTCTTCCCCCATGAATTAAATATCCCAGGAATAAACCAGAAAATAGCCAAAAATATATCATCAGTCTGCGTCAATCTGAATTTAAAATAAATCCGGTGAAAAGAAATAGCAGCGGGAGAAGAATAAAGAAAATTGATGAGAATCATCCAGAGATTTCAAAAAAATATGCTCTTTTAACATTGTGTATATCAACATCTATGTTACGTGTTAATAACCAAGTTGGGAAATAACTTAGCATTTAAGTTGACTCTTTAAGATCGCTGGAAATCATACACGCTTTGTTTGATTAGAAACTTTAGAGTCGAGTGAGTCGAATAAAATTATTTTGGTATAAAGTGTACAAAAAAGGTTCAAAAATTTCCTCATCTCCCATAGATCATAAATATATTTTCTAAAAATACAATGTTACGAAAAATCAATTCATTCTCATTCAACACTTCATAACAAAATTTGCCCTCTAAGAGAAAATGATTGAATTTACAATTTGAGTTTAAAAAATGAGAATTCCGCGTTGATAAAAAAAAGCATTCAATGTCATCGAAAAGACAAATAAATTAATTATATAATGACCGTAATTGATTAAATTATTAATCAAAACAAACCGGTGAATTGGGGAAATCAGCGTGAGAGAATTGACCATTTTACTTTGGTCACTTCCGAAACACACCATATACGACTGACAAAAAGCTACTTATCATCAGAGAGAGATACCTTTTCGGAGCCCTACGATTGTATAGTAAGTGGGGAATAAGGAAATCTCAAAAAAAAAAACAAAAACTTGCTTTTGTAAAAAAATGCGCCAAGTCAATTTTTTTCGTTATTCTTACAATAAATTATTTCCATGAAGGATCTTTGAAAAAATCTATAAATGGAGGGAAAAACGCCACGTCTGAAAAGCGTAGGAAAAAAAATCAGTAGATGCAGGAACAACGTACTTGGCGCGGTTTTCTCGTATTATTATTAATATCCCATATCAACCGAATGCTTTGATCTCAGCAGCTCTCAGCGATTTGTCTCCTTCATCTCCTATGAACCGTGCCAAGTACGTTGTTCCTGCATCTACTGATTTTTTTTCCTACGCTTTTCAGACTTGGCGTTTTTCCCTCCATTTATAGATTTTTTTAAAGATCCTTCATGGAAATAATTTATTGTAAGTGTGACGTATTGGGATCGACCAATACGTCGATTTAGTTATTAATTAATGGAAAAGTTAAACAATAGCTGGATGAGAGGAATGAGAAATGTGATTTCTCTTTCTTGCCATCCAGACTTTGGTCAGCAGTCCCACGGTGTCATTTGGACATCGTGGTAAGCAGTCCCACGATTTTTGCAAGTCCAGTTCAGGTGGCCTGAACTGTTTGATTGTCTTAGTTTGTGTCAATGATGGCATAAAAGAGTATTAGTGGAAAAAACCGTGAGACTGCTTAGCTCAGCAACTTGGAACTTTGGCGAGCTTTGGTGGGTCTTCTGGACTCACTAGAGACCAGAGTACGATAGGGAGTGGAGTCGCGAACATCTCCAGGCTCAGGCCTTCGGCCAAAAGACAATAATAGCGAGTCCAAGTTCCAAGTCGAGCTAACATCTTAATTACGCGTATACCGACCCATTTACGAACATTGTCGTGTATTTTAACAACTATCGTGAATATACCATACTTTTACCGATTAATACGCGAGTGTTTATTGGAAAGCCAATTTAACCCTTCCCATATCCTTCCATTGGACATCCGCCGAGTGAGCGAACCCCCCGTGAGCTCACCGCCGAAGTTAGCCGAGGCGGAGTGAATAAAGGGTTATCATTACAACAACGTAGAAAGGGAGCTTTAGAGTCCCTATAGCAATAACCAAGACAATAATCCTTTAACCTTGAGTTTTACCTCCGGGTAAAACTCATAACGTCACATAAGAATAACGAAAAAAATTAACTTGGCGCATTTTTTTACAAAAACAAGTTTTTGTTTTTTTTTTTGAGATTTCATGTATTTTTTTCCAAAGTAACCAAAAGATTTTTTCGCCTCCTTTTAATTTTGATAGTTTTATCTTTACGAGAATATCGGATATTTCGATCTCCTCGAAAACCACGCGCCTCACTCCTTTCTTGAATTCGATCCAACAATTCCCGGTAAACTATGAACTTTTCAAAATTTCCCGCATAAACCAAACTCTCTAAACGTGACAGAAGACACGCATGCGCTTCACTCAACCGAGGCAACTTAGCCAACATTGCAACACCAATAGATGAGGTTATTGTATGATTGTCGAATGTCGAATGACGTCACGCAAGAATGCCACCATCGAAACAAAAAAATGACAAGAAAATAATCTCAATCACGAAAATAGGAAAGACCACTCGTTGCTATGGACGTATCTTTTTAAATATTACTCGGAAAAAAAAAGTAAGGACGGAAATGAGAAGGACATACGCGATTTATATCATGTAACTAAGGTTGATTTGCCCGTAATCATGCGCATTTTCATTTTATCGAGTTATTCTTGTTCGGGAGTAGTGGAGGGGCTTGTGTCGTGATCCGGAGAATTCGAAAATTGACTTGGCCGATACACTACCGCGTATCTCGATAAGTGGGGATTATACATATATAGTTATCTTATCTCGATGTTAGCTAGTACTGTGACTGTGTGAGTTTCGAGGATGAGAACTACAACTACATATTTACGACACGACTGCATACACTACTCCTTCCACACAGTATCTTAACATATGTCCGTGGAAACAGATATGAGTGAATTGAAAATATAGTAAGACTGACTTTCTTCTTTCGAATCCCGTTGAATATCCCATCTAATTTTTCGAACATCCTTTAGAAATGATATGCTCTTGATAGACCAAAAATAAGCATATTTATACGAAAATGATGTAATTTTTTAACCCCCCGATTTCTTGCGACAAAAGTAGAAACGATGGATTACTATGGCCTCTTTTTCAAATTTCCCTTACCGATTCAATGAATTAAGTATTGTTGTATCGTCATAATTGATAATAAAAAAATCATTCAACTATTTGATCAAATTGGTCCTCCAGTGATTGGCGTTAAATGATTTATTGCATCGACTCATTTTGTACGTACTTTTTTTTAAAAAAGTTGAAAGGAACGTTCAGAGATTGGAGCGAAGTAAAATATATATACTTAAGTGACAATAAAAGAGGTAAAGAGGTTCAGTTGTATTATTTAGCGATAAGATTGGACATTTTTCAACTTGTCAAAGATTATTCAAATATATGCTCATGCTGATAGAAAGGAAAATCAAATACTCCAACAGATATTTTCAACAGTGATTTTCAAACTATTATAGGTTCACATATTTATATATAGGTATATATATATTTTTTCTGTCTCTAGTGAGGGTTACGGATTATCCATAAATGAGCACTCAATATTCGTGATTTCGATTCTACTATCAGGTAATTTTTCAGGATTCTGAAATATCTCAAAGGAAAAACATGGGTTACACAATGCACTTATGTCTTCTGATAGTCATAATATTTTTTCAACTTAAGCTTCTGAAATTTAGAAATCAATATTGATTCCTCTATATAACCATAACATTTTTAGACAACTAAATGAGAATCATTCAATAATTTGAGCTTTCAATAATAATGACATTGATTATTTGAATTTCTAATGAGGCAATAGCTTGGAGAAAATTGAGATTTAAGATTCTCTGCATGTATAGTATATACCTACTCTGAATTCCTACAAAAAATTAAACAAATATTACTGCAGGAATCGTGGATAAAAATGTTTTCTTATTTACACATTCGTTACGTCGATGTACCTCGGATAAATACTAAGACAATGAGTCCGAAAGGTATTGATGATAACTCAAATGATAACTTTTTAACTGATTAACCTTGTCTATGTACTTGTGTTAGATTACAATCCGGCTTATTGTCATCATCACAACTTCTCCAAGTGAACCAACAATGACCAACAAATTATTACCATACTTCGCATCTGGTACCATCGTCAAAGGTTTCGGCCGAGGGTCGAAGGCACTCGGTATACCAACAGGTAAATTTGCATTCTTTTTTCTTCTGATATTCGTTGATTAGAGTTGAGAGACAAATGTGACAAGAGTGGCATTAAATACTGGAGTAATTGCATAATGACCCACGTGTTTGAATTTCGTCCACATTCACATTGTTTCAATTTTTTTTTTTTATAGCCAACTATCCAGAGAATGTGATTGAAAAGCTACCACAGGAGTTTGATAATGGAATTTATTACGGATGGGCTGAACTCGAGGGAGAAGTTTACAAAATGGTTATGTGTGTGGGATGGAATCCATTCTATAAGAATGAGAAAAAGTCAATGGTAAAATGCATTTCTAGACACCAAATGAATTCATTACTATATTCGTCATAGAAAGATATATCTTCCACAGGAAGTTCATATACTTCATAAATTCAATGTAGATCTTCATGGTAAGGAGCTCAAGGTCATCGTTACTGGTTTCATAAGGCCAGAGAGGAACTTTCCTTCAGTTGGTACGTGTCAATGAACATTAAAGTAAAAATAACGAAAAAGTTCACTTGTTCCCTTAATTTTTTCCAGAGGCTCTCATTGCAGAAATGAAGAATGATATTGCAATTGCTTCTAAATCTCTTGATGAACCAAAAATGATAAAGTACAAATGCCATGAATTTTTCAATGGTCAAAAAACGTGATATTGACAATCTGAACGAGAGGATGGAAGTCATACTGTGTTGGGAGGCTGCATTATGGGATTAATTGGTTTTCGATGGTAAATTTTTTGAAATTATAGAAATAATGAAAATTAAAAAGATTATCATGTGTATCTCAGGTCATTCGAACATCGCATTCGTGTAATTAATTTTTCTCAATGTTTTTACTCTTTGAAAAAAATATATTTGAATTAGGAATGATGGTCTACATTTAATTTTTTTTCTTGAAATTTTTCATTATGATGAAACAGAAGACGAAATGAAATTATTTATTTTCAGTTGTTTTTCCCTAAATTGTTTGCTGACCGATATAAACACTGTCACTTATAATACCATAAGAGCTTCTAAATTATTGGATACTTCTCGATAGATGTCAAGTTTTTCAATATAAAAAATCACGAATTCGCAGCACGAGTGGTTTTTCTATCAAACTTGATGAGTTCGTTTGTATGCAGGGAACCTTGAGGGAAATATTCGATTAATTTTGAAGTTCGAGTACTATCCGGGTGGTTATTCCCTATTTGTTCAACTTTTGGCTGATAAATGTGCACCATAAGATAAAATTCAGATTTCAGATATGACAAGTCTTTTTGTTTTTATTTTATATAGTCTGACCGAAACTTCTTTTTCTCTTGAATGGTAATCTTCAGGGTATGGGTCTCTATGATTTTCATTGAGCAATGAACGGAAAACAATACAATTCTGTAACCTGAATATAGCCGCCCAAATTAGAAGAAATTTCAGTTGGACTATAATATCGTTGTTGACTCTCTGACCGTAAGATGACTTCAATGTGGATTTTCTTGGCCTCAGCGGCCATCAGCAGACTCGATGTAATTCAATTTCTCATTCTTGTTCACATCGAGTTTGCTAACGACCGCACAGGACAAGAAAATTCACATTGAGTTTTTATATAATATATAACAATATATATAACAAAAGCAGAAAATTTTCGGGAAATCTATCAGTTGAATAGCGTGTAGACTATCTAGAATAACGTCGAATGGTGCAATTTTATTGGTTGAAATTTGGGCGGAAGAAAAAAATCTAGACCATTCCTTCAAGTTGTTGATTTCTTTGAGATAAATTATTTTCATAGACAAACTAGCAGCATTTATTGCGGCACTCACAATGAATTATTGCAAATCAGATGTTCGATTTGGGGAGCCATAAAGAACTGAATGTTTATGAAAATCAATAGAGATTGTGATTTTTCACTTGTTCCGATTCTCCTCTAATTGACTGAGGTACGAATTTTCATATTACTGAAGTTCAGCAAAAGATTTTCTAAATTTTTGTTTCTGAATGAAGTTATATTTCGATTATTATAATGATTACAATCTTAAAAAAAATTGATATGGACTTATTGCTTGCTTATTTTTTGATGAAAAAGTATTAATTATCTAACTGAAATGTGATTGAGACGTCTGCTCATGAGGAAGTATAAATTCCATTTAGTTAATCCAACTGTAAATAAAACAATCGCAACCAACAAACTTGAATATTTACACGTTTATTACACACATCCTCCACTTTGTGAAGAAAAAAGGAAGAGAATTATTAAACGCTGGGTGGGGACGGAGGTGGTGGAATATTCCACAAGTTCATGTGCTGTGTCGTTTGTTGCCGAGGAAAATTCATTCTAGGCTGGTGAGCAGGGGTAGAGATACTCTGGAATGTCTCGGAAGGAAAAAATGACGGTGGTTGAGGACCAAAAGGCCCAGGCCAGTTCTGGTAGACAGATTGTGGTGTCCAACCTGATTGGGAGTAATCCATCGGAGGCCTCCATGAGGGCTGCTGGTATTCAAAATTGTGATTGTGAAAATTGGGTAGCCTTGAATTATTTATGTATTGATTCTTTCTGTTGCTGTTCCATGGGTGTTGTGATCTCCAACCTGTTTTTGGACCTGATTAAAGTAATTTTCGCAATTTAATTTAAAGAAATTTCTTCAAAATACCGCAATCTATTTATAAATCTATTGAAATTAACGATAGTGAAATTGAACAATTGATATTGAGAATGTGAAAAACCCAAAATACAAAGTCTAAATTATAAGTAATTATCAGAAAATCATTTACCTTTTCTGGAACGTTTACATGGAACTTGTGAATTATCAGGCTTGCTCATATTGATTCCATTCGAATTATTATTCTGTGACTGGTTCAGCTTAGCAAAATAAGCTCTCTCTTGTTCATCATCCGAGAACTCTGGATGCTCTTGCTCACCCACCTCATCACTAGCTTTCATTCTTGAATAAAAAGAGAAGGAGAGGGAATGAAAAGAGTAGAACATTTTATCGTTAGACATGCAGAAAAGTTTACAATAACAGGCAATTCGTGGACTCACTTGAGAAGTTCAGACATGAATACTAGTGATGTGTATGGTGTATTTGGACAGAAGTAAACTGTCATGCCTACTTTTATATTGTTTTCCATTATGTGCTCAGCATCGTTGAATCTCACGCAGTAATGGGGTTCAGATACTTGACCGAATACGTCGAAAATACGGCCAAGCACACGTTGACCTTTTTCGACAAACAGGACTGTGTCGATGTTCAATGTTGGCTTATTAGGCTTTGGCGTTACCACTACTAGTTGATCTACCATCCACCCAACCTGATTAAGTCATGGAAAATGAATGATTGTTGATTAACCTGATGGAAAACTGGCCATAAGTTCACTTGATATGTACAGCTAGGGAGATTTACTAATCGATCACTCCCAGTTGCAGAGATGGGAGTATAAATGCTTTTTGGCACGGCAAACTTGTCTTTTGAATCCATGTAATTTTTTAATTGGGATATAAATTCCCGAGAGTATAATTTTGTAGCATAATTAGGATCTTTCAAAATAAACATCGATACTTACAGTGCCGAGTGGATCACATAAGACTTCTGGTACTGAAATTTTCAAATCTTCGATTGGAGGTAGATTATCATATTCACCTTTCTCCTTACTTCTTTGCAATTTTCTAAAAAAATGTCATTAAATTCATTGCACAATCAATTGGATTGAATCTTTCATTATTTTTCTGGGGAATGAAAAATATGACATACTTATTTCTCATTCGTTTGCATTTTTCATCTCGAGACTCTGCTGAAGAGATACTACTACTGCTACTACTACTACTACCACTACTACTGCTGCTGCTGCTGCTGCTGGAATCGTCTTCGCTGTCCATTTCATCACTCGAATCTTTATCGCGATAATGAGCATTCTTGTCATCTCTTATCGAAATTGCCTCTACTATCACTTGGTGTTCTTCATCAAGTGATTCTGCTTCATCCTCTGAATCTGAATCTGAATCACAGTAGGCTGTAGCTATTATTCCTAAGGAGTTATTGAGCTGAGCCTCCGAATTTTTTTTCATTGTTCCAAATTTTTCAGAATTCTCTTGTCTTTTAGAGATTCCTGTAGTCCCTAAATTATCGTCCAATTTGCCTTCGGATACTCTCTTCATTACTGCTTCCATTAAATCGATATTTTGCTTGTTGATTTTTTTAAGGTTAGCTTCCGAAGCCATCTCAGGATTTTCTTGTGAGATTTTCTCTTTATTAGTTCCATTAATAATTATCATTTCTGTATCAACGGATTTTGAGCTTTTAATTGATATTCCATTGATGATATCTGGCATCAGAGGATTATAACTGTTCACAGTCCTCGATTCAATTTTTCCATCAAGATTCTCCTCCACTCCTATGGAAGCGTCAATAATCATTCTGTCATTGACACTACCAACCGTGTCATCTGCTTCCTTTTCATTTTGCTTTTTTTCTTGTTGAACGTCCATTATTTTGCAGCTTTTGAATAATTTTTCAATGTATCGTTTTTCTATAAACTGTTAAACGGTATAGATACATTACAACCAAGACAAGGATATTTGCTAATCTGTAACTATTAACGCGGCTCGAGTGTAACTATATATTTCGAATAAAGCGGGGATTTTTTGCGAAATTCTCACGCTCTTATTTGTGAACTGAGAAGTATGATGATTAGCTAGAAATGTACATTAATTTGGCTGGCTGCGGCTGAAATAGGTTCCGGCCCTTGATCTTCAAGAAAATAGGGCAAATAATAAAAAAGTTATAAGAGCTGGTTTGACAGTGAAACCGATGTGAACTTATCCCCGAATGGCGGAGGTTAGCTGTCAAATTAACTCACATATTTGCATTATCATTTACCCCATTTTCCAACAGAGAAAATACCTACGATCTATTTCAGCCGCAGCCAGACAAAGTAATATTAATTTCTAGCTAATTTTCATACTTCTCAATTCACAAATGAAAGCGTGAGAATGTCGCAAAAAATCCCCGCTTTATTCGATATTTATATAGTTACACTCGAGCCGCGTTAATTATGTGAGTTTCAATCAGAGATAATCTCTGTTAAATATTTGTATGGTGATTCAAATGATTTATTTCGACTTACCAGGCTAACCTTAGGGGCCTGTTCGGTTTGACGGTGAAGTCATCGCATGGTGAGTACTTGACCTAACATCGTTCGGCTTGAGGTTGTCATTTACCTATGTTATTCGCACCGTCACTTGTCCTGTTCGGAATGCTACGGTCATTTTTTTGATTGGATATTCTTCGGGGGGTCCTGGAGAAGTACTCCCTACAAAAACTTACCGGTATAATCCTTAAAAAACTTACCGGTATAATCCTTATGAACTCGCGGGCTCCAAACAAAATGAAAGTGTACAATAAACACTAGGAATTGTTAATTATAATAATTTATTCCACCCTCGGAAATGTTTTCACTCGAGAACTTGGTTATATTGTCACCGATGAATGACCGTAGCATTCCGAACAGGACAAAAGTGACGGCGCGAATAACATAGGTGAATGACAACCTCAAGCCGAACGATGTTAGGTCAAGTACTCACCATGCGATGACTTCACCGTCAAACCGAACAGGCCCCTGGTCTGCTCTAGTCCAACCACGTGTGTCACCTTTCTTACACATCGATGTAATGTGCATTAGTAGTAGAACTACCGCATCACCGGAAATGGCCATTACGTACGTTATATAGGGGGCTCATCAGTTCTTTTTGGCTCGGAGAAGTTTCTTTTTGACAAATTATAATTGAAAAAAAAACGAAAACGAAGTTTTCATTTAAAAAAACGCCAAGTAACCATTTTTACGCGTATTTGATTATCTTCTGGGCATTTGAAAAAAAAAAAAACAAATGGACTAAAAAGCGCCAAGTCAGATATACTTACGAGAAAAAAATCAGTAGAGGCAGGACCAAGGGACTTGGCGCGGTTTTTTTCTATTGTCAAAATCACTGCTGAGCATCATTCGATCAATTCAATTTTAGCAGTACTTACTGAAAGCCTCGTCGTCTTCATCTTATCAACCGCGCCAAGTACCTTGGTCCTGCCTCTACTAATTTTTTTCTCGTAAGTATATCTGACTTGGCGCCTTTTAGTCCATTTGTTTTTTTTTTTCAAATGCCCAGAAGATAATCAAATACGCGTAAAAATGGTTACTTGGCGTTTTTTTAAAAGAAAACTTCGTTTTCGTTTTTTTTTTTCAAGATTTCAGTAGTTTTTTCAAAATGAGTCCATAAAAAGAATCCTTTCTTCCGTACTGCTCTTCGGCAAAGCGCGAATTATTACGGAAAAATGTTGCCTGGGCCGTCGTTATGAGGTTAGAAGATTTTTTACTCGTGGGGAGTTGGTGGGCCGCGCTGGAGAGGAAAATATTTTTTTTTGTGTCATATACGATTTTTGTGAATTTTCGAGAAGTCTGCGTTGTTTATTTTTGTATTTCCGTATAAATACTCATCGGAAAAATGAATCAATAGATTATGAGTTTTTGCAATCGTTTTATCATTTTAATCCTTTTAATTGAAAAAAATTATCCTAAAATTGTAATTTCGTATTCATTATTTTGCGATTATTTCGAGAACTAGTGGTTTTACATGAAAATGTTAATAGACCTTTTTTGTTTAAATTTCATTCTCTACAAAAAAGGTCTTTTGAGATTTTTCTTTAAATTCAATTTTTGCTGAGATATTTGTTAAATAATAAATGAAAAACCCAACAAAAAATTTATAAAATGAATTCATCTTTATTACAATGACAAAAATACAAAATACAAAATTGAAAAATAATTAGTCATCACTCATCTTCACTCCTCTCTCCCCTACAATCCTCGAAACTCTTAGAAAATATCAATTTATCTCCTAAAAATCCATAAACCTATCAATAATCCATTTATCATCATCGAATCAAATTAAAACTGATTAACTAAACTACTGCGTATCAATGACCCTATCAATATGTCCCTTCAACATCTGCAGTTGCCTGAGAGCCTCAGCATCCAACTGAGGAATATTAGAGGAAACCCCTCTCGAGTGTGAATTTGATCTTCTATCACTCGATGCACTCGATTTTTGGACTCTCCCAGTTGTTCTGGATGATGATTTTGAATTTCTGGGCTTTTGGGTCATTGATGTGACCTTGTCAGCCCTTGAGACCCTCTCCTGACCAATCCCACTTTCTGTAACATATCTATCGTCCACAGAAGCTGCTGTGTGTCTCTTCAGAGATTTTGAATTCTTGACTGTTGAGGGGGGAATTAAGGGTGGAATGTCTTCACTGGTTGATGAGACATCGTCGTAGTCCTGGTCCTGATCCTCCAGGAATCTTGATAGAACTCCAAGTGTCAATTTATGAACCTCTGGGGGAATTTTAGAGAGTTACTCATTTGGTTTAAAAAACTTTTGAACATCATGTCGAAGTCTGAGTCCATTTTACGAAGGCGAGCTTTTGCTTGACGTTGATTGAAAGTCTTTTATCAGCATGTCACTCTTCTCATGGGTGGAGAGGGATGAGTTGCGTTTACGAGCCTGCTTGTACGGAGCATGATGATGGTGTTGGTGGTAGTGATGATAGAGATGTTGATGAGGTTCTGAAAGATTTTCAAAGCAGTTAGATGGGTTCCTTCAGTTTGGGGGGAGATTATCTGGAGAAGGAGGGGGTTTAGGGGAATATAAAAAAGGACCTTTTTTGTAGAAAATTTTGTAGGCTACAAAACAGGTCTTCTAAGATTTTCGGATTAAGTCACTCGATTAGGAGATAAATTGATAATTAAGTGAGAGTAATTTAGGAATTGGTCCTGTTGGAATTCCCTCTGATTAATTATTGAATTATCTGGAAAACGTGAGGTTCTAAGAGAATTTATCAAGAGACATTTTTTGTGGGAAATTTTGTCAGCATCAAAAAAGGTCTTTTGATATTTTCTCCTAAAATGAATAATTCCAGAGTTAAATGCATTATTGAGGAAGATTTCACGGTTGAGGTTAATTATTTTATGATTTTAATCAGTAATTCGTGATTTTTGAGTGGATTTACCTTCGAGTCGGTGTGAGAATGTGTCAATAGCTGGCGTTTGGTGTCATCCTTCAAGCATTCGACATTTTTGAGGCCCAGATATCTTTTTTATCCAATTAGTTAATTGTTTAAATACAGTCGAAGATTATTTGACGAGTGTTTACATCTTTGTTTCGAATAACCAATTATTCCTGAACAATTAAAATAAACCACTAATTAATTATTTTCTCTCTTTCATTTTCGTCACTTTTGTAACGATTATCTGAGAAACTGAGGATTTTAAGAGAAAATATCAAGAGACCTTTTTTGTAGGAAATTTTGTAGGCTACAAAAAAGGTTTTTTGAGATTTTTGGATTAAGTCACTCGTTTAGGAGATAAATTGAGATAATTAAGTGAGAGTAATTTAGGAATTGATCCTTTTGGAGTTCTCTCTGATTAATTATTGAATTATCTGGAAAACGTGAGGTTCTAAGAGAATTTATCAAGAGACATTTTTTGTGGGAAATTTTGTCAGCATCAAAAAAGGTCTTTTGATATTTTCTCCTAAAATGAATAATTCCAGAGTTAAATGCATTATTGAGGAAGATTTCACGGTTGAGGTTAATTATTTTATGATTTTAATCAGTAATTCGTGATTTTTGAGTGGATTTACCTTCGAGTCGGTGTGAGAATGTGTCAATAGCTGGCGTTTGGTGTCATCCTTCAAGCATTCGACATTTTTGAGGCCCAGATATCTTTTTTATCCAATTAGTTAATTGTTTAAATACAGTCGAAGATTATTTGACGAGTGTTTACATCTTTGTTTCGAATAACCAATTATTCCTGAACAATTAAAATAAACCACTAATTAATTATTTTCTCTCTTTCATTTTCGTCACTTTTGTAACGATTATCTGAGAAACTGAGGATTTTAAGAGAAAATATCAAGAGACCTTTTTTGTAGGAAATTTTGTAGGCTACAAAAAAGGTTTTTTGAGATTTTTGGATTAAGTCACTCGTTTAGGAGATAAATTGAGATAATTAAGTGAGAGTAATTTAGGAATTGATCCTTTTGGAGTTCTCTCTGATTAATTATTGAATTATCTGGGAAACGTGAGGTTCTAAGAGAATTTATCAAGAGACATTTTTTGTGGGAAATTTTGTCAGCCTCAAAAAAGGTCTTTTGATATTTTCTCCTAAAATGAATAATTCCAGAGTTAAATACATTATTGAGGAAGATTTCACGGTTGAGATTAATTATTTTATGATTTGGATTAGCAATTAGTGATTTTTGAGTGGATTTACCTTCGAGTCGGCGTGAGAATGTGTCAATGGCTGGCGTTTGGTATCATCCTTCAAGCATTCGACCTCTTTGAGGGCCAGATATTTTTTTTATCCAATTATTTAATAAATATAGTCGAGGATTATTCGATTGATGGCCAGATATCTTCCTTATCCAATTATTTAATTGTTTAAATACACTCGAGGATTATTCAACGAGTGTTTACCTGTTTATTTTAAATAATAGCAAATTATTCCTGAACAATCATTAAAATAAACCACTAATTAATGATTTTCTCTCTTAATTTTCGTCACTTTTGTAACGATTATTTGATAAACTGAGGATTTTAAGAGAAAATGTCAAGAGACCTTTTTTGTAGGAAATTTCATAATCTACAGGAAAGGTCTCTTGAAATTTTCGCTTCAGATGATCCATTACAGAGATAATTCGATTATTAATACAGTAGTTACCTTTTTGGATGGTATTTCAGCCTGTGAATGGCACGTAGAAATTCCAGTGATCCAGTGATTTGTAAATCAATTCCTCTGGCTTACGTGTATCAATTCAAAGCACATATCCATCCTCTTAACCCATAGCAACTTCATGGGAATTTACTGAATTCTAGGCAACTGCTGTTATATTATAACACTCACCGTTTGATTGACAAGTTGACAAGTAAATTACAACAACAAGGGAAAATAACCTCAATATCACTCGCCACTCAGCGCATGCGCAGCGCTGTATTTTCAACGCAAACATTTTTGGCTAATTCCACGCCACTACCAACTTGCAAACTTGATTCTGAGACGAAATAATCTCAATTGATTATTTTCGAGAAATCCGCGTTGTTTATTTTTGTATCTCCGTAAATACTCATCGGAAAAATATGATAAATATATTAATCGCAAGACGATAGGCGATTTATATAATGAAAGTGACGTTAATTTCCGCGGAATCAGTGCCATTCTCATTTTATGGAGATATTTTATGGAGATATTAATATACGGAGGTAGTGGAGGGGGTAGTTGTCTCGTGTATAGATAATACGCGGTAGCTGTCGGCCAGTTTTATTTGAGTCGAGTCGAGTTGAGTCGAGCGGGAAATTTAAAAAATGGTTACTTGGCCGATACGCTACCGCGTATCTCGATATTCATTTCCCTACATCTTTCTGTTTAATTTTTTCATGCAAAGGAAGAATGAAAATAAGGACAGAAAATGTATTTTAAATTTCAAATTTTCTCTGACATCGAATATATATACAATTAATAATAATTGATATGATTATATATATTTATTATTTTCAATATATAGGATTACATTCTATACCTGCAAATAGAAATATTATGTCAATTTGCGTATTATAATGGAAATCAGATGAATGATCGGATGAATTATATCTCTCATATGTATAATTCTTTAATTCATCCTCTATGTTTTTGGAGCCAGTCCTAGATTGATTCAATTGATTTGATTATCGATGGAGACAATCGAACAACCTTCTGATTTAATGATAAAATGAGTCTTCATTGACATGGTAGATTCAATTTTTAACAAAACCACGTCTTGGCTGGCTCCTCGTGTAATCAGAAATCAACTCTCAACGTTCCCCTGGAATGAGAAAAAAAAATTTCACTCATTTAAAATTTGTTTAACAATGACAACTGACTTAGCTATTCCATCACAATTACATATTGCTTGGTCCAATGTAAGGTGGTGGGTTTGGTCGTACATAAGGATTACCACGCTCCGCCAACACTCTGAAAGGAAATATTCAAAAATAGGGAATAATTAACTATAGAAAAAATAATAACAAATAATTTCAATCGGGGTTGTTATTTTTCTTGCAACTCTACCTTGGGCTCCTCAATAATGAGTCACTGGGGCTCGAAGGTTGCGCCGAGAGTGATCTCAAGGTTCCTCTTTCCGATGCTGCATACTGTACCATTTGAACTCCATTATTTCCCACACCCTCCATTGGTGTCAGTTCTCTCTTATCTCTTCAAAAATAAATGCAATAATCAGTTTCATTTGTGTTATTTTTAGAGCTATGATTATTGAGAGAGAATATGGAATTTCGGTTACAATAGCTATTTTCGCTTCTTTTAAATGTGTGCTTCGTTCATTGATTATTCATCAATTTTTTAATGTATAGGAACAATTTGAAAAGTTTCACAATAGAGAATAGTTATTTTTTAATGTAATTTTTCCATGGGATTTCGATTCGATTCATGTAAATCTATCTTCGTGAAATAAGAATTCTCTGACTTCATCGCTGGATGTGGATAGGAAAACAAATTTACTCGAAGGGAAAAACTTATTTTTTCTCATCACTCATCTTTTCATAATTTTTCCACTTCAGTTTAAAAAGTGATGAAATGTTCGTTAAAGACGGAAAAAAAATTACATACCATACAACAAAGATTCATGCTTACTAGCCAATGAAAGTGAAGCGTGTGGAAGCAAAAGGGGAGCAAGATATTCCTATCATATCAATCTTATCTGAAGTCATTGGAAAAATAAAAGAAATTACAGATCACACTTGAAAAACACAAAAAATAAAAATTAAACAAATTACCTCTTCACATTATCACTTTGACCTCTATTTTGTTCGCAAAGATTAAAGAGCTCATTAAAATATTTATCCGATTCCGGATCTATCCTACAAAATAGTTATGGGATTCATGAAAAATTGAAAAAATCAAATGAAATTAATCAAAAATGAGGAAAAAACTATTGATATGATTTCTGTCTATTCAGTTGATTAAATCTTGTTTCCATTTAATCAAATATTCCTTACGCTTTTTCGTGATGAAGACAAAATGTTGTGCTCAAAAGGAGAGCCAGAATGAACAATAAAATTGTGGGAACCAAGACGGTGGTTACGATTTCGTTGAGATAACTTCTTGTTGGAATTTGAGATTTTCTTGGTCTTGCCCACCGCCATTCTGCGCGTTCTGGGGGTTGTCTGCTGATAACATTCATACTGGAACCACGTCGAGCACTCTCCTGATGTTGGCTTTTATTTTCAGAGATCTAGAATATGCAATTACATTATTTCATTGGATTTTCAAATTCAAAGATTTGAATTTTTCATTTTTTTTTTTTGCAGAAATTGCGAAAAAAAATTACAGCTTACAAGTTTGAATGAACACCAATCCAAATAAAAGTGTGCCTTTCTGAATAAAATTTCCTTGCTAGTTCGCTTGTAGTCTTTAGGGCATGGGAATTTTTTCTTCAACGGTTTAACTTCCTCCTCAAGTTTTATAAGAATTTCGGAGAAAGGTGCAGAGCTTCCAAGTTTCAAAACGACCCTAGAAAATTTTCAATGTTCGTATATGGAATAAGTACTTGGAATGGAAAATTTTACAAAGGAGGACTGAATATATAGGCCTGCGCGCAATCAAAAAATATGTGTGTCCTTGAGGAATAAGACAGATCTGAAGCCCATGCTATTCCTTATGTTTGTGCCTTATTCCTTATATTTTTTTATTGTGCGCAGGCCTTATGTCTTTCATCAAAATTTCTATTTCAAATATTCGAAATATTTAAAGAGCGTATTTTTTTAGTTATTCAACTTGTCACTAGAGGTCGAGTTATGCTGCTTACCTCCCCCCCCCCCCCGCTGATTGTTATTAAGTTGATTCGGATGCAGTTGATTCATTTGGCACATATACAAAACAATGACGCAAATGTGAAAATATAATAAAGAAAGGCGGAATTAAGTTTCATTCACGAGATGGAGGCTTCCACTCCACAACAAAGTAATTCAAGAGCTTTGCTACAAGACCTTATACCAGTGCTCCAAAAATTCGACAAAAGCAATCAAACCATAAATGACATACACGTGACAAAAAATCAGGTAAATAAAATAATGCAAAATTCAAAATGAAAATTGGTAAAATGGGGAAAAATCCTTTCAAGGCAGACTTATGTTAATTATCATTTTGTCTCGAAAATTTCAGTTCACAATTGGACGAGCCCGAGAAAATGATGAGGTTATCTGTAGCATGGTAATCTCCCGTCACCACTGCATCTTAGAATGTAATGAGAATGGAGATTGGGTCATCAAAAATTTCAGCCTGAACGGTACAGTTTTAAATGGCCAATTATTGGGTCCGAATGAGTCAAAAAGTATCAATCTTGGGGATGTAGTGCAATTCTCAGTGGTAGGAGACTATAAATATTTCTTCACCTTAAGATTCAAAGATGATATTCCGGTAAAGAGGAGGAGAGTCGAAGAAACTTCTCAAAATGAAAATTTTTCAAAGACTCATACATTTGCGGATTATCAGGAATTGAAAAGGAGAGAAATTGAGCAAGAAGTTTCATCGAAGAGAAAGGAACAAAAGGAGCTGAAGGTACTGCTGGAAGAGTGTTTACAGAGACAAGAAACTGAAAACGATTTTGTTATGACTGAGCGGATAAATTGTCTGAAGAGTGCGTTGGAATCTGCCGATAGAATGTTGAAAATTTTGGAAGGAACGTACAATTTTTATTTGGCGGGAATGAATGAAGAGCGAAAAGAATTCGATGCCAAACTTACGAGAGAGAGTAAAAAACTACAGAGAGAACTGAACATTAGTGATGAGCAAGTGGAGAGAATAATTGGGAAGAAAATGGACATTTGGACGAGAGAACATCAGGACAAGTGGTCTGAAATTATAAAGAACCTGATGAAAGAGGAAAAGATCAAGCAGGAGAAATTGGAAAGTGAGAATTTGAGCCTAGCGGCAAGATTGAAAAAAACTGAGGACGCATTGGAGGTGACTAAGGAGGCGCTCAGGGAGAAATCTGCCATTGCTAAACAGCTCCAACAGCAACGTAACTTTTTTTTTTCCTATTTATTTTCATTTCCGTTTTGATCAGTACAGTAGACTCTCGTTGTAGTCGAACTCATAGGGCAGTAGGGGAAGCGAATTTGGAGAATTCGACTATATTTTTCTGCCACCACCACGCACTTCGAATTTGAGAGAAATTCATTTTTCGCTTTTATTTCTTGTGTAATTCTATATGCCTCACCAGAGAGAACAATAGATTGTTTACATCTTAGGGCCCGAAGGTGATAGAGTGGGGGAAGCGTTAATCTTCGAAAAAATCGATATGAGGGGAAGTTCGACTATAACGAGAGTCTACTGTACCGTTTTTTTTTTTTTCAAGTGGATATTTTTAAAAATCAAAAGGATAAAAGATTGTAATTTTTTTCTGGCATTAATCGTACAATTGAAGAAAAACGATTCATCTTTTGGAATTCTATCAATAGGTAAATCAATAGGTATATTCCGGGGTATGTCTTTTATCGGAATGATTTTTAATCCTCAACGTTGGCTAAGATTGTCCCTAATTTCGCATTGATTTCAAAACCAGGTAATTTTAGAAGAAAATACGAAAATACTTGATGGTATGGAAAATTTTTCTGTATAAAGGGTCAGATAAATTACCCAAGTAATCGGTGTTACTTGCCCCAAAATTCTTTTTTTTTCAAAATGAAATTATACAATAATACAGCATGAGAAGCATTTCGCAAATGATGTTATCATTTCTTATAAAATTGCGTCCTCGCTCCAGGTAAAAAAATATTAAATTAAAATTTGCTTTTTTATTTTTTCAGAGACTCGAGAAGTGATAGACATAGAAAATTGGACAGGAAATTATTCGTCCAATGGAATTCCATCCACCTCTAAAAATACTCTCCGTGACAAGGTAGAAAATATTCTCGACGAGCAATTATCCTGCAGCATATGCTCTGAACTTTTCGTCAACCCAACATCTCTAAATTGTAGTCACACATTCTGTGAGTACTGCATATCGTCGTGGAACAAAAAAAACAAAAAACCAAACTGCCCAATATGTCGTGTCAAGATAAAATCAATGAATCAGTCACGGGTTTTTGATTGTCTCATCGAAAAAATGGTCAGTGAATTATCCTCAGAGTTGAAAAAACGGAGAGAACAACTCATTCAAGAACGTAGTGGCAGTTGAAAATGATTTATTTTCAAATAAAGTTGAGAGTGTTTATACAAAGGTATAAATTATATGAACCCATACGGTCATACGTTTTCTGTCGTCAACTGATAAGAAATGACGTAAATGAAAGGACGGGTGATTAACTCAATCTAGGTTACAGGAAGAGTCGTATTGCTTTTGTTTATAAATTTGTATGCAATTACGCGTTAATTAGACTACAGTAAATAAGATTATTCTTTTTTCGCTGATGTCAAAAGAATTATATTCAGCGGTAAAATTTCTATGAATATTTCTGATCATTTTTCCCATCGTAATTTCAACCAATAGAAAATTTATTTTGGACATTTCACTGATTTTTGCTGAGCAATCAATGAATTTCATGAACAATTTGTAAGCTGAGAAATTCACGGTGCCGACAAATTGATTAATTTCAATTAAACGAAATTACAAAGGAAAAAATAATAATTCCACAAATACCCCTAGTGCTTTAAAATTGATCGGTTATTTTGTTCACTTTCCTGCATAAAATGAGGGTGTCAAGTTCTGCATATTATTCATTTGTATGCAACAAAGTCATCAGAACATAGCCAGTTGTATAGAAGCTTTTGTGATACCAATCTGAGAATATTATACGACATCATGATTGTGAGAAAAATCACGGAAATTCATTTCGTATGAAAATTTTCATGATTTAAGAAATTATTTGAAAAATATGAACAAAAACTTGTTTGTATTGTGTAGATGAATGAATGAAGGAAAGTAAATTCCGTAAAATTGGTCTCATTGAAATTTGACCGATTTTGAACACAACACTTGAATTTATTATTTAATATGGGTATAAATATAAACATGAAAAAAAAATTGAATTCCATAAAAAGGATTCAATTCAACTGTAAATTTATTGATGAAATAAAATGATTTAATAGGCAGAAAAAAATGTTAAAAAATATCAAGCATTGCGAATATTGATTCATGTAATATTCATGCACATTATGTAGTGTAAGACCGATGACTTCTTACCCTTCAGGTTCGTTGGGGTTCAGTGGCAACCGGGCACCTTCTTCCACTGCCGATGCCAAAAACGTTATGCAAAGATCTCTTGCCTCTATCCACAATTCCTTTCTAGAAGGAGATTCAGGGGAATTAATTGCACTATACTTCACCATGAAATAAACTTGTTTATGGATTTTCTTTTCACAAACTTCTCAACAAAATATTCTTTCATCACCTGAAGATATCTAAAAGTGTTTCCCTCGTTGTCGAATTAAATGTATCCTCAATTCTCAGATTATCAATTTTCAAGTAAACTTCGTACTTTGTTGAATTTTCATTTGGTTGAACGTTCATATTCAAGACTTTATAATTAGTATTGTAAGTTTTCTTACTCAGACCGACAAGCTCAAGCTGAAAGGTGCGAAGAATTGAGTTTTATACTATGATGGCGATAATTTAGTGTATGGACAATAAAAGTAATAGGTGATTTGGATGTGATTGATTGACGTTTTGAAAGAAAAGAAAAAGAAAAAAAAACTGACGCAAGCTGGTTTACCGTGAAATTTCCCTGATTTTTCGGAGCAACTCCATAAAGAAATCCTTGGCGATGTTTCTCACTATATGTGTAATGGATCCAAGGTGGTAAATCAGGAGAATTGAGTAAGGCAGCATGATATGAAAAGTCCATTCCCTGCGTGGAATCATCTGATGCACCGAAAACCATCAATTGATTATTTTCCGTAGAAACATTTTCATTCTGATTAATTTCCAAAATAGTATTTTCATTACCATGGATTCCAAAAAGCTCAGGTCCAATAGGAACAACAAACACCCTCGAAGTCAGGATGTTTTCTCCTAGGGCTCCTTGGAGTCCCCCAAACAATACAACAATCCACATGAAAATCTTCATTATCTTTTAAAACCTAGAAATTGCCTCGAAAATTGAAAAAAAAAAAGTTGAATATCTGAACACATGCTATCCAGACTCTTCAATTCAACGGAGCACCAATTTTCCGGGCGCCTGCGCTAGTTTTTCCAGTGCCGTAACATCTCTGAGATCACCAGGAACTCGACAGTTAATCCGGTAAATTCTTAAAAAACTTCCAAAATTGTTCGACACCTCTAATACTCCAAAATAAAAATCAGACAATTTTTGTTTATTTAATATTTGAGGTTATGTTAGACTTGTGTTGTCTTTAATTGTCCCCAGTCAGTCGAAATATAATCACAAAAACACGGGATACGAGAAGGGAAAAAAGGCGAAAAAAAAACCCATCGGATTACGTCACTGGCTATTGACGTACGCGCTATGGTGGGCGTGGCTTAGCCAACCATCATCCAGTTTCCCACTGTCTCAACATCAACATTTTTCCCAATTGTAAATTAGAGGGGAAGGAAATAAGAGAGAACACGTATTAATACGAGAAAATTCAACAAGCACAGGCACGTATGTTCTTGCTCATCGAAAGAAGAAGCGTTGAAGGGGATAATTCCGCCCCTACCCTACCGTAAATCACTAGCGAATCCCAACATTTCACTTTTTTTTCTTCGTATAATATACATACATAATATCATTATTATGGTTTTGTTCTATTAAAATTAATAATGTGGGTTGTCAGTCGACGTTTAGATGAGTGCGAGGAAGAACGTCCTCAGGTGGCAAGTGGCCCCCGGGGGTTGATTCGTCGGTGAAAGGAATTGACTTTTTTCTTTCCGAGGTTTGAGATTTCAATTTGAATAAGAGAGAATATTTTTAATACATAGACAAACCCTAGTTGATGGAACAATTTTTTTTTTTTCGGCTTTCTTGGTGATTATTTGGGAATTGATGAGCATTTTGTATTGTGAGGGAGGGTGACATGGTGGTGCCAGTGTTTTTCAACAAATCGGAAACTGGAGTTTGAGTGTAGAAGTGTTTACAGTTAGTAGGTTTTTTGTTTTCGAGTTGACAAAAGGGTAAAAGCATGTCGGGGTTACCTGTGCTCCTCATCACAGCCAATGTTGGCAGCATCTTCGAGGAGGTATGAATTTTTTTTATTCAAATTAAGGCTTCCAACTGTTGTTTTGGTATTCAAGTGTGTGACCTAATTTTTTCGAGTCACATAATTGGAAAAAACAATTCAATAAGTTTGCGCCCAATTTTTTCTTATGATTTACTCTCAACTCTGAAAAATTTGTCATTCAAAAAGTCAAAAAGATTTTCATGTAAAAAATATTTCATGATGAGTTGTCTCAAATAATTTGGATAATTCGATTTATTCACTATTTTTCAGCCGGGAGTTATGCTAAAAATATGGACCGAAGAATTTTTATCCGTAAGTAGAAGTTGTCTGAACGATTTGAGAAAATTTCACATTTATTTCTGAATCGACAAAAAAAAAATGCCAAAAAACTTTTTTTTTTTTTTAGACTGTTTCGAGACTGGATCCAAAGTTTATAGCACTGCACTGCCAAGAAGTGGGTGGAAAAAATTATGAACAAAGCATGAGGCACGTCGAAGATTTCGTTAGGTAATGAAATACATATTCTATAGCAAAAAAGAGGAGGAAGTAAAGGGCTTCTTAATCTTAATCTTTATCATTTCGAGTGTAACAGGATGGGAATTCAAGAGTGATGACTTATTGTACATTGATTCGAAATTTATGGGGTGACTCACATTTTTACTGCGTTTATCAGATGACTATAATGATAAAGAATGAATAAAGTACGGGGTTTTAACGCACGAGTCAACGTTGAAATAAAAATAGAAAATAATGAGATAATTGTCGATTGCACTGTTTCCTTTACACAAGAATGAGTGCCCTCAAAGGGTGTTTTTACTTCCGATTAAATTAACGAAGCAAGCGGAGAGGGTAAATATTGTTTTTAAGGGCAATTTAACCGCTCAGAGATGAAAGTCAATAGTCTTATAGAGCAGTAGGTCAATCTTTTATTAACCAGCCACTCAGACGAAAATCAATAAACTGTTTGAATTAATTGTAGGCTACTTATGTCTTCCGAGGAACTGCGGCTATTTGATAAAGTTAGGGTATTCCTGGATGAAGATTTCTCATCAGCTGAGCATTTCACAGCACTCGGAAATTTTTATTTTGTCCATGAGTCCTTGAAAGACGTTTTATTATGGGACTTCAAAGGTGATGATTTTATGAAAACACTCTCTCTATTTAAAAATTTATTTAATCAACCGATTTGATTAGTAAAATGAGTTTTTTTCTCTGTGTCATTATACAATGAATGCAAGGAATATTTATTATATCTAGGATTTTTCCTTCAATCAGTGGAGAGTTGAATGAAATTTTAATAATTGTTGTAGAGTGCACATTTGTCCCAGTGAATGGAAAGGAAGTCCATTCTGGAAATATCGAAGCAGTAACGACCAAAGAAAAAGCGAAATTCCCACAGGATTTTTTTCCAGAGTGCAAATGGTCGAGAAAAGGATTTTTACGTACACGATGGAGTGTCAGCGGAACAGTATTTGATCTCATTAATATACATTTGTTTCACGATGCTAGTAATTTCATTGCCATGGAAACTGTAAGTCCTTAAAATTGGCATTATTATGTAGGTCAAGATTTTTGTCAATTTTACTCACTTGTAAAAAATATTATGAATGTTTAGTTTCCGTCAGTATATAGCAAAACAAGAAGGAGGGCACTTGAACATACCCTTGAACGATTTCACGATGATCAGTATGAAAATGCACCGTATTTTTTATTCGGTGACTTTAATTTTCGAACCGATACGGCTGGTGTTATAAAGGTAATGTGAAAACTCTTTCAGAACGTTTTCTTTCAATTTTTCAATGAAAAAATTGAGCAAAAGAGACCATTTGTTTTCTCTTCTCCAGTATTATCTCTCTAACACTCTCAATTAATTTTTCTGACTTTATATTTTGCTTTTGTTCGAATTGTCCCTATTATTTGTTATTAATTATTTCACAATATAAATTTTTACTCATAAGGATTTTGAATAAAATGCCATTGACACTAAAGGATATTTTAAATTAAATAATTGTCTTATCTTGGATTTTAATTTAATATATTTTCTGTATAATTTTTCAATGTGCATCATTTACCATCATACATATATTGTGACTTTTACTCTTTCTAACAACAAAAGGAATCCTTTCTAACAATACTTCACTGTGATTCCACAGAAACTTACCGAAGATACACACGAAAGCAAGCTGTCGAGTAAGGGTAATATTTCTAGATTACAGTTTCGCAACAATGAAGAGAATCTGATTCTAACACTAGGCAAGAAAGAGTTTTCTCATTACGAACATCGACACGTATTTGCGGAGAACGGTGGTCGATGGGTAAATTTACTTTTTTATTTTTATTCTCATTTTAACTACATGTTTGCCTTTTGTTCAATTTGTTGATTCAATAATCACTGTTTCATCTACCCCAGTTACGTGAGTATGATCGAGAGCTGGAGGACTTTGAGGGCAGGCTCTTTGAATTTCCAATCGAGTTTGTGCCGAGTTATCCATTTGAAGAGGATATTAAGCAGGGGACTAATTATATGCAGACTAGAGTACCTGCTTGGTGTGATAGAATACTGTTGAGTCCTGCCGCTAAAACACTAGTCCAAAATGTGAGTAGAGAGTACAATTTTTGCCTAATGCAAAACTCTATAAATTAATCAACTTGAATTTCATTTTCTTCGTAATAGATATCGTCATCTGATAGTGTAGAATACGGTATCATCGGAGCAGCTACTTGCATGGGCGATCACAAGGTAAAAAAATCAGTTTATCCAATAACCGAGAATATTGAATTTTAGGATGAGATAAATTATTCTATTTACAATTTTTTTATATATGGAAGATTATATCAATTCTGATAATTAAAAATACTGGGTTACATTGCCACATCGTATTCTTTATCATTTTTATCTCAATTAAAAACCGTAACGTTCTTTCAATTATTATTATGCAGCCTGTTTTTCTGGAGTTTCGAATGAATCTCTAAACACTCAAAGGTACTAAGAAACTTGTCTGTCTGTTTCTCTGCTCCTAAATTTTGTTTTATTTATCACATATTTGTTTTATAAATCCACGTGTTGATTATTATTCCATTGAAACATTGAGAGTGAGATTTGATAATATTTTCTTAGGGCTTGCTTACCTTTGTAATTGAGTATTTCCATTAACAATCAACTTCACAGCTTCTGATTTTTTCAAAATTTTCCTTCACCATCGTGTTGTGCACATCATCATCATCATCATCATCATCATCATCGTCGTCATGACTTATATCTTTCCGAAGATTATTGTCTATCCAGAATTATTCCCCAACAGCCTAAAACATTTGTTTCGAATATCCATAAATAGAGTGAGCTCTCATTGATGATCCCCGAAGGGAATTTTTGTAATTGAGTAGGAAAAAGAAGGAATGTACATTGCTTGTATATATTTCTGAGAATATACAGTGGGGAAAAAATGTGCTATTGAGTATTGGCAATTTTCGATTAGATCTGACAAAGTTGCATTGATAAATAGATCATCCATGCAAAATTCTCATTTCACTCAATTACAAAAATTTACCCAAGTGATATGAACCAGTATTTTCCTTTGTGTACGATATTTTCCCCTTTTTCCAGCCAGTCTACCTACGTGCAATATTATCAACGGATGCAGGTATGATTAATTGCTGTACTGGAAAATTGCCTCAAATGTGTTTTAAAGTGCCCGATAATTATCACGAATTATTGTCAATGTTGCCTGCCTGTCGAACTAGTTATTCACGTTCACGTGCAAATGACCGTGTGTCATCAACATCGAGGCTTTTGCACGCAGTCCCAATTGAGCATGATCCGTACACTCCGGACAGCATGGATAGTTCTAGCCCAAGTGCATTTGCCGTGCCAACAGACGGTGACATTCGAGAGTTTGATCCATCTATTTCTGAACCATCAAAAGAGGGACATGAAGCTGTGAAACGTTTGGATTCAGCAGTATCTCCAGCCCTGCTGAAGTCTAAGCTAGAACTCGTTGTCCAGAGTAAAGAGAAAGCCGAGAGAGAACGAAGACGAAAAGATTTGAGTGAATGGAGACTCCGCTCCTGGCCAGAGGCTGATGATAAACAGTCACAGAAAATGCGTCAGCATAGATGTAACAGCGATGTCTCTTGGCAACGTAACTGGGCCCGGACAAAAGTGCGAAGATGTTCGTCAGGAACTGTTCCAGATGAAAAGCCTATTCCCAGAGTAATAATTCCCCGAATTGCAATAATAAATGCCAGTAACTTTCAGTCGAATGAATCTTCGGTTCATTCTCCAGAAGAGGAATGTCTCGCTATCAATTATAATCGACAATCAGACAGCAAAGATGCAACTAGTGGTGATGGATCGAGTTTGGAGCTCGATATGGAGGAAGAGCAAACGGAGTTTATCAAGAGGGGAGAAAAATTTTCTAGAGCACAGGATAGTGGTTTAGACACTCTAGAGGTTGATGATGCATTTTCTAGAGGTGGATCTGTGGGCTTGAGCTCCAACGAGACCACTTCGACGTTGCCTTTAGATTCTGAAAAGGATGAAATCCATAATATTATTGAAAAAAAAATAGAAGGAAGAAGTTGTGAAATTGGTGCACAGAAAGCGCTGAATTTGATTGAAAATATAGAGGAGATGAAGATTGATGTTGTAGCGTCCTGTAGCGGCTCCACGCACATTCACGAGATTTGTCCTGAGGAAAGTAGTAGTGGCAATGATATCAAGGCTTACAGGGTTACCCAAAGATACCGTTGTAACATTGTTAAGAAGAATGGAAAATGTTGCAAATGCTGTTGCATTATCACTTAGCGAAAGTTAAGAATACAAATATTTATTGATATTTATTATTTATCGTTGGAGTTTTCAGAGATATCGAATTATTTTCATGACCAACAGGGTTGATTTGAATGAAGGATTATGCCTATGCAGAGGGGTAATTTCATTGTTGACCTATATTGTGTCCACGGAAGAGAGTTTTATAGAATGTATACTATAGTGGATAAGTGTAGTTGGATATCGAGAGAACGTAAAAAGTTACACAGATTGAACAGTATTTGACTGAATAGTCAGGTAAGTCCACCATGAGAATGGAAAATATGGACGATCCGTTTATTTCTTCAGATTTTTAAAATAAAATGATAAGAAAAAATAAATATTGTAATGAAAAAGACTATGCCTTCAGGTTCTCGCGATGTCTACCAAAATATATAATTTCTTCCTTTCTGAATTGGAAATTCGTGTATGCCAAACTGCCAAAGTTGAAAACTCTTTTGAATGATTGTGACATTGCTTAAGTGTTGAATTATTGTATTGCGTATTACGTTAGACTGTTTATAGTATTTTCGATGAACAGTAGATACCGGTGCGTGTGCCATTTTAATTCTGAGATTCGACCTGGAATTTCTACCTCGTTTATATACGTATATATTGAGACTCGTGGGTCGATTATTGTTATAGGTCTTGTACTTAACTATATTCAAAGAGAAATATATTGTAAAATATTATTGGCATGTTATTTGGAAATGTTCAAGAAATATCTTATGCATCGATGTTTTTGCACTCTTATTTATTTGTCTACCATGTCGGCAGGAGTTACCTCCGGGTTTTTGTTATAAATTTGAATATATTTTTTATTCAATTCTCATCAATTGATAATCCTCCAATGGCTTCCCGTTAACCAACATTTTTTTTCCCCCCTTTATTTTGAAACCAATCGCTTTCGAAATTTGGTTGAAATCTTTTATTTTCCTTTATGCATGCTTATAATTTTTATTTTACACCGCAGTTTCTTATTTATGAACTTCGTTCTTGGCCTGATTATTGTTTTACTCAAGTGAAATCATTTGTGCAAGGTCATGTTCGTAATTTTACTTAACTGAAAATATTAATGGTTATGCACGTTTTAATGGATCAATTACTTTAATATGGTACTGATTATAGATGAAAGCAAGTGTGGCTCAAGTGTCTATATACGTCACAACATACTTACCCAAGCAGAAAGATATCTAAAAAGATATAAAAAAAATGTTTTATATTTCGATATCATTGACGATATTGACGTCATAGAAATTTTTTAAAACAGTTCCCTTATCAAAATCCATTAATCAAACCTTATATGCGCAACTCTGGTGATGAAATAGATTTCATGCATAGTAAAAAGAATTTGTTGCTACATTTGTGAAGCACATAAATAGTTTGAGACACTTGTTTTGATCTGCACTGTGATTATTCAGAAAAATGGCCAAGAAGTTTATGGATAGTGAAGAATATTGTTGATGATTCCTTGCGATAGAATTGCTGGAGTTTAATTGCAAGAACCAGAGTAATGGAGAGACACTGGTGAGCTCCATTGGAGCCAAAAACGGCAGCAATGGTGCAACAGCAACAATTACACGTTACATCCACATTAAGCACGCTGATTCATCCGTTAAAATTTTTCGTGAAACAACCGTCTGATGTTTAACTAATGACCCCTCCCCGATAATTAATTTAATCAATCAATGTACTAGCAAATAACTCTGATCGTATTATTGAAGTTCGGTTTAGTCGCAAATCATAAACACCGAAAATACCACACACCCATAAATATAATTATAAGTGTGGGTGTAACTTAATGTGAGAAAGTTTACGAAAATTCTGCATTCTCTTCGATAAAAAATTACTAAGAAAAATTATTAACTGTCATTGATGTGAGCATAGAGCCACTTCTTATCTGTTACATAACTATAATAGGTGTTCTTAAGAATGCATTTTATCACAATTCATTTCGAAACATTGAAAAACATTTTTCACGTGGAATTTATTGCGAGGAAAAATTGAAACTCTACACATCCAAAGAAAGACTTTTTCGATTAAAGTTTTTACATTATCTAACAGAAACTTTATTGTAATTTAAAGATTTTTCTACAGTTTATTGTTCATTGAAAATAAGTAATATCAGTTGGTTACAGGAGTTCGATGAATATACTTGATTTAGTTGAATGATACTGGTGAAAATATTTTGACTGAATCATTATTTAATCCAATGGAGAACGAGCTTTGAGAATAGATGAAGGATAAGAAAATTATTTATTGAGGAAGCATTTCTTCCAATTGAGTGCAGTACTTATTCCTTATTTAATTGAAGTTACAAAGCTATTGAGGTAATTTCTTTTTAATTTCAATATAAATTTTATAATTTGATGGTGAAAGGAAGAAGTGAGACGAGAATAATTAGCGAGCCATTCCTCTAGGTGAAATTAAATTATTAAGATTATTTAAGTATTAAAGTATTAGTTGACGAAACGATGCTTCAAAGAAGTAATATGTGCCAGTACGAATTTTTATTCACAAAAATGTTATCGAGAGATTATATAATGTATTGTCATCCCGTTAGTATTGACAAAAAAATCTTCCCCTCCTCAAGAAATCATGAATGTTGTACTTTTATAAATATATATGAGTGTACTTATATTTTTTAAGGGCAGTATCATCTATACCTGGATGCATCATTTTTCAATGTTAAAAATTCATGAGAAAGGTTTGATAACCAAAACTGTTTTGTTTTGTTTTTTTCGTTATTAAACATAAATAGAGCAGAATATTGAATAATTGGACGCAATTAGGTAGTGTTTTATGCGTTTCATGTACTGTTTAGCTACGTCGTAGCCAATAATGTCGTCAAGGTCTGACGCCAATTTTTTCGATTGAAATGTCAAATTTAGAATAAAGCTCAGTGGTGAAATATATGTGTCTAATCATGTATTAAGATTTCTTACCTTTCATTTAGTCATCTTCTTTTATTATGTAAGCGTCTTTTCGTTTATTCTCAGAGCCACGAGAATTTTTGGGTTTCAATCTAGTGCGTTTGTTTGCATTTTTCTGTGGCGGTTTTTTGGGAGGTTTGTTACGGTTTGGTGAACCTTTTGAACATTTCGAAGCGAATGTCAGGACTTGAGATGATACCCAGGGTTTCTTGAAACATTTATGGAGATTCGATATGAGCTACGACAGGAGGAGAATCAAAATATGTAGTTTTCGTGTCGTGGGACCTGAAAAACCCCGTTTTCGTGGCGCCACGAAAATGGCGTTTCCCCGGTCCCACGACACGAAATATAATGTTCACGCCTCGTCATAGAACACATATCACCCTCCCCCACGTGCTTGCCATCCTCGCCTCCGGCTCGGAAGGCAATCTTGCACGTGGGGGAGGATGATCTGTTTTCCAAGACTCGGGCATGAAATGTACTATTCTAGTGCTCCCTCCCTTTTTTTTGAAATTTGAGAAATATTCACCGAAATATTAAATAAATTGATGGACATTTTTTTCAAATTATCCTATCTCTAGTTTGTAGTTTTTTTTTTTCTTGTGAATTTTTGAAATTTTGTTGTGGATTGAACTTGCAATTTTGTGTGCAATGAAAGCTATAGATTTCGGAAACTAAAATTCCTACTTCAATTGTTTGATGAAAAAAAAAGAATCACTCTGTGTGGTATATTTCTTTTTCTATTTATTGGTAAAAAGAGGGATCAATTTTAGGTACATTCGAATATTCAAAAATAACACTTTGACCATCGACCAATTGTGCATTATCAAATAAATCGGACAGTGTTGAGTCCATTTTCTCCGCCAGAATATGTCCAGTTGTGTGATGAAATATTCTCAGCTTTTCAGAATTTGCCAAATTATTTGAGTTTTGAATTTTGAGAATTTCTGCGATTGAATCGATGATTTTGCCCATGGTCCATCGGACACATACGAAGACGGCCTGAGCCTCTTTCTTGCCAGTACATAGAGGAAAATAGACTAGGAAGTACCTTCGATCGACAGCGGGAATAGATTGAGAGCCAATTGCTTTTCCTTTCAGTCGCATGAGTTGCACCTACCAAGTAATAATTGGAGAAAAAAAAAAAAATTGTACGATGAAAATTATTCAACAATTTCGTAAGGTTCTTACCTTGTTAGCCATTCCAACTTTTTTCGCCTTCTTCAGATTCTCGTTAATTTTGGCATCCATAGCACTCTTAGCAGCTTTGAATTCTTCCTCAGGTTTTTCCCACTTTTTTATTTTTTTTGCAGTCTCTTTTTCGCTAATCTCCAAGCACCCATGATACCGATGAGCCAGGCAAAAATGTTTCTTACATTCAACGCAGTTCATCTCAACTGGAGAGGAGCTTTTACATGATTCTTGGGAACAAATAAAACCCTGGATCCTTCTAGGCTCCAAGACAACATTTTCTGGACATGCTTTGCAGTTATGTGAAATTGTACTAAAGTGATTTTTGCAGAAGATTGAGGAGCAATGGGTGCAGGTGAATGGGAGAAAATCTTCTTGTTTGCAAGAGTCGATGGCACAGTGTGTTCCAAGATTGGGGAATTCCATTTTACAATTTGATGAAAGAAAATTCTTTTTTAAAATGTTTGATGAAGAAAGGTGGAAGGTGAGCTGAGCTATGTAATAAATCAGCCAAATTATGAATTGCTTAATTGTGTGATGGAGTTGGTGAGTGCAAGTGGTTTTCGCTGAGGGATCCAAGAGCTAGGTTATTCCACTTTTGTTCCAATTCCTTCAGAGTCATGTGAGAATCACCATTGTCACTCTCTGGATCGGGTAGTTCTGACGATGGTACGACAATATCATCAATGGGAAGACGTTCTTTTCTCCAAGCCTCGTCAATTAATTCCAATAATCTTCCGTCGCAACAAAGTTGACTGTCCATGTTATCAGAACAATAGAAATCTAAATTTATTTTTCATTAATTATTTCTAATGTTACTGCTCTAATCCTCTTTTTGATTTATTCTACTCACAGCTAGAATTGATAGATTTTGAAGGACAATGATTACTTGCAAATTGTATATTTTTGTTGAATTGTGACTTTTTTTTAATCACTCGAATGGATATTGATGCCAGTTGATGCTACGCTAGAAAGCTGTTTATATATATCTAATATAGAGGTTAAATCTGACGAAACGACAATCGGTAGAAAAACAGTTTGAGCAAGTGCAATCAATTTATGCATGCTTGTTTGGGGACGCTAAATAGCAAGACGCCCTCTGGACATGGCTACTCTAAGGCGCTACATAAGCTCACATACATTACACATGCAAATTATGAGCTTGTGTATGTACGTACGTGAGCGCCTTAGAACGTCCATATTGGTGAAAAACAGCGCCGCCATTGGTAAATAGCGAGTCCAATCAGAGATTTATAAGGGAGATTGCTAACGCCTGAACGAATGTTTCAACATGGGATCCCCTGGTGGTGGAGCCGGCAATAAATGTTGCGGCTGAGAGGTGCGATAAAACAGGGCGCACATTCGGCGGCGGCCAGAGAGGTCGATAAGATAGAGATATTGTTTTTTAATCCAGTTTTACTATTTTTATTATTTTCAATTACAATTTAACATGAAATTAATTTCTCAAAAATTTGGACATTTTAAAAAAATAGTTGAAGGTTCAAAACTTTTCGAACTATAAAAAAAAAAATTAATTCGACTCTCTCTCTTGCTCTCGCATGTTGTCTCTACTCGCGCTCCGTCATTTCTCGGAATGGTGGGTTAAATAATTATTTTAAATCGCGTTTCGAAAATGGCAAAAAATATGTTTATTATTTTTTTGGAGTTGATGTGATGAACTAGGAAAGAGCAATAAACATATTTTTTGCCATCTTCGAAAAGCGAATTAAAACAATTATGAAATATGTAGATTTCATAGTTATTTCAATTCGCGTTTTGAAGATGGAAAAAAATATGTTCATTTTTTTTTTGGAGTTTATGTGATGAAAGAACTTTTTCCTCGTTATGAAATTAAAAATTTTTGGAATTTTCATAATTTTTGCATTATTGCAATTCGAAAAATTGAAACTGCGATTAACCATTTTCAGCGAATTCAATCGCAATAAACTTTTTTTTCCTTTGAATTTTCGGAATTGCAATAATTTTAAAATTATGGAAAATTTTGAAAAATATCAATTTTTCAACATTAAAAAAATTCTTTCATCACATAAACTCCGAAGGAAGTAATAAACATATTTTTTGCCATTTCCGAAAAGCGAATTAAAATAGTTATTTAACTCACCATTCCGAGAAATGCCCGAGAGCGAGTAGGGACATCATGTGAGTGCAAGAGAGAGAGTGAAAAAATTGACCTTCACGCGCGAAGGGTTGATTTTCTCCCGATTTTCTCGGTTTGCCCTTCGGAGTCGGTAAATTTCCGTTCTCCCTGTCTTTTGGCAATTTTGACAAAAGAAAGTAAGGAAAACAAAAATTTTGATCACCAATTTTTTTCTGTTTTGCAAAATCTCAAAATTTTTTGAATTTTTTTTTTTCGATAGGATTTGATGTCAAAGTTGCCATTAAACTAGAGAAACATTTTCCACAATCCCCGAAAGGCGATCGGAAATAATCTGACGGAAATGTCACCCTTGCGCTTGAAGGTGGACTCGCTTAGTGTCTCTCTCGCACACACCTGTTCCCAATACTCTTTCTCCGTCAATTCTGGGAATGGTGGGTTTCATATTTCATTTCATCAATGATCCGAATAATGTAGATATGTTGTTGATTTTTAGCGAACGAGATCGGCCGTGCGTGCTACGCACGCACCTTCTCATCATCTCCTATGACACAATAGCTTTCTTGAAGTTCAAGTGGTGGCGCATCGGTTTCAGCCTTACGCTCATTCGAGATTTTCGAGATATATCGATAGTTTCTTTCCCTTCTCCTTTTTACAATAGGATTTCATCACGATCGACTATTTATATTAATTCTCTTGAAATGTTCAAGAATTTTTCAATTTTCACAATTTCTATAATTCCCCGATGATTGCAATTTGACAAATTTGAGGAGAAACCATAGTCGATCGTGATTAAATTCCCTAAAAATTAACAATGTTCATTCTTCATCATTCGAAACACGGATTAAAGGAAGTAAGAACTCCACCATTCCTGGAATTGACGGAGAGGGAGTATTGGGAGCAGGCGAGTGCGAGAGAGACACTCAGCAAATTCACCTCCAGATTATTTTTGACCGCCTTAAATATTTCTTCAGTTTATTGGTAACTTTGACATGAAATCCTATAGAAAACAAAATTTTCAAAAAAATTTCAAAATTTGTCTTTCCTCAAAATTTGGTTTTTCACAAAATTTTGAACATTTTTCGAAATTTTTTTTTCGATAGGATTTGATGTCAACGTTACCAATAAAAAGATGAAACATTTTCAGCAATTCTCAAAAGGCGGTCGAAAATAATCTGGAGCTGAATTCATTGAGTGCTCTCTCGCACTCGCCTGCTCCCAATACTCCCGCTCCATCAATGCCTGGAATGGTGGAGTTCTTACTTCCTTTAATCCGTGTTTAGAATGATGAAGAAGAAACATTGTTAATTTTTAGGGAATTTTATCACGATCGACTATGATTTCTCCTCAAATTTGTCGAATTGCAATCATCGGAGAATTATAGAAATTTTGAAAATTGAAAAATTCTTGAACATTTCAAGAGAATTAAATAGCTGATCGTGATGAAATTCGCTAAAAATAAACAACGTATCTACATTATTCGGATCGTGGATGAAAAGAAATACGAAACCCACCATTCCCAGAATTGACGGAGAAGGAGTAGGGATTAAAACAGGCGTGTGCCAGAGAGACCCTAAGCGAGTCCAACTTCATCAAGCGCAAGGGTGATTTCTTTCAGATTATTTCCATTCGCCTTTCGGGGATTGTGGAAGATGCTTCTCTAGTTCAATGGCAACTTTGACGTCAAATCCTATCGACAAAAAAAAAATTAGAAAAATTTGGAAATTTTGAAAAAAAAAAAAAAAATTATGAAATTTTCTGTTCTCTCGTCAAAATTGCAAAATGATGAAAAAAAAGAGAATGCACTGACTCCGAAGGGCAAATCGACAAAATCAGGAGAAAATCTGCCCTCGCGCGTGAAGGTGGATTTGTCAAATCTCTCTCTTGCTCTCGGATGGTGTCCCGAATCGCGCTCCGTCATCTCTCGGAATGGTAAATTTCATAATTATTTTAATTCTCGTTTCGGAAATTGCGAAAAATATATTTATCACCTCCTTCGGAGTTTATGGGATAAAGGAACTTTTTTTTTAAGTTGAAGAATTAAAACCTTTCAAAATTTTCATAATTTTAAAATTATTGCAATTCCGAAAATTTGAAGGAAAATAAATCGTTTATTTCAATTAACCCTAGATTGGTCACCCTATGAGGGAATCGCCGCGTCGCGTCGTTTTTATTTTTTTTCTGCTGAATGTTTAAGCGGAAAATTCTCAAAAAATTTGTATTTGTCAATTGGAACCTTTAACATATTATCATATTTTTTTAAACTCATATTTTACGCAATTCGTGGAGTAATATAATTAATTTCAGGAGCTGAGAAGATTTTTTCCATGTTAAATGAAATCGCTCGTCTTGCGACGTTGCAGAAACTCACTCAACGCGCCCGACCAGTGTAGAGTGAATTCGGCAACGTTTTGGCCTCAACAGCACGGCCGGCGAATCCCTCATGAGGCGACCAGAGTCGTAAGGTCGCAAAGCGCGACCAATCTAGGGTATTCGCTGAAAATCGTTAATCACAGTTTTAATTTTCCGAATTGCAATAATAGGAAAATTATGAAAATTCCAAAAATTTCCAATTTTTGAACGAGAAAAAAGTTCCTTTATCACATAAACTCCAAAAAATAATGAACAGATTTTTTCAATTTGGTAACTTTACTTCATAACTGTCGGATTTTGATGATTCATTTTTAAATACTGGGAATAACATTCGCAAGAAAAGTGCCTTAGAGCCAGAGTGTGAATTTTGTTTATAAACAAAATACCCCTTGGAGCGGTCAGTTTCGTTTAAAATATCTCGGAAACTGTTGAGAAGTTATCAAGACATGCAGTGAGAAAAAGTTGCGTAATTCAATGAAGAATGAATTGGCGTTTGATTTTTGTCTTTACGAACAATAGTTTTTGAGTTATGGTCATTTGTTTGTCAGCGCGCGACGATCCGCGCGCTTCGTACTATAAACAAATGGCTGTAAATGAACCAAAAATTGATATTTCAATTGTATTTTTTTTCTACTTGAAGAAGATTTGAACCGCATACTCTCACATTCTTTATTAATTTTTTCCATTGATTTTCATTATTTTTGATGAAAAATAATTAATTTTCAGAGTAGTCTTCCAACATGATTATTTTTATAATAACATAGTTTTTTTTTTATATATTGGTTCGAAAAGTAGTTAATTATTAACATTCGTTCGGAAAATCTAAAATTTTCAGTATATTAGAATAATAAATGTATTAAATGAAGTCATTCACTCTCGGTCTGTCCGCTGCAGGAGCGAGAGAGACATCGCTATGAAAGTCTCTGCGTAAGACAAAGACGCTCGATCTTTTCGAGCGTTCTCGCCATTCAAACATGCAGATAAGATGTTTAAAAATTGAAATTATAGATTATTATCATTGAGACTATTGGAAAAACTATTGGCCTTGCATTTCAATTTTTTGTCATCTTATTTTCTGCTTATTGATGTAGATGAGCCGTTCATCATAACAAATTGCATTTGAAGTTGAAGTTGATTCGAGAATCAAATGATCTGGGGACGAAGCTAAGGAGTCAATTTGCGGGTCAAAGGGTCTAGGGGAAAGACTTGGAGGTAGATTCAACGGTTAAACAGTCTAGAGTGGAAGCTTGGACGTCAATTTAAAGATCAAACAGTTTAGAGGGAACGCTTAGATAGCGATTCAAAGGTCAAACAAGCTAGAGGGAAAGCTGAGGACTATGCTATGACTGATATCGTTTATAATTCATAAAGGGTGGGATTAGGATTACATTAACAAAAGATAATTAATATTTTCCAAAATTCATTTTCATGCATTACTTTCAATTTTCATTCTATGTGGATCATTTGATTCTTGAATCAACTTCCGAGCTTCCCCTCTAGCCCGTTTGATCCTCGAATTGGCTTTCCAGCCTCTCCTCATATCGTTTGACCCTCGAATCGACTCCTCAGTTTTGAGCTTAGAACGTTCAACCCGTGAATTGACCCGCCCACTGATTTTTGTAATTTTTTTTTTTAATTTTTAATGAAATTTTACAACAATAGAAATGCGATTTGTTATGATGAACGGCTCATCTACATCCATAAGCAGAAAATGAGATGACAAAAAATGAAATGCAAGGCCAATAGTTTTTCCAATAGTCTCAATGATAATAATCTATAATTTCAATTTTTAAACGTTTTATTTGCATGTTTGAATGGCGATAATGCTCGAAAAGATCGAGCGTCCCTGTCTCACGCAGGGACTCTCATAGCGATGTTTCTCTCGCTCCTGCAGCGGACTGACCGAGAGTGAATGACTTCATTTAAGGATGTTCTGCCTTGATTGCAACGGGGGGGGGGGGGGTGAGCTGTAGGGGAAAGGTAGGATTTTATGGGGAATTCCAACCCCTGAGCACGAAAAAATGAAATGTTAAATTATCCCATTGAGGTTATATTTGGTCACTTTTATGGTGCCATTATATTCCTCATGACTCTTTTTCCTAATAAATATTCATAGGATCAATCAAAAAAATTCCAACAATCAATTTAATAATTTTTGAAAAATACATAAATCTGGTCGTTAACAGCGGCAACGTTGGGAACTAAAGAAATTTGGTAACACGGGCTGGTACCATTGCCTGACTAGGCCACACTCGGCTGTAAACGTTTATTCATTCCCCAGATACCCCAGATTTGTATTTTGCGCGCTGCCCCTCTCTCGTTGAATATGTTGCGACGTTGTCGTACTTTCCAGCTGCGCGCGCAAGAAAGGTAAATTTTCGCTTATTTTGGCATTTTTTATTACTAATTATTAGTCTGAAGGATGCGTAAGAATATAACGTTTTTCCGTGACATAACGATTGACCTATAGCCGGAGTTTCATTACGCTAAGCCTATTTTTCATCGATTTCACTAACTTTTAGTGAATTTTCCATAAGAACACGTGTTAAATTGATATTTTTTAAAAAATCATAACTTTATTATGCAGCTCGCAGGAAAGCTGAAATTTTGCATACGGTTCTTCAATAGATTGAAGAATCTTACAAAAAAATTTCATCAACTTCTTATATTTCCTTATAATGTCAAAAATGTAGGCAGAACATCCTTAATATATTTATTGTCCTAATATACTGAAAATTATTAATAACTTAATAGTAATTCAATATTAATAATTTAATACTTTTCGAATCAGTATATAAAAAAAAACTATGTTATTATAAAAATAATAATGTTGGAAGACTACTCCGGAAAGTACTTAGTTTTCATCAAAAACTTAAGGATATTATGGCGGGGTTAGCATGTAGGAGGTGAGGCGGAGGGGACTCTATTGTTCTCCTGCAGAGAACCAATCGCTGAACGAAAAAACTCTGACTTTTCAATCAATTAATTTTATCATATTTGAAGAGTTCTATGAGAAAATTAATTTTTTTAATAACTTTACTATTTTTTATCGACATGTCAAACCCATCTAATAATTTTTTTAAACTTTCTTTATTATAAAATGAAAATAATTTACTGGCGTGGAAAAAGTGGCAACGTCGAAACTAGCGATTATTTTGGTGGCCTGAGTTGGCAGTGCCGACGTGTTCAGCTGAGTGGTTGAGGGTTAGTTTTGTTCTCGCGTGAATTTTAATTTTTTTTTCATGTCACATTAATATAAATGTTTGAATTCAACAATAATGTTAATCCGTTTATCTTTTTAATACGCGAAGTGTCCTCATTGCGTACTATCGCATAATCTGTCCAACACGCGAGTGGTGCTCCAAACAGTCCCTGTCTGTCCTGGGTTTAACCTCGAAAGGCAACCTCGAAACCCAAAGCAAAGAAGTTAAATTTCAAGTCAGAACAATCGAGAAAATTCTTGACTTCCTAAGCAAGGAAAACTAGTCGAAAAAGTAAAAGATTTTATCAAAAAAAAAAAATGCAACCATGTTGATCATGATTGACAAATATATGTAAGTGTAACTGTTATTGCTTATGCTCATGGTATTGTCCATCAACATTAACCATTTCGAATAAATATTGTTGATACTTGAATTGATATCATTTCATCAAGATCTGATTTTATCTCTATTAATTATTCTCCATATATTACACTCATTGAACGGATATATTTACAAAAGAGAATGCACGACTCTTCCCTCGTATGCGTTTGAATTAGCCGCGTCAATCCGCTACTCGGTAGTTCATAGCGATGTTGCCGTCATTTCGAGTTGCGCGCGCTGAAATTCCTTTTTTTACCAATTTTTCGATCATTATTAATAAACAGTTCTCTAAGTGAATATAAAAAATTTTCCAATAGGTTCATAAAAATAGATCCCTTCAGTGTACCAAATTTTGCATCATTGGCTGCATTTTTTCTATTTTTTTCATCACGCTGTGCCAAAAAGTGACTTTTCAGGCACGCTTCGCTTCGCTTCACATGCCTCAAAAGTCCCTTTTTAACATATTGTGATGAAAAATGTTGTTCGATACTCGTGGGGAAAGTATTTTTTGACTTGTAGGATTATATCACTCGCCTTCGGCTCGTGCTATAAACCTCCTACAAGTCAAAAAGTACTTTTCCGCACTTGTATCGAAATATACTATTTTTTCCATTTTTACGATTTTTCCATAAGAGCCCATGTTAAATGGCATTTTTTTATAAATTAATAACGTTGGAACTAGGCTCGCTAAAAATCTGAAATTTTTTATACAGTTCCTGAATATTATAGAGAATACTTATGAAAAATTTCAGATTTTTCTCTGCATTTTTGGAACCCTCCCAAATCACGCTATAATATCCTTAATGAAAATCAATGGAAAAAATTAGTAAAAAATGTGAGAGTATGCAGTTCAAATCTTCTTCAAAGGGGGAAAAAAATACAATTGAAATATCAATTTTAGGTTCACTTACAGCCATTTGTTTATAGCACAGAGCGCGTGCATCGTCGCGCGCTGACAAACAAAGGACTATAACTCAAAAACTGTTGTTCGTAAAGACAATAATCAAACGCCAATTCATTGTTTTGATAAAATCTCAACAGTTTCCGAGATATTTTAAACGAAAGTGACCGCTCCAAGGGGTATTTTGTTTATAAACAAAATGCACACCCTGGCTTAAGGCTCTTTTTTCACGGATGTCATTCCGAGTATTTAAAAAAAAAAATCATGAAAATCAAACACTTATGAAGTAAAGTTGCCAACAGACTCGTTTTTAAATCCTCACCGACTGGACAATCCGTCATTTCTCGGAATGGTGGATTTCATGATTATTTTAATTCGCGTTTCGAAGATGGAAAAAAATATGTTCAATTTTTTTAAAGTTTATGTGATAAAAAAACTTTTTCCTCGTTAAAAAATTCAAATTTTTTGGAATTTTCATCATTTTCCTATTATTGCAATTCAGAAAATGAAAACCGCGATTAACCATTTCCAGCGAATTTAATCGAAATAAACTATAATTCATTTTCCTTCAAATTTTTGGAATTGCAATAATTTTAAAATTATGAAAATTTTTCATTCTTCAACATAAAAAAAAGTTCTTTTACCACATAAACTCTGAAGGAGGTGATGAATATATTTTTCGCAATTTCCGAAACGAGAATTAAAATAGTTATGAAATTCACCATTCCGAGAGATGCACCCAAAAAAAATCTACCTGATTCAAGTCGATAATGTACCTGATTCAAGTAGGATGACTCTACCTCAATCAATCCGATTTTTCGACCTACCGTAAGTAGAAAATCGGATTAATTCAGGTAGAATGACGTCAGTCCGTTGTTCGACCTGATTCAAGTCGAAAAAATCTACCTCTTTTAGGTCGAAAACCTACTTAACTTAGATCGAAACTGTACTTATTTCAGGTCGAAAATCTACTTAAGGTTGTTGCCCCGTGGTTAAAATACTCGATATTTCCTAATGAAATTTTTATCGTAGATAGCTCAAAGGATTACCTATAAAATGAGCACAGACTGATTGTTTCAACTCGCCTCTGTCCTGCGATATAATTTTTTCCTTTTAATACGTCGGTCAAGGCAATTTCACCTTTTTTATTCTTTTTAAAATCAACTACTCGAGAACTTTTTTAAAAAAAAACACAGTGTAGAACTAGTGTCAACCAATTAGCCACTTTCCAAATCGGGTTTGTACGGGGTTTCTGGTTGTAACAAACCACGAATTGGTTTGTTACTCCCCTATCCCTTAACATGGATCAGCGCCACCATCGGCCGTTCTGACGTTTTTTTGGAAATTGGCTCATTTACAAAAAAAAAATCGAGTCGAAAAATCGCTTCATACCCGAGAAATAATTTGACAAAGTCGTGTTTTTTGCCAAAGTGGGCGGGAGATTGAATTTAGTACACCCGACGCGGCAGCAACGCAGCTACCGAAGCCATCGAAGAGAGAGACAGACTATGCATGAGAGAGCCTACGCATGGTTGCCACGATCGACACCATTCAGCGTTAGCTGTATGCGCACGTATTGATGCACAGTCTATTCATGTTTGAACTTTGGTAAAAGTTTTCGGTTTGACCCGGGCGCTCTGTTTAGCGAGATACCAGCGCTCAGCGTCAAAACCTCTCGGGACAACAACCTTAACTTAGGTCGAAAATCTACTTGCCAAACTTGTCAGGTTTCAGAATCCGTGAAAAATGATCCTGATGATGATAAAATAGTGAAACCATCAGCAATTGTTGATGCTAATGATCTTAAATCACCAGAGAGAATTAATATCGATCAAGGAGAGACATTAGATGCTAAAAATGCTCAATCAGCTGATGCTGATGACAACAGAAGTGTGTCTCTGGATTCGGATTCGAATGAGGCAATGGATATTGATGACAGGGGATCTGATTCTGATGAATCTAGTAGAGAAATCAGTGGAAAAACTGTAATTAAAAAGAACATTGAAATTGACTGTTTTGGATCAATTCCAGAAGAAATATTACTAAGTCCGGAAGATTTGATTTCACCTACTACCACGGGAGAAGAACAGCAGCTTGATGAAGCGTTTGAAAGTATTGAGAATGAAGATATTGAAGCGAAAAATTTGAGGATTGATGAAATTGAAGAAAATTGAGACTAAAAACGAAATTTCTCCTCCGATATCAGAAGAAATTGAAAGAAGAATTGAAAAATCTGAAGATATTTCATTAAAGCTTGATGAAAATCGTAAAACTGTTGATGAAAATTAATCAAAGAGCGAGGGGCTGGGAACTCTTTGCAGTCATGTGTCACTAGCTCCTGAAATCAATTTGCAGTCACGCATGAAATCAATGAAATCGGTGATATCACTGAAATCACTGAAATCTCATGATTTCAAACCATGAAGTCATTTCTTGAAGTCACAATGAATTCATTCGCAGTCAATGTAATCATGTGAAATTGAAGAAATCACAATATGCATGTGATGACTCTCAAATCTCGTTTTACCTCCACAAAGCAAAATTATCATGTAGGAGACTGGTGTCTATTCAAAGAAAATTATTAGGAGACATGTTTATTAGGATTAACACTGAACTTTGCGAATGCAAGAGGAAAAACATTGAATTCAACTCTTTTCTATTTTTTTCCGCGACTTCTGAGTTGCCGGGCAGCTATTTTGAATAATTGTTATGCGCTACAGCGCTTACTGGAAGCTCGTCGCGCGCGTTAGCGTGCATGATGCCCTAGTAAAATCAATAATTCTGATGAATAATTCTTCAGTTAAGTTTGGTGAAATTTTAGTGATTTCAATGATGTAGAAGTCATTGATTTCAGTTTGATGAAGTCAATGAAGTCATGGTGAGTCATGAAATCACTAATAATCAAGGTTGCAATCACTGAAATCATAAATTCAATGAAGTCATTGAAATCACTAGTGAAATTGACTGCATTTAGCAGTCATGTGTCACTCGACCTTGGAGTTCCCAGCCCCTCGTCAAAAAGTGAAATAATTGATGTAGAAATTGAAAAATCTTTAAAAACTGAAGAAAATGAAGAAATTATTGGATTAAAAACAGAGGAGAGTCCAGAAATTACCCGGAAAACTGATGAATAGTTTCTGGTACATATATCAGAAGGGAAAAACATATCAGTAACAACTGCTTTTACGAAGCAGAAAAATACTTGAATCAAGTCGAACTCTTCCTGATTCAAGTCCATAATCTACCTGAATCAAGTCGAACTCTGCCTGAATCAAGTCGGACGAACTACCTGATTCAAGTAGAATTCTACCTGATTTGCGTCGCTAATCGAACTGAAATTTTTTGTCGACTTGATTTAAGTCGATAAATCGACCTGAATCAAGTCGAAAATCTACCTGATTCAGGTAGAAATTCGGCAGGTAGAAAATTCTGCCTGAATCAGGTAGATTTTTTTTTGGGTGTGACGGAGCGCGAGTCGGGACAACATGCGAGAGCAGGAGAGAGAGTTGACAAATCCACCTTCATGCGCGAGGGCAGATTTTCTCCTGATTTTGTCGATTTGCCCTTCGGAGTCAGTGCATTCTCTTTTTTTTCATCATTTTGCAATTTTGACGAGAGAACAGAAAATTTCATAAATTTTTTTTTTTTCTTTCAAAATTTCCAAATTTTTCTAATTTTTTTTTGTCGATACGATTTGATGTCAAAGTTGCCATTGAACTAGAGAAGCATCTTCCACAATCCCCGAAAGGCGAATGGAAATAATCTGAAAGAAATCACCCTTGCGCTTGATGAAGGTGGACTCGCTTAGTGTCTCTCTCGCACACGCCTGTTCCCAATACTCTTTCTCCATCAATTCTGGGAATGGTGGGTTTCATATTTCATTTCATCCATGATCCGAATAATGTAGATACGTTGTTGATTTTTAGCGAATTTCATCACGATCGACTATTTATATTAATTCTCTTAAAATGTTCAAGAATTTTTCAATTTTCACAATTTCTATAATTCCCCGATGATTGCAATTTGACAAATTTGAGGAGAAATCATAGTCGATCGTGATAAAATTTCCTAAAAATTAACAATGTTTGTTCTTCATCATTCTAAATACGGATTGAAAGAAGTAAAAGAACTCCACCATTCCAGGAATTGATGGAGCGGGAGTATTGGGAACAGGCGAGTGCGAGAGAGACCCTCAACAAATCGACCTCCAGATTATTTTCGACCGCCTTTTAAGAATTGTGGAAAATTTTTCTGTTGTTTATTAGTAATTTTGACATCAAATCCTATCGAAGAAAAAATTTCCAAAAAAATTCCAAAATTTTGAGAAAAATCAAATTTGTAGTGAAATTTTTTTTTTCGTCACACTATGCAAGAAAAGTAACTTTTCGACACGCTCCGCTTCGCTTCGCGTGCCTAAAAAGTCCCTTTCCCGCACATTGTGATGAAATAGTATATTTCGTAACAAGTGCACAATAGTAGATTTCGTCACTGAGGCCGTGAAGAGCTTTTCTGGCGATTGTGAGTTTGTTGACCGAGGCGAAGTCGAGGATTACAAACCAAATCGCCAGAAAAGTTGTTTGCGGCCGAGTGGCGAGCAATATTTTTTGTTATTTGGCGCGCAGTGGCCATAAAACGTCGCCTTACGGACCGAGTGACAAAAAAGTCATTCTTGGCGCGTGGGAGGTTTATAGCATGAGCCGAAGGCGAGTGGTATAATCTCACAAGCCATTTCGATACTTTCTTTCGTCAAAATTGCCGAAAGATAGAAAAAAACGGAAATCACCGACTCCGAAGGGCGAATCAAGAAAATCAAGAGAAAATTAACCCTTGCACGTAAAGGTCGATTTGTTCACTCTCTCTCTTGCTCTCGCACGATGTCCCTACTCGCGCTCCGTCATTTCTCGGAATGGTGCATTTCGTAATTATTTTAATTCACTTTTCGAAGATGACATAAATTATATTTATTGCTCTTTCGCAGTTGATGTAATAAAAGAACTCTTTTCTTGTTTAGAAATTGAATTTTTTTTAAATTTTCATAAGTTTCTCATTATTGCAAATTGGAAAATTGCAAATCTGATTGGTCATTTTTGTTGAATTTAATCGAAGTCGATTATTTATTTTTCTTGAAATTTTCCGGACTGTAATACTTTTAAAATTATGAAAATTATCAATTTCTGAACAAGACAAGTAGTTCATAGGCTCCTATGTGGCAGGAGTGAATGCGGCAGCAGCTGAACGTTTAACAAAATATGTAATTATAACTCGCATTTCTTTTCGTTTCTACCAATTTAATTGGTAATATGCTTCCGAATGGATCTCAAATCACTGTAATATCGTGTGATATTACAGACCAAAAAAAACATTAAATTCGGTCCACCAGTTTGAATTTAGGTATTGAAAGTTGAATATCTTCGAAACCTATCAGTCGATTTGATTCATCCACAATACGGACCTTCATTATCATAAGAACTAACATCCTACCTAGTTTGAACTTTTTTTTTTTGTTATTTCTGAAGTTATCGTGCTAATAGGTGAAAAATAGAAAATGGGCAATATCTCGAAAATTTTCAATGAACGGGTATACATATTATGATTGATCTGGATAGAAAACATCGAGACAAATATTTTGAAAAAAAAAAAAAATTCAATCGAATAGATACTTTAGAAGATATTTGAGAAAATAATTTTATACATATAGTTGAATATCTTCAAAACCTCATAGTCAATTGGGTCTATCCACAATACCGACCTTTATTTTCGTAAGACCTAAAATCTCACCAAGTTTGAGATTTTTTTTACTGTTATTTCTGAAGATATTGTGCGAACAAGGAATTTAGGTGAAAAATGGAAAATTGGCAATATCTCGAAAACTTTCAATGAACGGGTACACATATTATAATTGATCTGGATAGAAGACATCACGACGAATATTAAAAAAAAAAAAAATTCAATCGGTTAAATAGTTTAGAAGATAGTTGAGAAAAACGATTTTCCGATAAATGGCTGTATCTCAGGAACCTGTTGACCGATCCGGTTGAAATTTGGCACAGAGTTGCATCTCAATGATACCAATTATCAGCCAAAATTTCAAATTTTTTCGAATGAATTTTATCCTTTTAGTGTTGTATTTTCTAAAAAATAATTGACTAAAATTCAAATTATCACACACACACATACAGACATTTTCTAAAAATATCATTTATCCACGTTTCATACCATTCTGCATCATTTTCAGCCAAAATTGGAGAAAGTCAAAATCCGACGAAAACAATGCTTCCATTCGGAAGCAACAAAAAGAGTTCTTTTATCACATAAACTCCAAAACAATAATGAACGTATTTTTGCCAACCTCGAAATGCGAATTAAAATAATTATTAAACTCACCATTCCAAGAAATGACGGAGCACGAGTAGGGACATCATGCGAGAACAAGAGAGAGAGAGGAGACAAATCCACCTTCACGCAGGAGTGAAATTTATCAATTTCCGAATTTAGGGAAACGACAAAAATTTTGAGAACATCAAATTCACACCGCGACCACGTGAATTCACTTGGAATATGTTTGAGGATGCCCCCCGGAATCTGTGCGCAGAAATCTTCTCCCTGGGACCGGTACCTCGGGGGTAGAAGGGGTGAAATCTGTCAATTTTCGGATTCCGGGAGATGAACAAAATCCTTGAAAAATTAGATTCACACCGTGACCGGTCAAATCATGATCAATTACTGTGACTTTTATTCATCTTAAGGTTGATATAAAAAAAAACTAGGTGAGCGTTGTTGGTCGCTCGCAAGCTCGCTCCCATGGTGTGTGTGACCCGATCGGGCCACACAAAAAACTTCCCGGTTTAGCTACTCGCGCCAACAATTCGATGAGATCCGTTATGAAGGAATGAAAAAATTGTGATAAAATGGTACTTTTTTCACTTTGTTTATCTAGAACTCAAAACAAATCAACAAAAGTCAAAAATCACACGGAGAAAAAAATACGGTAAAAATTCGGGTGCTAGCACGGTAAAATGGGTGCAATCGCCAAGCACCTGGAATTTTCCTATGCAGCACCAGAAAAATTCCTATAATCACGAGAAAAATTCATATAAATACGAGAAAAATTCCTACAAATATATGAAAAATTACTGTAGTTACACAGAAAAAAAAAGAACCAGATTATATTTGGTTTGCCACCGGGTTTTCACTGGGTTAGACCGTAATGTGGGGGAACTCCGTTGTTATCTCGGCGGAGCGCCTGTGAAGATCCGAAGATATACATCGAAAACCCGGAGATCTCAGGATTTTCAACGATTTTTTTCACTCGAAGTGCGCCCCTCGTGTGAATCTTAGGATATTTACGGGTTTATTTTTCTCCGTGTACAGGAAAATTCCAGGTGCTTGGCGATTGCACCCATTTTACCGTGCTAGCACCCGAATTTTTACTGTTTTTTTTTCTTCGTGCACAACGTAATCTCTACTGGAGATTTAATTAGATCTTAATAACCCGTAGATATTTCATTTGGGTGATGGATTACCTCGATCGCAATATTTGCTCATGAAAAATCAGTGACTAACATCTCCACGAGTTCTGTGTTTTATGTTTTTCGCGAAAATTAGAAAAACTATCAGATCGATTCCATCCAAAATCTAATCAGCGCTAAATTGCATGAAGACGCATCGATTGAAAAAAAAAAAAAATTGAATCGGACTATTTGTTCCCGAGAAATCGTTGACGAAAAATTTCGCCACATACACCGAACATACATATGCACACACACACACACATACATACAGACATTTTTTTGAAAATGGTCCAAAACGATTGTGGAGACCTTGAAACGTGAAGATATGTTGAAAAATGGATTTTCGATTTTCGGGGTGATTACAATAACTTCCCTCCCCGGGAAGTTGAAAAATGATTGATACCGGGAAGTTTTTGCTGTTACTCGTAACGGTTCACTCCCACATCAAGGCACCGTATATTAGTAACCGCGTCCACCAATGGTGATGAGAAAAAATTTTTTTTTGTAAAAAAAAAATATAAATTCCAAAATTTGTAAAAATTCTACAATTATTCAATTATTTACACTAGGTTGGTCGCGCTATGGTCATTTCCCCGCACTTTTTTCATTTCTCGTTATAAAATAAAATAAACGCATTGAAAAAATCTGAAAAATGTAACATCTCATCTTAAAGTGTATAGAAATCCCATCTATAAAGACTTCGATTAAAAATATTTCCAATTATGAAATATCGAAAGGTTTCTGTTGAAACTCCCGTGGTCTGCCCGTATTACGGAGCCACAGAGAGCGCTGAATTCTTTAATAAACTGCTCAACTTTAAAATGGAGTAAATAATTAACTATGATATCGATAATGGAAATTTTCATTATATTTCATTGATTCTACCGTAAAATCCATTGTCAAATTTTTTCATAATTTTCCGATGAATTTTCATAACACTTTTTTTGATGCGGGGAAAATTGCTCATGGCGCCACCAATGGCGTTCGGGAGTTTAGCGCGACCAATCTAATGTTAAAAAGTGAATTGAAATCGTAAGAAAAGTCTTCATTGTGGGAAATTATGGAGAGTAGTGGGGTAATTTTTCAAAAAGTTGGAAAATGTTAAAAATTTCCATTTTCTCGAAAATATTATTCGAAAAGTTCCGAAGTTTTGACAATTTATAAAATGTCAAAATTTCATTCATCAATGTGAAAAATTCTATATTGAATTGCAATTCTAGTTTATCGCGGAAATTGTTGTCTCGAATAATACAGAATACGCGAAAAATAATAAAACTATAATAATGAATAAAATATCTCATATCGGAATGTGAGAAACATTTCTTCTTTATCGACCTCTTCAGCCGCACGCGCTACTTTATCCATAGAATGCTGTATGGATTTGCGCCCTACCGTATCGGCTCTCTAGTTGTCAGGCGCCACCGCTATGAACCGCATGACGAAGTGTTCCGGTAAGCGCTAGCAATCTCCCTTATAAATCTCTGCTTGTATATAGGGGAATAGCTATATTACCGACACTCAGTAAGATGATAGTATATCTAGATACGCGGTAGCGTATCGGCCAAGGAAAAGTTTTGACTGCGACTCTCCACCTGAGGCCGAACGTTACTGTGTATCTATTCACGATGCAACTTCCCCTTCCACTACCGCCGAATGATTCCCATTGTATTAAAAGAAAACGAAACAAGTTACACGAAAACTACACTTAGTTACATCAAATAAATCGCATACGGCTTTCTACTGTTATAATCATTATATTTTTCCGATTAATACTAAGGAAGATACGCGCATAGCAACCGACTACTATCCACATTTTCCAGATTTACATTATCTCCAAACTGAACGAGTCAGATTGGAGTCACGAAGTTGGTAGCGCCGATCAAACCTAACTTCAATCAGACTCGGAGTTGGCGAGTTGTCATCAGTGCATTCAAATGTATATATATTGTGATAGAAGAGAACGGAGAAAGCGACAGAAATTTTTTCATTTTCAGTTTTCACGTCGCGCTTTACGTTTCTTATTTTATTGAAATAATTTGCTAGTAGTAAATAAAAAAAAATTGTCGCTATATTGTTTTTTCTGCAGAATTGTACTGTACTTTCGATATATTTAGTTGAAGGTAATTTTGAGGTGAGTTTTTTTTTTTTTTAATATAAGTTCGAACGTTTAAGATTTTCCGATTTCTTTGCGTATTATTAGAAAATTTTGGATTACGAACATTCTGGATTTTGACTGAGAAAAAAATGGAAAACAAAAGAATTGATGAGTTGGAGTGAATTTTAATTAAAAACATTCAAAGAATGTGAAAATTATCATTTGCTCATTTTGAAAAAAAAATTGAAATCTAAATACAACCCAAAAACGAATATTTTTGTCCAAAAACTGCGCCAAGGAAAAGTTTTATAATAAACGTAACTTTTATTTGGATGCGTCGAACTACATATCTGTTGATAAAATATGATTGTTACAAAAAATTTGAAAAAATTCCAAAAATTAAAAACACGCCAAATCAACCAAGCTAGACTGAAAAATTTGAATCTAGGAAAAAATAGCCATGGAAAAAATAGACCCGGAAAAAATAGACCGGAAAAATAGCCATGGAAAAAATAGCCACGGAAAAAATAGACTCGGAAAAAATAGTCCATCGAAAAGTTTGGGGGCCTTGTAACATGTTTTGGGTGTGTAGAATTACTTTGGCCTGGTCTCCTTTTTTCATTGGCTATTTTTTCCGAGTCTATTTTTTCCATGGCTATTTTTTTCGTGGCTATTTTTTCCATGGCTATTTTTTCCGGTCTATTTTTTCCGGGTCTATTTTTTCCATGCCTATTTTTTCCGCTTACCGAAAAATTTGTGTGGAGCAAATAATTGGAAAAGTAGTCTTTAGGAGAAAAAAAAATCAGTAAAGGCAGGACCAACATGCTAGGCGCGATTCACAGGATAATGGATATGGTTAATATTAGAGAGTATCGCTGAGAAAAAAACCGCGCCAAGGACGTTGGTCCTGCCTTTACTGATTTTTTTTTCTCATAAAGACTACTTTTCCAATTATTTGCTCTACACAAATTTTTCAGTCTAGCTTGGTTGACTTGGCGTGTTTTTGATTTTTGGAATTTTTTCAAATTTTTTGTAACAATCATATTTTATCAACAGATATGTAGTTCGACGCAACCAAATAAAAGTTTTGTTTATTATAAAACTTTTCCTTGGCGCAGTTTTTGTACAAAAATATTAGTTTTTGGGTTTTATTTAGATTGAATCATCGAGTGACGAACGATTCAAAAAATTCCGTTGGTTTTGGAAAAGTCACATTTTATTGTTGAAAGTGTAATTGAGGAACATTTGTTCTTTAAAGATTAAGGAAGGAATTGAGAAAGAATGTCAGTTGAATAATTTCAATCGTTGTAAGCACAATAAATTTTTATTCAATTTTCTCATTCAACTTTAAATAATAAAAAAAAGTGAGAAAGATAAAAGAACAAGGACTTAAATTTTCTCGTCATTCCGATAATACCAGATGATATAATTTATTGCACCGAGTCTAAAAATTAGTCTTCATTCGTTCTTTTATACTATATTCCATTAGTGAATTGAGGAGGATAGAGCGATTTTTTGCAATGATAATTTCCTCTTTTCTCTTCATTTTCCTTGTAATGAACACTTGGATTCTTTGATCTACAAAGTTAACATCGTTATTCAACGACGTAGGACGTTGACACTAAATTTAATTATTTTATATACACATTACAATATTGTTCACAAGCCTCACGTTGATTTTTTATTTTGCAAAGTGAAAGCTCCACAATTGATTTTTCTAATTTTTTTCATTGAAATTCTTGCAATCTCTCTCGCAAGGGTAATAAAATTAATTGTAAATCGGGCTATCTATTCATTAATGCACAGAATGTAACTACTTAAAAAATAATCAATTTAATTCATCATTTTGCTTTTTCAGTTTTTTCTTCTTAACACTTCAAGTAAAAATAATGGGACAATGAAAAATGGGACAGTGTCTTCATCTCAAAAAGAGATGGAAAGGGGGGGGGGGAAGGATAATGCGAAGGGCGATATTATTTGTACAGTATTTACAGGCACGACCTTGCAATTACAATGAATTAATGATTTGATCATTGAAGAGTACATGAAAAAATGTGCTTCGCACACAATCACCAATGGCCATTATGGGCTTAATTTACCTAATTAGAGAGCTTTACAATTTAATAAAAAAATCTCAACTAAACAATAACAGGTTAAATTCTGAAAAATTTGTCAATTGACTCTAGATAATGTGAATAGAATTTCTTAGAAAATCAATTTCAATCAAGTCAATATCGAGCCATGTCACATAACGAGGGACTGTCGGTTACACCGACTCCTTCAGAATGAATTTCACAAAAAAAAATAAACTAATAATAATCTGTAGAATAAAACGCGACAATCGCTGATATGCACCGAAGTTCAAATTTCTTTGTTTTGTTTTTTTTTCCATCAATAAAACAGACTTTGGATTTATTTAAGTACACGCCAAGTATTTTCAAGCTACTAGGACGCCGAACTGTACCAGCCATTGGCAGCAGCCTTGTTGCTAGGATGATAGAGATGAAATCCAGGACCAGCAGCTGGATGGTGATAGAATTGAGGTTGTTCACTGAGGCCAGCAGAGGCTGCATAAGCAGCAGCAGCAGCAGCATCAAGTGCGCTAGGATGAACAGCGGCCGAGTACACCTGTGGTTTTAGGGGCAGAGGTTGAGCGGGTTCGTACTGATGTCTGAGAACAGGGTCACCATAGACTGGTGTTTCATAGCTGCCGACTATACTTGAAGAATGCAATTGAGTTTGCTGCTGCTGTTGCTGCTGTTGTTGTTGTTGTTGTTGTTGCTGTTGCTGATGAGCCTGTTGCTGTTGGTGTTTATCTCTCGGTGAGACTGATGATGGCGGGGTCATAGCTGAATGATAATCCACTCCATAACTGCTTGCTGACGAGTACGAAGATACGAGGCTGGTAAAAGCCTCAGTTCCACTGCTTCCCGTTGCTGATTTCTGATTGTGTCCAAGAACAAATTGATGCTCTCCATATGTTGATGAGCCTTCCGAACCTGGTGGAGTTGGTAGTGGGCCTTGAGGTGTTTCTCCGGAGTAGTAAGCGCCTCCTGACGTTGGAGTTCTACTTGTACTCGAACTCATCCCATGAACATTTCTTATTACACTCTCTCGATTGACATAGAGCTGGCGGAGGAGTGCAGAGGCAGGGTGGGGAGCTGCAGATGACTGCTGAGGGCTGAGGTGACCCAGATGATGATGATGAGCGCCTATCCACTGGATTGTTGATTTTTGCTGTTGTTGTTTCAAGAGGGCATCTGTACTGAAATCCGTAGGCTGGTGGAGAACAGGAGATTCAGGTTTGCTTAGTGATGCTCCTGGGAGGTGTTTCGACATTGCTTGTTCTAAATCCTTCACGGAAGTTCCTGCAAGTACTTCATCTCTAGCCTCAGTCCTTCGTATTTTGGGGCTCGATGATCTGAGCACTTGGTCATTTGGTATCGAATTATTGGACGAAGCTGGGCTCAATACATGATTCCTCGTTGATTTCACAGCCTCTTCCTCATCCTCTTCTTCTCCAGATGAGCTATCATCCTCCTGAGAAAATTTCCGTTTGTGACGGGTCAACGACTTGACGGATAAACTCCCTAAATTTGTCACGGTTGTCTGTGGTTCCTGTTGAAGTTGAGCTACATTGTCATGGTGACGACCACCACGGGTTTCACCTTCCGAGTTTCTACTGTCTTCTCGATCTTCAGGAGGCGAGTGATGTGGATTCTCTGGATGGGTATTAGAAGGGCCACCACTGTTCCTTCCATCTGAAAGAGAGAGAAAAATTGCTCAATTATTTACATTAACACTCGCTTTTTAAAACTCATAGAAATCCTTTTTTTCAGTTGGAAGAGAAAAATTGTTTTTAAATTCGTTCAAATAGACTCAGTCGTTTGGAAAAAAAATCTGTGTTTTAAATGGACTCTTTCAAATGTTCCGAGAAAACTACAAATTTATTCATCTTTGATTCATTAAAATTAGACACATTTCGGGTATCGAATCTCTCTTCCTCAGAATAATGTTTCATATGTTAATTTGACTTTAAATAAGACACATTCATGGCCACCCACGAGACCCTTTTTCGTTCTTTTTTATACGTTTTTTTTTTGTATTCGATGGCAAAAAAATCGAATGGTCTCTTTTTTCTTATTTAAGTGAGCTCTAACGGCTACTTCATGGCATATTGAATAGTGCCGTGTGCTTCTATTATTCTGTTACGAGTGAAAACTATTTTTTGGGAGCGTGTCCAAGCGGGAATGCCGCTCGAGTTTACTCGGTTTCTTGCTACTGAGACGCGTTTGACACGCGATCGATTGCCCTCCTCTTGTATATGACGAAAAAACATAGAGTGGGAGAGGGTGGGAGGGAGGGAGTGAGAGAGAGAGAGAGAGAGAGGGTGGGAGAGAGAGAGAGAGAGAGAGAGAAACATCCGTTTGAATATGTGCAAGTCATGGCTGGCTATGAAATTGCCTCATGAAAGGAACATTTCTTTTCCTTTTTCGTTCAATTTAAACAATTACTCTGCGTTTACCTCCTCTATCAGCATCCGGAGAACCATTTTCAGGATCGTTTCTCGCTGCGTCCTCACGTTTAACACTGGAGACACCGTCTTCTAGTTGACAACAATCCATTATCAAATTCTCGTATTCTCTTCCACTGTGAACAGAAAAAAAGTTTTTACATCTACACACTCCATAAACGTTTTTTAGAAAATACAATTGGTTCGGAAACTTGTTGGAAATTTGCGATGGAACTCGTCTCATTGCAAAGTGAGATAAAGTTAAGATTGAAAATGAATAATAGTCCTTACGCCCATGCTCGTCCTGTATAAGTTTTGGGGTCAGTGATATAACTTGGGTGAAATCAATGTTTTGTGAGTCGCTGATTCCGAATTTGTTGATTATTTTTCCAAAATCGAATCTCCTGAATTGTTATTAACAATTTAATTATTCAAATTGCCACCAAAGAAAATTTCACTTGCCAAAGGATGTTCACAATTTGATAAGGAATAATTGTTATATCTTGGAAATTTTTCGTATCTTACATATTTATTGAGATATGACGAGAAATTGTCATACGCGCCTCGGCGCAGTGCGAGAGCTTGAGAGCGCGACGCAATATGTATTGAGGTAAGCAGCACGGAATGTCATATTGTGTTTTTATTTCAAAAAGTAAAGGAAATGCGGAAAATTGACAAAAGACAAAAATTATCCCTTATTAAGAGGGCAGGAGGGTAAAAAAAAACCACTGAAATGCGGGCAAATTTTTGCTCCATGAATTTTCTTAACTTGTTCATTGATAAGTTCAAAAAATTATTGTAAAAAAAACTTTCCCATCATGAAATTGTGATGAAACGAGTTGAGGGTGATTTGAAGTGGCTAGATAATTTTTTTTTATGTTTAAAAAAACGAGCTGGGTGACAAGTCTGGGCGCAGCCATATTGCTAGGATACCCCCTCCCTTTACCGTAAGATGGCGGCGCCTAAATCTGTCGACCACCTCGTATTTCTAAACGTAAAAAAAAAATATTTAGCCACTTCAGATCACCTTCAACTCGTTTCATCACAATTCCGTGACTGGAAAGTTTTTTTTGCAATAATTTTTTGAACTTATCAATGAGTGAGCTATGAAAATTCATGGAGCAAAAATTTGCCCTCATTTCAGTGGTTTTTTTTCACTCTCCTGCCCTCTTAAATTCTGGACATTTTTGATGTGTAAACATCTTATCGCTCGCCCCTACCACACTCTGGCTCGGAGTGATTTGGTTTAAATGCGACGTAAGTCTGTAACCGGACATTAAGGAGAGTCTACAACAAACGTGCGTATTTTGTTTATATACGTCGTGTTGTAATAAATATAATTCAACTGTTTTTCAATAGTTTTTGATAGCTGGAAGCGTTGCGTATGTCTTGCGATGCATCCATTGTAGCATCACCTTATAAATTACCTTAGCAACGTCGCGTAAACTGACAACGCGCGTCTGTTGTAGACTCTCCTTTACATGACGTTGACTGCGCAGCTCTCTCAACGCAGTCCGTACGGCGGTGACGAGATGTTTATACATAGATCTCGAGTATTATATGGCTCGCTGGTTTTTTTGATACGTCAATTTTTCTCTATCTCAGATAGTTTGGCTGTGATGGCGATTTCAATAATTAAATTTTTAATAACAATTCAGGAGATTCGTTTTGAGAAAAATAACCAACAAATTCAGAATCAGCGACCCAAAAAACATAGATTCCACCCAAGTTATCTCACGGAACCCAAAACTCACACAGGATGAGCATAGGCGTAAGGATTATAATTCAACTCAGCCTCGTCAAGATATCAAGAATGAACGATCGATATCATCTCTATGGATAATTGATTCATTGGAGAGTAAGTCATTCGAGAGCGTATGAATTAAATTAAATATATTTACCTGATAACATAGTTGACACAAATGATATTCTGCTCCTCGGCATTTTTTGAATTACAAACTACAGTAGCACAAGTTTGCAGCCACGTGTATCCACCACTCTTATTCATCAATCTGTAGTAATGCGTGAGTACTTGTCCCTTATTGATCACTGGAAAATAACAATTACAACATTATTGAAGAAGTGAATGACAAGCGTAAATGGAAACGAAGGATTTTCCAGTCACATGATGGGGGAATATTCCTAGATTAGGTAGTAGTTTAGGGATTTGGTGGAATGAGTTGAGTTGGTGGAAAGTTGATAAACTGAACAAAGAGGGAATAAAGGATAGAGAGAAAACTAGGTGTGGCGTTGGAGGGAAGGTATCAACTGGGGTACCTCCCTTTTGCCTCCTGTCACCACCCACTTTTCGAAAAGCATCGAGGGTAAAGAAGACGACAAGGTAGATAGATCAGAGAGTGAAGGGAGCAAGCTATACGACCGAGAGACGGATAACAACTACGGGTGGAGATGCCGCATCCGGCGTGCTGCTATGTTGCTTCCTGAATACCAACTAAGGACAATCCATGGTGGTTGTCAAGAACCCATACTACTATGCTCTTTTCTCATTTTTTTGTAAGGAGGGGGGTAGGGGAGAGAGACTACGAGAAACGACGTGGTTTTATGACTAAAACGTTTACATAACATCACAAGGATATTTTCGTAGGTTTTCTTTTTTTCCATTGAGGAATGAGAAACGTGAACAATAGGTTTAATGATACTTACGATCAACGTGTGATTTCCTCAGGCGATTCGCGTCTTCGCCATGACAGAGGGCATAAAGACTTTTTCCCGTCAGCTCGTCAGATGTGTAATCTAATAATTCTGAAACTCTGCGAGAAAGATGAAAACTGTTTAAATTGTTCTCTCATTTTTCTTTCATTTGTCTATCATTCCCAGTTCTTTATTTATTGAAAATTTCAATAAAAGTGATGTATCTACTTACTTTGGTTCACAATGGGCTATCCGAAAATCGAAATTGATTCTAGTAACAAACATATCAGCTTCCAATCGAATTTCATGTACACTGGGCGGTGGTAGAGCAATAGCAATACCTACCATGCCCATCAATGGTGGTGATGATTTTCTAGTATGACTGAATGGATATTGCGGCCTCAGTCGGCAGAGAAGTAGAACAACCTGCGAAAAATAGGTGAAATTCTCAATTAAATTGATACCTTTTCAACTGGTACAATCAGGACTCATTTAGACAGGGATAGTATAGCCTCGTTAAAACAGGCGGGTCAGTCATAACTTCGTTTAGTTTGAAGCTCAGGCAACTCCTGTGGTGGATCGTTAGAGGGGTATTTCTCTTGTGGAGGGAGAGAATGAGGGTGTCATCTAATGAAGGAACCAACGGAAATCCCCCGGTAAATTACACCTAATTGACGATGCAGTATGAACATTATCGTTAAGATACTTACTCTGTAACCGGAAGACTTGAAATGACACCCTCTTTTTGTCAGTGTTGACTTCATTCTAACGCAGAATGCTCTGTCGTATCCTTTGTACAGGCCAGTTGACGTTAGCGACATCACAGAGGACACTGTAATATAGAAGAAAAAACAAAAATAGATAAATCAAAATTGATATAAGTTATAGTTTTAGTAAACACTTTGTATATTCAGGCCATTCAGAGAGTGTATAAGCTATATGTGGCTTTGGCATTGCTAAACAATTTCAAAAATTTAGCTCATTCATTGATTCAAAGAATGGGAGTACCATTCCCGAAGATTACCGATGTCTCGTACAAGAAAGCATTCACGAATTCGCAAGAGAGAAACGTCTCCATGTGAGAACACGTCGACGGACGTGTCCAGAAGTTCCCGCAGGCCTCCCCCTCATCGTTACGAGTTCGTCGTCCGAATGCAGAGTATACGACACGGACTATGGTCCGCCCCTTCAAAACAGCGCGGAAAAGAGAAAGAGAGGAGTTTTCGAATAGTAGCGAGAAAGGATGAAGAACAGAGAAGCGGAAAAGAGAGGGGGGAAGTTCTACGTGCTAGGAGGTGTAGCCATCGCGGAATAACAATTGGGGAAATCGTCGGAGGGCTGCATACGTATGCGAGACGAAAACTAGGTAGGGAATAGTATTGAAGAAAGACAGAATGAAGTCCAGACTCAGGACGACCGTGAACCCCGCTAGACGTTTAGGGCTCTCGCACCAAGTTACCACGACTATGAGGTTATGTTATGTTTTCAACGTAGTCTCAAAATGTCTTCTGGAATACATTCCCCTAAACTCTTTCGCAACTCTTGTCACGACTGGCCCATACCCTTGTTCTCTTTTTCCCCTCCTTCGGTCTCTTTCTCCCTTACTCTTCTCAGTTTCCACCATGTAACACCACGTGGTGGCACCGACGGGCACGTCCTGCACGTCCGACGGTTTCTCATCCAGTCCACGTGATCATACCACAACTCCGTCGATCTGCACGTTCTAACTTGCGGGACTCGTCCTCGCGTGGCTTTTGGGCGTGACCGAGGCACGCTTTCCGGGTTACACGTTCATTCAGGTTGTTCTCAACTGGCCTAGAATTGTGTTTGGGCCACCAGGGTGCATCACGTATTTATACGGAATCACGGTTTTATGAAACTGTCGTAGTAATGTTGAATGAAAAGCAAGTTTTTTTCCATTTGGAGAGTGAGACGGTGTAAAGAGTTGCAGAAGTGTTGATGAGGGACATCGGATGGATAATTGAAATTTTTAACCTTCAGAATTTCCTCCCAATCAATTCCAATTTTTATAGACGCACCTGGAACCCCATTTTTAGTCGAAACCGGAAGCAGTAGAGCCGTTACGTCGGCAACCGGAAGAACTCATGCATTAAGTTGAGCGAGACACCACCTTAATTCATCTATTTGAAATTTCCAAGTATGTATAATTGAGTGGAATGAGTTAAAGTTACTTACCATCAGGATTCGCAGTGGAGGTAGAGCCATGCTCCTCAGAAGCAGCACTGCTAGGCGACGCCAGACCAGAGCTGGATGAGTGTGGACCAGATGAGGTACCCGTGGAAGTAAGACCTAATCCAAGTTGTTCAGCAAACTCGGCATGGTCCTGCTGGTGGACGTAGTCAAAGACGCTCGATCCCGTCATCTCCACCTGTGTAATTACAGTAATAGCAACTTCATAAATCATCGTTCATAACATATAAAATGCAAATGCTTGATAATGTATATATAGTACCCAATACCCATCCGACCCAGAAGTTGGCGTCGATCGTCGCATATTTAATGACAATGTCAATTAGAACGTCTTTTTGCGTAGAATACCGCATGTACTTGATGGTGACCACGTAAAAGTCAAAACTTGGATTGAAGTCAAACGTGTATGACAAATCGATTAACTTGAGTATTCAATTCTCGTTCTTGACAGTTGTGTAACTCATCAGGTATAGTAGAGTTTTTCTTTTCTTCATTTCTTACAAGCATATAGATATTATATTGGTTTTGGTTGATAGGTTTGAAGTGTACAAGGCGTCGTCGCCTCTTTGGAATAAATTAGTTGACTGTCTATATGGCATCGTTGAAGTAGATAAGGAGGAAGATGAGGTGGGGCAAGGGGTAGAGATTTATAGATTCGGTATCGGAGTTGTACGTGTCGCGGATACGAGTAACGATTAACCGGGCGAATAGACTTTGCCTCGTTTGGTATTGTCCTCGTGTCCGACGGTCGAAGCTGAGCCTTCGGGGAATCGATGAGCACGAGGCCGACAAATAACACTATCAGTATATGTATACACTCTTCGGCTTTCCATGGGCTTCGCTTTTCCGTACCCTGTTACATTTTAATGTCCAGGCCCACCATTTGACTCGTGCGAATTAGTTCCACGTTGATTCTATTTGGTTCCTCTTCATTTTCAACAAATAAATTTTAATTGCAACGTGAAAAGTGATTTTCTCCATACGATATTTGAATATTCAAATATTCGTAGGAAATAGATGGACTAAAATTTGCAAGTGGCCTCGGTCATTTTTTGCTTCCGGACGGAAGCTTTGTTTTTACAAGATTTTTGATATTGTCCAATTTTGTGTGGAAATGATGTGGAGTGTTATGAAACGTCAAGATATGATATTTTTAGCGCCTGTCCGTATGTGTGTATGAGTGTGTGTGCAGATTTTTGATTTTTTTTTTGAAATTGGGATAATAAAACGGCAAAATTTTTTCACAAAAATCTGAAATTTTTACACATATTTGGTATCTCTTATGTTCAGCTTCAGGCAAAATTTCAGCTTGATCGACCGATTAGTTCTCGAGATATCGTCATTTATTGGAAAATCGTTTTTCTTCAATATCTCGGGAACGGTTGAAGTGATCGATTTTTTTTTTTTTCAAAATATTCGTCATAAAAACATCTATCGATTTTGATAAAAATATTCACTCCGACCATGGAGAAGTTACATAGTTATGGTCCTTTTTCTATTTTCTTCGCTAAAATCCTTGTACGCGTAATAACTTAAAAAATAATCGATATAAAAAGTTGAAATTTGGTATGATTGTAGGTCTTATGAAAATAAAGGTTGCTATTTTGGATGGGCGCAATTGACCGATTAGTTTCGGAGATATTGCATTTTATGTGTAAAACTCGTTTCTCCGATATCTCAGAAACTACTTGATCGATTCGTTTTTTTTTTTTTTCAAAATATTCGTCGCGGTGGCTTCTATCTAATACAATCAAAATATGTATACCGCCCTATTGAAAGTTTTCGAGATATTGTCGATTTTCTATTTTTATTCTCGGAATTTGTTCCAACGAGCTATTATGCAACTAAGAGCTGGTGCCTGAATCTGAAATTTGGGCTACTAGTTGGTATAGTCAGGTTACAATTCTGTGTAAAATTTGAAGTCGATATGTCCTCTACTTTCCAAGATACAGCCAATTATTATTAATTTTCCCTCTTCGAAGAGGATGGAAGTTGGTGTTGAGTGCAAAATTTCAGCAAAATTTCAATCGATTTAGATTTTCCTTAAGGATTAATTGAAAGTTAATTCATAAATTTATTTAATTTTTTTTCATTTTCGTTGAATACGATGGGACAGCTCACGGAATAAATAATCATTATTCTATTTTATTTCCCTTTCAAATGGGATGAAAATGGGATCAAGTTGGAAATTCCAGCAGAACTCAACCATTTTGGATTTTCTTCCAACACTGATTGATTGAAGAGTAATTCATAAATTTATGTCACCGATTTTCTTTATTCCAGTGGTATTCCCCTTGAGGAAATGTAATTCATAAAGTTTCTACATTTTTTTCTGAGCAGAATCGATTCTAGATCCGTTCGGAAGCTAACTACCAATGAAATTGGTAGAAAAAAAAAACAAGCATAATATAATACCGCATTTCTTTGACCGCTTAATACCAGCCGCATGGCAGTGACCGCCTACTTGTTTTTTTCTACAGCAGTTTTTAGAAGAAGTTTATGGCAAAGATCATCCGTTCCTTTCAAAGAAGCGAGCCATCTTCAGAATAACAAATCGCCTCAACCTGCTACCGGTATGCGTCCTCATTTTCCAATGGTAGTCTAGAAGAGCTATCCTTCACAGCCATCGCTCCTCTGAATGTCATTGAGAAGCCGAAAACATCAGAGCTATTTCCATCAAGATTCTTCATAAATCCATCAGAGAACTTGAGTCCTGCTCAGTTATGGGGATGATTCTTCACATGTGCATCTCAAAATCTCCAACCTCTCCAATTCCCTCACAAGCTTCACACACATTTATATATATATATATAAATATAAACTTTCTATCTCTCCCTCCCCCCCCCCCCGCCCTGAAATACCCTATTGATTGCCCCAGGGTTTCCTACAGGCGAGACTCGAGAGTGTACCCCGTCAGCCTCTCTTTCAGCTCCCTGGCTTCGTCGGGGCCAAACTAACCCCTCACCCCTTTTTTGAACCCCCCCGCAGCAGATCTTTCTATCCATCCATCCACCTCACACTGACGGTAGCAAACCCCCTCTTGGCATATACCTCTCCTTTTCCTCTCCAACCCAACGGCTTTCCCCAGTCCCACCTTCGTCCAAGAGGCATTAGGAATGGCGAACACGCTGCCGTGCAGAGGCTACGTGAGCAGCATTTCTACCCACCCCCACCTCTCCCTCTCTCCTTCCTCACTACACCTCACTCTCCAACCGCCCCCAGCCACCGTTGGGTATATTCGTGCCTGGTGCCAGCCAGTATGGCCGCCAACCTTCCCACCTAAACTCCCTCTCAATAAAACTCCCTTGACCTCGCCTGTATGAGGCTTCCCCATGTCTTCGTATCAAAAATGAAGAAAGGAAAAAAATCTAGCGATTGGTGTCCTTCACCATTGTTATCACTGTTCCAAATGACAGTCTGAGTTTAAACTGTCATTTGCTCTTAGATAGCAGTGGTAAGAGATATGGTTATTACTGAAGGGTTTTTGTCATTAAATTGAAATAGTAACTCACCTGGGACAGACCGAGGTATATGGAGACCGTTTCAGAAATATACAGGAATCGTCCATCAGCAGCTACGGCCATTGCGAAACCATCCAACGACTGTAACAGAAAACCGTAGGGTAAGGGTGAGGTTTCCAGACTTGCTTTTACTGGTGTGTTACGAAAATGGTCTGGAATTTTACGAGCTGGCAGAGTCCAAGGAGTTTACATTATGTGCTATTTTTCTTTTCTCTTTCATTTCATTAAACATCATATGAAGAATTAATGGGGCAGTTGGATATTTTAGAATTATTATGAATTTTTTGTTTATCTTGTAAGGGTTATCATTCAGAGATTTCTGCTTACCTGGAGAATATGAGTGCCTTGATGTTGCTCAAACATGTCTTCGGCAAATGGTGTTGACAGTCTTGTTCTTTTGGTTCCTGAAAAAGTGAGAAACATTTCAGAATTTAGTGTTGATGGAGTTTTTGAACAAACGGTAATTTTTGTTTGCCCTTGATAAGAATCTCCTCGGTTGCGTCTTGATTGGCTCAACCCTCTGAATAATGAATTCCTTCCCTTTTGTATATAATTCACAATCCACCCCTTTCAGTTGAATACCCCCCCTGGGCTAAATGCCTTTCCTTCTTGACAAACAAGAAGGTCCTCACTTCTTACCACTGTAATAATACTCGGCCCCATTCCCTTATTCCATCTAGTTTTACCCCCTTAATGAGAGACTCTGGGAGACTTGATAAAACTCACACAAATGTCAGGAAGGGGAATGAGGTTCCTACGTTGACCGCTTAATCTAGTAAAGTCCAAGCGGTAAGGCAAGAAACTCATCACCCAATCCCCTGGACCGACCCTTCTCGGTCAACAAGTTTATTCCAATATTTTTGGACTTTATCCCTGATATAATCCCCGAACGATAATCCTCCATGTGTGAGCTGCCTTGACGAACCTTTTGTAATACCTTATCCCATTTTCATCACCCAAATGTTCTATGTTGAAGAAGATAAACAATAGAACCATTGTACAAGTCCTTATACCATGTCTACTATCGTTTCGAACAAATTCAATATTTCAAAGATATGAGCAGTTGTTTGTGATTCATCGACAATTACTCATTTCTTATCTTTTGTAATTTATAATTTTATTAAAAAGTAGTTTTGATTCCAAAATTTCCAGATGATTTGATGATGATGATTAATATCATCTTAAGCGGATAGGAAGGTTTCTGCCTTTCGAAGAATATTCCTAATAAAATTGAGAATATTATATAAAGACTTGTTTCACTACCAACTTGAGAATAGAACTATCATCACTCAAACAAAAACGGTCTTCTCTGGTTCAAGTAAATAATCGACATGTTTCAGATCAGATTTTTGCGGTTCGGCCAGTCCGCATCTAATATATGATTCACCAGGAATTGGATTGATGAAAGACTGAGTTCGTCAATCCATGAACAGGTGTCGATCCAGTCAAAAAACGATTGATTTTCAGTCATGAAATATGTGAATCAAGTAGAGAGACTCGAACTAAGTCGGACCCTACCTGTATCAAGTCACTTCTTCGTCTTGCTAGCTTTTAGCGTATATCTCCATTCTCACTGACTTGAATCAAGTATTTTTCTCAAGTGATATTTAAAACCAATGTTTAATTTCTCTCTCCACTATCAAAAGAGTTATTTTTGCAAGACGAGATTGGAGACGTCTCTCGCAATCTTTCCTCACATAAATACTCAAAATAAATAAAACAGACTCGGTGCTGTACGTGCCTCGCATAACGCTAGTTATGATCCAGGACGATTAATCTTCGTACTGAGAAAAATAGAACGAAGAAAAAAAAAAGAAAAGAGAAATAAAAGGAAGAGAAGAGGAGTATTGGATCCGTGGAATTGTGAGAAAGGTGTCCCAGTGGGACAGGGACCGATATAACGTTTCACTCTGGCCTAAACGTAGATACATAAGCGACGGAAATATTGCTGTTTTGGTGCCGAGTATTATTTTTCCAAAGGGCGTATATAAGTCTACACCCCCTTCCATTCTATACAGATATTATTAGTAGTTGGGTTATTTTACGCCTTGAAAAAGCCCCGTGGGGCATCAGGGCATTCTCTTTCACCCCCAGTATCTATGTAATAATAGTACACTATTTCTATGAATGCAGCAGATCATGTGCCTCCTGGTATTTTACCGATTTGATAGCTAAATGCTCTGTCAATTATATCGTTGGAGATTAATGATTATTCATCCTAGGGTCCTTTCAATATGCATGGTAATGGATACATATGAGGGAGGGGTAAGCAGGACGACGACACTGACTGTGTGTCGTTGGTCGTTTGTATATATACGGGTGCTACAATTTTATCGTCATTCATAATTCATGGATGCCCAAGTTTTCCACATTCTCGAATTAATCAGCAGGGGCTAAATCGTTTTCATTCAGATATTCTGTGAACTCTATATTACTGTCACACATTTTTACTGGAACAGAAACTATTACTCCCTCCAATGAAAATTGATTGAATTTGAAAAAATATATTGATAATATTATGATATCGATTGGAAAAATTAAAAGTTTCAGATTCTCTCCACAATTTTGTTCGTCAAACAAGTTCTTATGTTTTTTTTTTCTTCTACAAAATATATATTAATAGAAAAATTTAGTTTTCCGTTGCCGTAGAAGTAATAAATCCTCCACCTCGCACCGGCTGCGTGACGTCACGATGTCGCAGCACACCCCCCATAGCTCCATCTGCACCAAGTTTTCTCGACAATACAAGTAAGGGAGGGGTGTGAGAGGGAGAGAGAGTGAGAATTGACGAGGGGGTTTTGGTACGAGAAAATGCAACATATGAGAGGAATACAGGACGATATCACTTCGCAGGAGGTCGGGACTGATCTTGGTACTCTCGGGACTGGGATATTTAATGAAAAATAGCCGAATTTGTTGTGTGTCTTCCCAACTGGTTTTGGTAAAGGTGTTGGGGTGGAGTTGTGCTTTACGAGATGCTTCTTCAGGATTGCCGTACAACAAACTCCCTCCAACGGTTATATTTCATTACCGTTTTCTCCCCTGCCCTTTCATTTTTATAGATAGGAATATCTCTCCTCATTAGAGTTGAGAACAATTGCCAATGACTGAAGATTATTGAAAGTATATTGTGATATAAGGGCGATAAGTGGCTGGATATGTACGAGTGTGCAGCAATCACACGAGTCATAACCTGCCACTTATTACCCGAATATCACATACTATTTTTTGTCGAGGCTAAAGTCAAATGTGCGAGCGTGAGTGGTGGGTGGGGCGCGAGGGGGGGTCCAGGGGTGTAGCTCCGGCGGAGGGGGTTGGGGGGGCGAAGTCCCCCCCCCCCCTCCATTCGAAAAACCAAATAATCAAAAGAAAAAAAAATCGAAAAAAATTAATAAAATAAAAAAAAAATAATGATAAGAAAATTGATTGAGAAAATTTTAAAAAAAAGTCCATTTTAATACTTCTACCAATCGTGCATTTATTTCCGGAATACGTAATTTCGGGGGGAACTATCAGAAGACAGTTTTTGCAGATGAGATTTCCTATAAAAGAAGTCTTCTGTCATTTTCCCCAAGGTCACCCATTACCCATAAATAATTCACTCAATCCCATAAATACTTAGCTCCATAAAAAAAAAATTCAACCCAATAGATTTTTTTAGACATTCAATAATCATGTATTTATCTTGGTAATGAGTGATTCTAGAAGAAAATGTCAAAAGACCTTTTTGCAGAAAAAGGGATTTTCTACATCATTCATTACTAAGATATCCCCGTAATTATTAGCTCAATCAAATTAAATTCGAATGAATCAATTTTTTGGAAGATTTCATTAATTACAAATTTATTTTGGTAATGAGTGATTTCAGGAATAAATGTCAAGTGACCTTCTTTGGAGAAGAAAGAATTTTTTACAAAAAAGGTCTTTTGAGATTTTTCTCTAGCAGTACTCATTACTGAGATAATTCCATCATAAGTGAATACTATGAAAATTTATTGATGGTTAGAAATGCATTTCTCATCGAACTGAACTGTAGGAAACAACTGAGTGTGATTACTTATTGCCCTGAAAATTACTTATCGCATTAAATCATAATACGTCACCTATCGACTCCAGAATGCACCGATAAATCGCACTTTTGACGTAGCCGTGACAAAAAATCGATTTTCTTACACAAACAATATCAAGGGGTCAGGTGGTCATATACTTTGAACACTTGTATTTTTTCATTTTTCAGGAAGGGAAAACAAAATAAATAACCAGTGAGTTATGGCCCCGAGGAGGGCACATAAAATACCACCTTCGTGTATTTATCAAAATATTGTTATAACCCTGGTGAAAGGGGTTAGAAAAGCTCAGAGAAAATTTACCGGGAATGTCGAGGGAAACAAAAGAATCGTAGAAGAGAGTAAGTGCAAAGTGGAACTATACCAGGCATTAGAGAAACATATGCATGTTTTCAGATGAATTATTAATAATGTTAACTCAAGTTTTTTTTTATTACAGGACCCATATTGATACTTTCAATCGATCAAATGATAAATGTGTCGAAGTTTCAAGGGCATTTCAAATATCAAATAACTGATGTTCCAAATCAATAATGGTACTCATAATTCTTCACATCTTCAAAATAACAATATTCAGATTCTTATAAGGCATATAGCATCTTTAACGATTCATGAACTTCAATTATACCTACCAAAGTGTGGAAGAAGATGAGGGTATGATTGTGGTGACTTTCAGAAATTGTGAGCAACGGGAATGAATGACTTGAGAATTCAAAAAAATATTCTAGTACACACAAAGAAATTTTCGGTAAAAGTTACCATCCTAGAACAATTTTTGTCTGGAAGTTCGACAATAATTGATGCTGAATAATAAAATTTATAATATGTAAAATAAATTTTACTACATATTCGGTGTGATAATTTTCGCAGAAAAACCAAAAATTGTTTATACATTGATCAAAATGTATATAGACAAAGATAAAAAATATCTATGTGGAGGATAAAAATTATAATTATCTTGGTAATTATTAGAGAATTCATAAAATAATTTTTATTCACCCAATTCAATCAGATTATATCCATCGTGCGTATCAAAAACTAACCAGACGTGCGACACTTTTTACCATTTGAAACAATAAATTCTACTGGAAGCCCAGGAAGGCGATTACGAACATGCAATTCGCGTGGGTGAGTACAAAAATTTCGGCTTCTGATTGGCTAATTGACAGATTATCCATTGTTTTCTCATCGCACCCACCAGTGCACTTCATGTTCCCAATCGCCTCCCACTAGAATCCACTATTCCGAATAGTAAGAAGTGGCGCGCGCATCTGAGGCGCGAGGTTATAGTATATTTCGTCACCTTTCGACGAATGTGACTCGCCTTCGGCTCGGATTATAATCACATTCGTCGATAAAAACTTTTTTCGCCGTGTGTAGAATGAAATTTTATGTTTCTAGGTGTGAAAACCGCGTTCTAACCGAACGAAGTGAGGTTAGAATCGCGGTTTATCGCTCCTAGGAGTATAAATAAATTTCATATAACCTCTGCCTGATAACTTTTGTGTATACCACATTCAAGATCTGTAGGCAAGGTTGGTAATTTTTACTATTATGGAATTGGTTATTTTCGTTATAAGGCCGTGAAGCGCGGTCTCACGAACGAATGAGACGGTTGCTGCCCGAGCCGAAGGCGAGGGCAGCAAGTCGAGCGACAGTGAGACCGAGCGAAGCGGCCGAATGACGAACAACATTTTTTGTCAACGGCGCCTCTGAGACTCGGTTTTACGACGTGTTGGTAGGCCGCCGGGCAGCGCTGTGAAGCGCTGCCTGGCGGCCTACCAACGTGTCGTAGAACTGAGTTTCAGAGGCGTCCGTGACGAAAAGTAAATTTTGTGCAGATCTTTGTAAAAACTACCAGAACATTTCATAATTTTTATCCGTGCAAATAGGCAATTTTTACACAGATAATAATAAATATTTATTGCTCCAACAATAAATTATTACAGAATTACCATTCGTTTGGGTAATTTTTGCCTGGATTTCACTATAATTTTTACCGAAAATTTCTCCCCGTGTATACGACAAAGATGAGCGTAAAAATGAGATCAATGCATGAAAAAATAAGTTTCAATAGCAGTTCGTTTGGGCTCAATGCGCCCCATAGAATAAAAAATCCAATGTATTGCTAATAAGCATCTACGGCCAATGAAATTGGTATGGAGAAAACATTGAACATAACATTCTCCTTGGTTTTCAGCCCGCCAATCTTGAGTTTATGCATTCGATGAAGATTTACTTTATGCGAGGGTAGAATATAATTGAGGCCGTGCGTAATTTTCGACCAATTTTTATAGACATCATGCCTACTTTGATGTCGATACTAATTCCGGAGCATCCTCGGGGTCACGTTGTTTTATCCTTTTAGGTTTCATGTTCTGCTAATCAGAAAATGTCTACGCACAAAAGGCGTCATTGTGTTCTTTGAGTTTTTAATTCTATTCGAATTATAAAATTTCATTATAGGTATTTTTTTTCTTTCAAATTCGAGTGCATTAGAACTAAATATTTTGAGTACTCTAATGCAGGGGTAAGATTGCATACAGATGTAAAATATTGAGGGGTTGTAAAGCGGCACGCCACGAACACTCTCACCCCTTCGACTTTACACTGGTTTACATTGATGGGCCATCAAATGGGCACCCGGGACACCCTCCTTCTCTTGAGAGCCCATTTACATCATTTCTGGTATATATCCCTCTTCTTTTTTGGCGTCAACCTGACGTTCAACAGCCGTCTGCCACACCGTTTTATAATGGCATAGACGTCCCGCCCACACTGTACCATTTTGCACCCTCAATTTTTTGGGGATTTTTCATGTGCTTCTGTAGTCGCGTGACAAAAATGATAAGTTTGGAGCTGTACTAAAGATCTGAGAGGGTGAAAATAAGAAGAATTTGAATTTTCCTGGGAAAGAGTTGGAACTTTCTGATTTTCTTTCCATAAAAAATTCTTTAAAAAATGTAATGTTACAGTATTTGGAACACAAGAATAAGGATGCTCCTTCTCTTTTCAGAAATTCAGTTTGATTATTGAAATTCTGCGCTTGATTTTTTCTCCATGGGCTGACGATGCGCTTGCGCGACGGAGGGGACGTTATATTTATCCAATGTAAATAGGGAAATGCTAACGAGACGTTGATTGGGGTATTGGTGACGTTGATCCATTTAAGCACTGCTCAATTAGTCAGTTGTGTTTAGTTAATCCCCGGTATTTCATTAGGAAGATTTTGCGGTTGGCCCTCCAGAGGTAGCAGGGGTTCTCTATATGGAAATTACATTACCATTATTTAGGAAAAAATTATTAATTTCGACCGTGTGATATTAATAAATTCAGGTGTTTTTTCCGGCCTTGCGGTCTCAAGGCCGGAAAAAACACCTGAATTTATTACCATTATTTCCATTTGAATTTCCCTCAACCGAATTTTCTCCATTGTTACGAATGGACTAGCAATACTGTCATCTTCCAAATGAAGAATTGAAAAATTGTCAATCCAGTAAATATCTATACATATCATATATATTACCGAATGAATAGCCATCTGATGGAGAACCTCTGAAGGAGGTCACAATTCAAGTTTCCCCACCTCGTCCCAGTCGTTAACCATAGCCACCAACTACGTTAAACACTGGTTTAAACTCCCCTCCACTTTCCTCCTTTTCATCTTTTCCCCCTTTTTTTTGTCTCAGTTATCTTCAATTCTTCTCTCTGATTATTTCCACTGTAGGAAAAGTAGAGAGGAGAAAATCAGTCTGAGACAAGAATGGCTGATGAAAAAGAAGAAAGAAAAGGGAATTGAGACATTCCAGAGAATTTCAAGGGGGTTGAGGTTTTTAGGGGTTGCGTTAGGACCTTAACTCAATTCCGTTAGTTTAGTTACATCGTCGGTCTGATAATGCCGAAACTTGTGTGCAGGGGAGTTCGCCCGCTCATGATTAGATTTACATGTGGGTATATATTATTGGTGCAACTCAGAACGACTCAAGTGAAAAAATAAAATAAACTCAAACCCCAAAGCCTTTTTTTACATCCACAATCCTCTGTCAATATTAACTCTGTCTCTGATTTTGCTCTGAGGAAAGGATAAATTATCATAAATTTAGTACTCCTGTAGTATTTTTTCTTAACTGCAGAAGGATGTTATGATTTGATGGAAAGCACTTTTGTTTTATTTAAAAATTGAATTATTGAGGTGGAAATAATGCGAAAAAGAAATGGCAATTCCATGTTATCTGGTTCGATTATTGGCCCGAAAGAATTCTCCATTACTATGTATCTGGAAAGATCTTTCTTGGTCAGGCGAATCATAAAAGTATCGTGATTCACAATCGTAGAGTGGACTATATGGTGTTTACGCTATCATTCCACCAGTTTGACCCCTCCCTGACTCGGTCTCAACTACTGCTGGACTTGTCGACCCTTCGCATCTCGATATACTTTTTTGCCAAGTCACATATCGTTTTGAGTTTTATCTTTGAGGATCAACAAAGAGAGTTTAAAATAAATTTATACACGCTATCGCTTGATGGTTGAAACAAAGTGAGAAATGGTCCATCTGAAAATAATGACAATTGCAATCAACAATTGTTATCACAGAGATAAAGAATGAATATGACAGATGAAAAAATTACGAAAATATTTCACCCCTGAATTTGATCAAATTACGAATATGTCAGAAGTCAGACAATTCTCTCAGGCGATATGTGACACGTGTCTCCAACAAACCTTCATTCCAGGGGTGGAGTTTCAATGCATAAAACGAGTCTAGTTACTGGGGAGTGGCTCTTTTTTTTCTAGCGATTAACCCTCTTGAACGAATCCATCAGGGAAAAATCATCAGCAGATGAAATTGTCCTACAGATCCCATATATACTGATCAATCGAGCATGATGACTGCAAGAGTCAGGCAACAAGACAGATTCCATTTATGGAGACCCAATTCAGGAGAAAACATGGAAATATAGAGGAATGTTAAAAAAATCATGATAATAGAATTTTGACAGTGTTTTGATTGACGTAGAGACAATCTCATTTTTCTCTTCACCTCCATTTCACCATTGTACCTGCCACTCTGGTCCACTCAAACCCCAGTTCAACAATTCCTCAGTACCATCCCCCTCCGTCTCTTTCCTGTAATTTTGTTAGAGCCCAGAGCAAATCGTACGTGCACTGAGGAAAATCGACGTATAAAACGAACACGTTTCTCTCTTACTTCATCCTTACCCAGAGCCAGTGACGTATATACGCGTCTATACTCACCCGGGATAACTCGATTATTCAATGTTAGAAAATTTATGTTTCCAGTGGGGGACAAAATTCAATCCTGCTTGTTTATTGACAATGCGGAGTCATCTTTATGAGATATGTTGTTTTTTTCTTTTTTTGCGAGGTGTCATAAAAATTCTAGGTATGGTGCAGTTGAACCATTGTAATGAACTGTTCAAGTATATAGGCTACAAAAGTGAAGAGCGTCTTTGAAAACAACCAATGGTCATCGGAGGAAGTTATATCACATTATATTTAATTCCATGCTATCAAAGTAGTGGTTTAATGTCCAAATAAACTGTGGTTTCAGGGCCACGTAAATTCTAAGGAATGTGCCATGAAATCCCAATGTTTTACATAGACTCAGTCGTGGTGTTTGATTAAATATTTTTCCCCAAGTGAATAAATTTTGAGGAACATTCCAATGTCATTGTCATCAGTTCAACAAAAAGAAGTGGATTTACAAATTCCTCGATGAGATTCAATGAAATATACAGAATTTTCCTCCAGCTATTTCAAATAAAATTGAATTGAGCCATTTAGATTCCATATTATCTGCTGACACTCAATTTCCATCAAAATTATTTTGAAATACTTTTTTGCTGTGTTCACATATGCAAAAATATTCATCCTTACCTTTGATAATTTTATTAGGTGGTGGTGTGTCTCGGTTCCATGGTGGATCCCCGTGCCCCGAAAAATCTCTCAATTTGAGATAGGAAATAGTCAGCCTTATGATCGATGCCTTATCTAGCTGGGACGTAATCGCAGCGGGCAGTGGTAGCATCTTTGCGAGTTCATAAAATTCATAATTTTCCTTGCCACGACGTGATCTTGCAGCGTCTCTGCTTTTTTCCTTCCGCATTTCCAACAAACTGTAATGAGGAAAGGAAAAAACCATGAATTAGACCCACTAATGTTTAGGAGGAATGTTTTTGAAACATTCTGTTTTAAAACTAGATAAATGAACGTCAACAATCCCAATTTAATTGAGCGAATTATATTTTTCATCACGCTGTACCAAAAAGTGACTTTTCAGGCACGCTTCGCATGCCTCAAAAGTCCCTTTTTAACACATTGTGATAAAAAATGTTGTTCGATACTCGTGGGGAAAGTGTTTTTTGACTTGTAGGATTATATCACTCGCCTTCAGCTCGTGCTATAAGCCTCCTATAAGTCAAAAAGCACTTTTCCGCACTTGTATCGAAATATACTATATCAAGTTTTCTTCATCATTAGTTGAGACTATTATGACGCGGGTAACAGAAGCATGATTGGCGTATTGTACAAATGGAATTTCGAGAATTGTGATGATAAGAGAGAGAGAGAGAGAGGGGGGGGGGGGAGAGAGAGAGAGGGAGAGAGAGAGAGGGGGCGAGAGAGAGAGAGAGAGAGAGAGGGAGAGAGAGAGAGAGGGAGAGAGAGAGAGGGGGAGAGAGAGAGAGAGAGAGGGAGAGAGAGAGAGAGGATGAAGCCACAAAGTGGATGGCAAAAGCTCCCACAGGAGCCAAAGTAGGCGTGGCTGTTTATTAGAGCCCAGGAGTTGTGGCACAAACGCTTTAATGGCATACATTATTCAGTCGGTGCTATCAAGCCCACTGTTTACCCGTAGGTAAATGCAAGCTCGTCCGAGACTCCGCCCTCATGTACCGGTTGCAACCCCCTCTGAAAATGCTTGTTTCTACGCAGGGATAACATCTACATGTCCACGTGCATGTGAATTTAACCAATCAAAAGATATTGCCCGCATTTAGTCGCCGCTGCGGGCCCCTCAATTAACCAGCGTGAATTCATCAAGTTGCTTCTAAATTTGTTGAGGTGTGAAGTTGGAGGTTAACAACAATATTGTACTGACCAACTTCATCAACTGTGAATACAATGAATCTAGGAAAAAATAGCCAATGATAAAATATAGACTCGGAAAAAATAGACCGGAAAAAATAACCAATGGAAAAAATAGACTCGGAAAAAATAGACCCGGAAAAGAGGGCCCATAAATTTGGGGGCCTTGTAACACGTTTTGGGTGTGTGGAATTATTTTGGCCTGGTCTATTTTTCCCATTGGCCATTTTTTCCATCGGCTATTTTTTCCTGGGCTATTTTTTCCGGTCTATTTTTTCCGAGTCTATTTTTTCCGCCTACCGAATACAATATTTTACTCACATTTATCCTCGATAAAGTATGAGCAAAATCAGAAAATCATTAGTCCAAATAAAGAGCTATCTAATACTTGATAATTCATTCAACAACTCTTCAATGATGACTTTATTATCCTTTTAAATTCGGTAGTTTGGAATTCAGATACACTTTGGGACATTTCCTATGGACAATCACAAGGTTCTTTACGTGAGATGACACGATTAAATGGTACATTTAATTCAGAGAGGGTTAAAAAGCAAGCTGGCTTTTTATTAGCTAGTAGTTACGGTCAATGACTGTGAAACGATTCTTGTGCCGTCTTTAGAGGGGAGTTTTCTTGTTTTACGAAGGGTTGTACATTGTGGGATGTTTTTGAAAATGTCTTTCTTCGTAAAGAGTACATGCTGAGGTACCTCAGCAGTATCAAAAATCCACTGAATCCATTTTCGTTGTCTCCTTGTTCAGCTCCTTCGTTTGATGGTTCAAATGCTTCAGGTTTTCGTTGCTCCCTGAGGGGTAATGACAGGCCTGCAATGGAGTTTGACTGGAACGAAGGACTCCAGAGGGAGAAGAATTCAAATCCTTTGATGATTATTCACAAAACCCAAAGAAAAAATATGTTAACCTCTTTGATTATATAATTCTCACAAAGTTTTCAGATTTAATTTTTTATTTTTTTTTCATCTCTGGAGGCTTGAATGAGTGATAAATTATAGAAATAAAAACTCTAATATTGACAAATACATAATAGTGAATGGGTGTGAAGAGAGACAATAAGACAAGAGACTTGAGGGGTTCAGATATTTTGCGTTCTGAATAGCAAAATTTTTCTGGCTCTCAGATTGGAATGCCTCCCATGGGGTAGAACAGGGGTTGGTTTTTTAGATGTTAGGTAGAATCTGAGGGTAATAAAAAGTGTTTGTGGGTGGAACAAACTGATGGATTTAATCGAACAGAATTGCTTTTTATTATCCGATTTACAAAAAAATTGAAGACAAGGAAAATCTGTTTGATACTTTTATTAATATCATTATTTTTTCAAATTGAATTCCCAATTAACGGCCGCAAAACATTTACAATTAATCCTCAACTGAAAAAAAATCCTTCCAAGTCCAGTCAATTTTTTCATCCAAATTATTGATTCAAATTGTATGCAATGCGTATGAAATGCGTTCACTTGGAATGAGCAAATCCCATGTTTCCAATGTTGATTGGTAAAGATAAGAAGGAACGTATACGAACAGAAGGAAAGAATTGAACCAATGATCCCTCGTCAGCTAGATGGAGGAAAGACCTCTTCAACATACCCAAGCAATCCGCAGACGCGTGAAAATGAAATTAAGCCGAACTTTCGGATGAAATTGGTTGAAATTGGGCGAGAGGCCGAGGAGCATGAACTGGGGGCTCTTTCACTCCCATGGGGGTCCGAGAAAAAGGCAACAGCCAGCAGTTCCCTATAGCCAGGTGCCCTCTTGATGCTGTGCTTCACTCTCTGTATGTGTGCAATGAAAATACATGGCAAGTGGTGTGAAGGCCATGGGGTTGGGTTGAGTGGGGTGATGGTGTCAGAAAAAAAAGAAAAAGAGAGAAAAGAGAGGAGGGCTCGGACCAAAGTGCTGGGCATCAATAATTCAGTAGGACTATGACGAGGTTATCGCACATATCGAAAAACCTTTTGGGTTCACGGTTCGTTCGCATTGCACTTGTGGAACTTCGGATGAAGAGTTTATGAAGGACCTTCAAATGGAAAAAAATAGAATAAATACACATCAGAGAAGTAAGCCATTCCTTGAGTAATATCGATAGAATTTAGATAGAAAAATAGCGAACAATCGCACTATTTTTTAAATGACGATTTACAATATGAGAATAGAATGGCGACTTTTTCTTCGGACTTCTTACAGAAATGATTATATATTCAACTCCTCTTATGAAGCAATGAGAATTCATATTAACGTTTTGAAACTGGAAATGGAAAATAAAGGAGAAATCTGGAAACCAGTGCGAACTGAAATTCACTGAAAATTACAATGCAGGCTGGGACGTGGTCCTAATTCAATTAAACGATTCACTAGACGGTCCAGAGAGGGCCACACATACGCACACCACCTGAGGGCACATCCCTTCCATCCCTTAGAGGCAGGCGAGCGTGTATGTGCTTATGGTTTTACCAATGTACACTGGCCACTGGACTCTCTGTGGTGAAGGGCTCTCCTCGGGCTTCTACCCGCACCTAACACCCCTCCCAAGGGACTCATAGTCTTCTCGCTACAATACAATGCTCCTAATGTTACGGCTCCAGTTTCGACATAATTTTCCCCCTTGGTGAGCTTTTTTCTCCTCTTTCAAAGCTATTGGCAGTATAGGTAGAATTGAGGAGTAAAAATAAAACTCCGCACTCGGTTAGTTCAACAAAAGAATTCCATTTCCTGGTTTGATAAGCATTTTTTTGAAAGATATAGACTTTCCATGCACTGAGGTCAAATTTTCACTCTTTTCCAGGTTCTTTGTATAGTGAAATAACGAGTGGTATTTTATTATCCGCTATCTTATTTTAGATTCATTATGCCAGGTTTTTTTCTCCGGGCTATTAATGAATCAACAATAAGAGGAAACAAAATTTTCCCAGATATTATTCCAGTTTGTTTTGTCCAGATTCAGTATTTTTGTTCCTTTCTTGAGTTCATGCCATACGTTCAAGGTTTATGAAGACCCCCCAGTGGTCAAAGTCCACCTCCTGATTCCATCAACAACTCCGAACGGAAGTCGTTGGTCATATACCCCTTGAATGTCTTGAAAAAAGTTTTTTTTCCATGTGCTGTCTCGCTGAGGGACAGCGTAAATCATGACTCTCTCTACGTATATAAGTTGAAGTGCACCACACAAGAAAAAAGCGGTGGGAGGGAGAGAGGAGAGAGAGAACAAGGTGGGAGAGTGGGTGGAGAGAGAGGGCACGGGCCGGCTCACGATGACACGCAGATAAGGGAGGGCTCAAAGTCTACGTGATGAGCTTTCCGATGCGTATGATACCCGCGAGTTGTGGCCTCAGAATTTTCGGGGAAACAGGCTTCGTTCTATTGCATATACCTTTTGGTATATATGATATCATTCATGGGGTCTCTTTCCAATGAACATTTTGAGCATTTGTTTACGGAATTTTTTTCATAGATCAAACAGACATATTTTGTGGGGAGAATTTCTGTGAGTGAAAGTGCATTTCTTTTTCCTTGCATTATCAATGGTCTTCCAATTTCAGAAAATCTCCGAGGATCAAATTTGGAGAGTTTTTGGAAAATTCAACATTTATTCTAATTCCAAATCACCAATATCATATTTTTTAATCAGAGCTGATGGCCATGATGTGATCAAATCTTGACCTTTTTCTCAAATAATGAAGGATGTTGCATTTTTCAAGTTTTCAAATAAAGAATGATATTAGAAAAATTGTTTCCCGTCAAAAAAAGTAAATGTGTTCCATAAATGCAATGAGCCTGTTTTGTACTTGACAACTGAGAAGGAAGGAGGGATGAAAATTGTCTCGAAATTATAGAGTTACGAGTTTTGTGCAAATCCACAAAATGCCAAATAAAAAAAAAAAAATTAAAGGTACCGCTCCGACTCGAGTATCAAAAGGGAGGTACTACTCCTGTCTCCCAAGGGAGCTCTGTCACGGCGAGTGGATAATGGGGAGATGTTGATGGGTCGGTGGTGTAAGGGCATTGGATAAAACGTTGGACGCGAACGACGAGTACGTCACGCCACGGCAGTAAACCCGATGCGATCAGAGGATCGCTGACGCTGACAGAGCAACCCGGGGAGCCGTCAACACCTTCCTATTCCGTCACACTCTTACTATCATGACTTTTCCTTTTTTACACTCATGAACTCCCCTTTTTATGTACGACCGCCATATACCCATCGTCTGGGTTATTGTCGGGGACATTTAGAACTGTACCCTGATGGATACGCATCCAATTTGTGAGTTTCAGAGGTTTCGTGCTGGCACCAGCGGTTTTCTTTTCCAAATTCTGTACATGCATGAAGGAAGTCTCGTTCTGGTCTTGTTAAAAATGGATAATCTATAAGTGTTACCTCGGTCTCGTCTAGCGAAGTTCATCAATAACTCGACTTGTTTTCGTATATACTCGAAGTATTCGACTGTATCACCAACTCGAGGCAAGGGGCAGGATTGAGTAACATATAGTATAACTTCGAAATGAAGAAGATTTCACGTGATTTTTATTCTTTCGAGACATTGAATGATTCCATCAATTGGGGACCGTTATGATTTGACCCTTTTGAGAATCTAAACAAGATGAGACAAATTTCCATAAAATGGCCTTCAGCCAAATTGTCCACCATAATTCTCCCCCATTTTCCCTCAAATTTTAATAGTTTGGTACTTTCATCATATCATAGTACACGGAGAGAAATTTTCGATAAAAATTATAGGGAAATCCAGGTAAAAATTACCCAGACGAATAGTAATTCTGTATTAATTTATTTTTTTATCAATAAATATCTTTCGTGTTGATAAATTTTAATGAACTTTTCCCGATAATATTTATTATTATCTTTATTATTTAATATTATAATATAATAATAATATATTATTAAATTTATCAACCTCGCGCTTAGTTTTTCTGATTCGACATGAAAAAGACATGAAGAGTGCAATGAAAAATACTCAGTGCATTGACAATTGATGTTTCATATTTCACACAACTTAATTCTATTCAATTTTCAGGTTTTTAATTTTTTTAAAAATCAAATTACTTTTGGAGCAGAATATGTATTCTTATTGTTCTAACAATAAAATTGATTGAACATGTAATAATAACTCTAATAAAGATAATTGAAAGAGAAAATAAAGAGAAAATAATTGAAAATATTCCTCGCAAGGTGAGAAAAACTATTTACTCCAAAAACGTAGGTGTTTATATGCCAAAACACTCGAGTATTACCGACAGCGCATTCTCCTTTCTCTTCCAGAGACGAATTTACTATTCCGAATAGTAAAAAGTGTCGCGTGCATCTGGTTAGTTTTTGATGCGCACGATGGATATAATTTGATTGAATTAGATGAATAAAAATTATTCTATGAATTTTATAAAAATTACCAGGATAACTATAATTTTTATCCTTCGTATAGATATTTTTTGTCTTTTTCTATATACATTTTGACAAATGAATAGACAGTTTTTGGTTTATTCGGCGAAAATTACCATACCGAATAGTAAAATTTATTTTACTTTTTATAAATTTTATTATTCAATATCAATTATTATTAAACTTCCAGACAGAAATTGTCCTAGAATGGTAATTTTTACCGAAAATGTCTCTCCGTGTATACTGTAATTTGCCGAGTGATTTTTAGGACAGTTTAAATAAAGAGTTGGCTGATAGCTGATGATAGAAAGGTGGAGACAGCACCTGTCATAGGCTTGACCAGAAACCTTACAGAAGGAACATACTAGGCAATTCAATTTTCTATTTTTTATTTTCTTTCGGCCTCCGGGTCCCTTTGCGGCTCTCACTCAGTAGCACTCCATCCTCCCCTAAAATGCATGCGCGGCTGTGGATCCTACACTGTCGCATTCGCACTGAGGGCATGGGAAACCACAGAAAACTCATGTCGATACAGGCGGTTACTCTATTAGTAATCTCCCGCTTGTCAGGTCTTTTTGTGGAAAAATCCGGTCTCATTCATAATCGAGTCCACGTCTGTTTACATCCTCCAATATTGAAAAAAAATTCGACATTATTGTTAGTTGTGATGGAAAAGATCTCCTTTGTAGCTGAGAGAATTATTCATTAAAGATGTTTTTCGCCATTTTGCCTTCAAAATCACCTAATCGTAAGTAGTGACAACTGAAAACAATAGCATAGCAATAGCCCGAGTCAAAATTTTCGTGGTTTCTCCAACGTGCTTTCAACTTTTTGAACCAATATTCTTTGATGTTGAATTGTTCCGACGAATTTTTATGGAATTTATAACCCACCTCAACGTAAAAACAGGCAAACGTTGAAAATCCTTCAACCTCCACTCATGAATTCAACCGACTCTCAACGTCCTTATAACGATTCCCCCGTTCAACCTACATTTAGGCATTTACAATGTCCTTATCAAAACATCGATTCATACATGATTGGTATTTTAGTTTTAGTTTTGACCGTTTGAGTATTCAAGCGCTATTTGTACAAATTTCATCTAAGTTATTCAGTCCCCTCATGTCGCTCATCCGGTGAACAGTGTCTGTAGAAGTCCCAGGGTGAAATAAGAAATCGTGGGGGATATCATCACCTGTAGACCCGTTGTCTTTGCGAATTAAAGTAGCTCATCAGTACACATAAAGTCGTTGAGTGTACAAAAATTAAACAATTTCCAAAAATTATTGTTTTCATTTTTAAATTATTTATAAGAATTATTGAGGTCATCAATATGAAAATTATAACATTTTTCGATTTTTAAGAAAGTAAAAATCAATAAAAAGTCGTCAATTTTCACTGTTTATTGTTAATATCAACGAAACTAAACGGATAAACCTCATGAAACAAGTGTCAATATTTTTTATTATTTTTTTCACATTTCGAGTGAAGAATTCAGATTTTAATCTTTATTCAGAAAAAAATTATGAATTCTTCCATAAGACACTGGGTTAAATGTTGATTTTTCAAAATTGATTTTTTGAAAAACTTAAACGGTCATTAAATCGAGCAAAAAATTACGATTAAAAAATCTAATAACACTTTCAGGCGATTTTTTGTAGTTTTCAAAAATCTTTAAATTTTATTGCACTGATGAGTTACTTTAACAGGTTCTAAGTGATTTTTGTTATATTCGTTCATATGACGGGTCAACTCAATGATTACGTAGCTGGATTCAAAGGTCAAACGGTCTAGAGTGGAGAGAGGAAGGTCGATTCAAGGGTCAAACGGTCTCCAGTGGAGGCTGATAAGTCAATTTAAGGGTTCAACGATCTGGGGTAGAGGCTGAAAGGTCAATTCAAGTAGTGATGTCGTTTGGCCCATGAATTGACTGTTCAAGTTTTTCTCAGATAGTTTGATCCTTGAATTGACCTTCCACCCTCCATTCCAGACAGTTTGACTTATATATATATATATATCACTCGATTTGGGCTCATCTTTTATAGCCAAATCGGGTAAGAAAAAAAAAACGAAAAAATTACATGGTCCGTTTTGCCCACTAGCCCGTTTGACGCTCCCGGTCCGTTTTGTCCTACCCTTCCCTAATAATTTATTTTATCAATATATTCATAAATTATATGTATTATTCGTATTAAAAAAATTAAATGAAATAAAAGAACTGAACATCAGAAAAATACTAGGAATTATTTGGAATGCGGAAACTGGGAACCAGAGAAGGTGGGGAGGGGGGGGGGGGGGAGGTTGGGAGAATTGACGTTGGAAGGACGTTGAATAAACGCTGAACTACGACCTACTCTTAACGTATAATATGGAATTATTGGAAATAAAAGACATAATGTACGTTGAAAATAGGTTGAAGGGTTCATTGAAGCCTGTACTTTTCAACGTAATTTCAACGTCCTAAATCCAACAATCGACGTTAGAAACACGTTGAAAAACTGGGGAAAATAGAAGTTTGAAGTTCTGCAGGGTAAAAACTCCAAGTGCCCAGCACGAGGGATTTTCCCTGCTAAAAACTTGACACAGACGTTTTCGTGCAAAGAAACTTGAATGAAATATAATCATGATTTTTGAAAGTCGAGCGGTAATCGTTGGATCACTTTTCGTATTTGAATTTCGCCAAAACGGGGCACAGGATGTAAAAAAAATGGAGAGTTATTTTGAAATATTCTGAAACAATTTTGGAAAGGTAGAGTACACTACAAAAATAGGGATCTGGAGCCGATCTTAAATAAGACTTTAAGAAAAATTTTCTCGTCTTAGGTCTCATTTTGAGAGAAAAATGTAGCTATCAGAGAATAAGATGAGAGAGTGAGAGAATCTTAAGAAAAAATTGAATATCCAGACCCAAAATATCTTAAACATGATCCTAATGTGATTCGAATGTACTTTTGGAATTGGATTAATACATTGTCTGAGTTAATAAGGAAACTATGAGAATAATGATAGAAATAATGGGGGAAAAGTTATTTTATAGATGGGAAGAAATATCATGATTGTCTGTTGAGATTTGTTTCATGATATGGGAACAGTGAAAAAATTGTATAAATCAGTCTTTTTGGCATTTTTCTCGAGTCATGGAATGAATGTGAAAAAAATTGTTCTTCAACATTTGCCTCATGTTATGAGAGCGGTGTCGAACAAGAATGTATGTCTCTTGACATTTCTTTCACATACATTTATCTCATCATTGAATAAAGGTTGTCAAAAAGGACAACTGTTTTTTTTTCAATATTCAGATTGTATCATGAAACAAATGTTACAGGATTACTTTTTTTTACAACAATTCTTTCATACCATGGGATGAATGTCAAAGGACAGAAATGTCTCTCATTAATTCATCTTATCACCAGACTTAAAATATTGAAAGGTGAATATTTTTTCTTCGACACAGATTTCATGTCAATTGTCAAAGAACAGTTATTTTACAACATATCCTACGATTAATATTTTGTAGATTTAACTTTCTTCGTACAGGATAATCTCAGATTAAGACATTTCCATTGTGAGATAATTCCAAGGTCTGCTGGAATTAAGATATCTTATAATATCTTGAAGCATGACAATTTTTTGTCCTCTTAAAAACGGCTACAAAAATGTCTTAAAAATTGTCGCAAAATAAGATTCCTGTTTTTGTAGCGTCGAATTTCTGAGAAAAATTTATTGAAAAATAGACCACGTGATCTCAAATACTGCGGCATGATTCGCCGAAATTCAGACCCAAGGAATGATGAATTTGAATTCAATTTCTCAGAAGATGAATGAAATTCACTTGGTATCCTTTACCACTTCATTACAGAATTATTCATTCGTCATAATATATATATATATATGCTCAAGGCCTGGTGGTGGACTATAAGTGAGTTTTTCAGCAGAAATTTTCCCTTTCCAAGTTCTGAGATATCGCTACAGAGCGAAAAAAAATAACCAAATAACCATCATCCGAGCTCAATTTTCATTTTTTTCTGTCTAGTATTTCCTCCTTTTTTTTTATTCCGTCATTACTTCTCAATTTTGGAGAGAAAACTTGAAATGAAAATTGTGGAAAGAGTTGTAACATCACGATTCATAGAATTTCTGATGCCAACAAGTGATAAAAGTTGGGGTCAAAAAAGCCAAAAGCTCATTCACATTTCCGTCCCATTCCTAGAACAAAAAAAAACTCGAAGAGTACGAGCCGCCGCACGACCTGTTCTTTTTCAAACATTAGCCCCCCCCCCCCCCCTTCCGCCTCTTGGTTCTATTTCTGTGATTATATTTCCTTTTTCCATTCCAACAGGGTTGAGTTTATGGGATCTAGTTTTATCATTTTAGTGGCATCTAGCTAACAATGTTTTCTACCTTAAACAAGTGCTGTCCCATGTTTTTTTGAGCACCTGTGTATACTTTATGACGAAAGAACACTCCGAATGATTTATCTAGTGGTTTGTCAAGCTTCTGTTAAACTCTACTGGACATTGTTATATGATGCAAGAGAGAACTTGATGGTGATTTGCAATAAGCACTTTTTTCAAATCTATTACGGTTTATTCTCGCCTTTTTATTTTTTTTATTTTAGTAGCATGAATGGTCTGACGAAATTTCGACAGAAAGGACGCATGTGCGTCCGCCACGACTCTGAATAGCATTAAAGTCTCCCACAATGAGCATACATTATGGACAGAACAATTTTCTTATGGTCGACAAAATTGAACAATATGAGCTACACATGATTTTGATGAATAAAGGATTTAAATCAATTCATCAATGAATTAGGATGAATTGAGCCACTTGGATATGATGCTGTTTTTGAAAAATATCAGCAAGATTCTACATTATTTGCTATTTGGGTTAAACTACTCTACGGTTTCATCAGAATTCAAATACATAATAAAAAAATATTGATTCGGATAATTGCTTTCAGGGAATTGAATCCTGAAGGTTAAAACGAAAAATTGCCATCTCTCAAAAATGATGAAAAAATTGTGACGAAAATTTGAAAAAAAAATATTCTCATGCATTTTCAGTAATTATGACAAACAAAAATGATCAGTCATCAGTTGATTTTAAACATATAGTCTATTAAAAGTAATGAAAAAGTATAAGAGAAACAACATGCCCTGGCTCGAGGAGAGAACCCTGATTCTGTTTGTACGGGACACAGAGGTCCGCCGGTACGAACCAGGAGTGGGTGAAAGCAGGGTTGATGTTTAGGGGGCCGGATGGGCCTTGATGACCAGTACCAACCCCAACCCCACCAACACCAACACCAACTGGACTTTGTCGCTGAAAGCCCCCGTAGTCCATGGCCACCTGATAGGGCAGCATTCCTCTTCCTTCACAATAACTCACAACAATTCAATAATCACTCACTGGTCTATTATCAACTCTTTACAAATGAAGATTAAACAAATTTAATCATTCAAACGTAATCACCAATTGTCCTGATCTGGCACATTGTTGATAGTGTGTTGGTATTCTCCAGGGTCTGGTTGACCCTGAAGACACTGAATATTGTCCAAAGTTCCACTCACAAGCACGATTTACATCAGTAGATAACAAATGTCCCAACACGTTTGCACTTCGGGGGCTTGAAAAAATTGAAAATAAACAACCAAAACTGTCAAGAGCATCCGACTAGGTGAGATACGTGTGGTTGACTACCGAACGGTACTGTACCTTCTTCCACTCTCTTTCCACCGTGTGGATCCCATCTGGGGAGCGGGGAAAAGGAGCAGCTCTGTTTGCCTCGTTTTGTAAGAATGAGATAGCTATCACAAGCGTTGCACTGGAGTGAATCGGACAGAATGAAAACTGGTGGAGGCACACGCGCCTGACATAGGGTTAGGCGTGGTCGGGTCGACGCGCGTTGCTCACGCCCCCTTGCCTCTCGTCAACGAATCAGAATTGAGATGAATGCCGAAGTGTATCAACCATTGGTGGATAACTACTCTGGACACGCGGTTTATTAGTACTTTTGCTACTGGAGTTACCAAGACGCCTACTTTCATTCTTGTGTAAGTTGATTTTTTTTTGTGCTGTTGAAAGTTAGTAAACAGATGAATAACTGGGAGTTTGGCTCCTCATTATCAAAAATAATTTTAAATATTTTTTGGTAGTTAGTGAAGTCATTAAGACTTGATGATTTGGGAAACTTTGCTCAGTTACTCTAGAATTAGTTTGGGCGTATCTGATAGTGTTGAGTGGGGTATATACCTTTCATCAAAGATGATGAAAATCTATTACTTTGGACCGAAGATATATCTTGAAAGTTTCAACTGAAGTTACTACATTATCATCCATTACTTTCCAGAATATTTCAATCATCACCAACCACCAATCTCTCGAAAGATTTCAGTTATTCATATCATAATAACGATGTGCGAATGAAAATTCATCATTTCAACCGAGCTTTCACTTCACTATCAGACCAATTTATGTTGATTATGTCCATGAGGAATCCGAGAAAACTCGTTCGAGTATTATATTTCTCTAACCTTCAAATGCTTTCTGATTCTTCTGTGCCGTTTTATTTTGATTATTGAAAAGACATATTGGCACCTGTAAATAAGTAATCGAGCAATCATTCGATTTCACGAAATCTGGCATCGTAAAGCCTTTCACAATTCCGAGTAAGGTGCATTGGCGACATCCTGCCCCGCATACGAAATACACACATGTATATATTTAACTTGGAAAATTTGTATGGAGATACACACGTGATATTTATATGTAATGGTTTCATTTCATATATATGAAACCAATACGGTTCCCTCAGTAGCCACGTGGGTCGCTGCAATGCAGACCTTCGATTTTGAATTATATAATTGGACGTTATTTATTCTAGACGTACTGCTCCAATCGTTAAATCATGACGAATCCCATCGATTAGTGGGCGGAGGAGAAATATGTGGGGTGATAAGTTGCCCAACAGATACAAAAACAAAACGCAAAAAAAATTGAAATTAATCGTGGTATTGTAGGAATTACTCAACGCCATCGATGCACCAGAGTAGTAGTTAGAATATTTTTGTAAATGAGGTGAATGATATTTTAATTGATTCTGGCAAAAACACGACATTTGACATTACTGTTTGATTCAGTGTTTTCATCGGCTTTTGGCACTGCACTGTACTACATTCAAAATCCAATAAAAACATAACCTGGAAAATTAAAAAAAGAAGAATAAAATTATTTGAAAATCCTAAAGAACTATAATTTTATCAAAACTATAATCATAATTTCTCTCCTCCAACCACATATAAAAAAACAACAAGTGGTAATTTAATAAATTCCAAACATCAGTTGTTTGTCAGTGTTAATAATTTATTTTTGTCATTATCAGGATTCTGAGTTTTGAACTTGACATATTCGAATGCTCAAATTATTATCTTCAATGAGGGTTTTATAATAGAGGGTGAATTTCAGAATGACCTATATTTTAAATTCGAGATACCCTTATTTCTGAAAAATTCAGGCAATTCATTTAATTTCATCGAATCAACAAGTTGTCAGTCATCACTACTGGTGAGTGTAGACTTTAAGCTGTTTGAATCACGATAAGGGGTGGATTAATGAATAAAGGGGTGTTCTTTTTCGAGGGTAGATGGGTTTAACCCTAAGTATATATATATATGTATATATACGTATACGAATGAGTGTTCTCGGCCAAATGTTATCTTCACTCAAGAATCGATCTTAATGTGAATCTTTTGCCTAGAGCAAAACTAAAGTTATTCCATGCCTAGGAAATTAGGTATGGCTTCTAATTGGGATCCTTAATTTATCGTTCACCAGATTGTTCAAATGAACTGCAATCACGGGAGAAAAAATATTGCATTTTCATCCTTAGTAATACAATATTGTTTATTCACTAATATGGCATCAACTTATTCGAATCTGAAGAGATATATTTTTTTCACGAAGCAAAATTTTTCTGTAATGACGCGTCTCATAATTAGAGAGTTATGATTTTTTCATATTTTGCAAACTTATATGTCATAAAAGTAGTAGAATAATTATCTATTGGAAAGAGGTTTATTGTGATGGACGAATAATTTCAGAGAGATAAAATCAATACTCATTCAATTTTTATTATAAAAAAATTATTTTTTTTGGAATGGAATGGATAATGTTCTGATCTGATAATTGCTAAGAAAAAAATTATGCTACAGAGAACAATCAAACACACTTGGTTGGGATGTTTTGTTCAATTCTAATTGTACACTCCTGAACTATCAAAAATTGTTCGAACATGATTGTATTGAATGGCTAATATTTGATTTGGAAATCCAATTGATTTTTGTATGTCACTTGCTTCTCTATACAAAATTATCTTCATAATCTTATAATCTTACTAGAATTTGGGATTGAAACAAAAGAATGAAATTTTCGACTCCCACTTGCATTTTTGGAGCGGGATTTCCAAGTGGTTTCCTCTGCCCACGTGCTCTTCATTGGTGCATTCAATTGTATATATACCATTGATTGTATATATACCATGAATTGGTAACTCACCCGAAATCTAGATGCTGCAGACTCGCACGAGCCGCTGCCCTTTTGACCGTGCCACCAAAACCATCACACGGAGACTTTCCGCAATATGTCGCAAAAAAAATGCCACTCAGCAGTTCAGAAGTGCACAATTGGAATTGAACAAAATATCCTAAAATATCACAGAGTTCATTATTTTGTGTAATCATAATAAATGTTCATTTAAAATCTGTAAAAAGAAATATTTTTTTTATTATTTGATAGGGGTGGATCATAGGTAGCGACAGGTTAGGTCGGAACCCGAGTGGTACCCGAGTGGAAATCTGTTCTGGCTGGCCGTATTCAGGATCAGGACCGGATCCAATATATTGGCTGCTGAATGAGCGCGTGAGCGGTATTAAAATTGGACAGAGATATTACCCAGAGGTGCAGGTATGACCGCTCGATTCGCTATCACTTTTGTTTTTTTCTTTTAATTTTGTGGATTCTATGAATAATTAGGCCTTTCTACTACTGAAATAACCAGTTGGATAGTAGAGGAACATCTCACAACAACTACTACCCTCCCCTAAGAATTCATCTCTCCGCAAAAAAAAGCCCTCTCACGTTTTCTCTATAAAATGCATATACTTGTCGAATTATAAGTTCTCAAAAAAAAGCGTTTCTCATTGCGCTAGAATTGTGACTGACCGTGAATTTGAAAAAAAAAAAATTGCCAAAGTATCACAAAAAGAAAATGAATTTTAGCATAGAATGTCATCCCCTCTACAAAACTTCCAATCGAATTTCCTCCAAGAAGATTTATCTAATTTCGAAATGACTAAATTTGAAATATACTTTCAAGATTTATCATATTGTTCGACTATAAAACTCTTGACATTTTCATTCTGTTGCATAAAGCGATTTTCCAATGGTTCATATTTTCGAGAGGTGGAGTCTCTGATGGAACCAGGAAAATGGATGTATAATGTATGTATGGGTGTTATGAGGACAAAGTTATCACCGTGGGACTGAAACTTTCGTATGATGAAGGAGGTGACGTTGAGGAGATAGGTTGGAGTGAGATAAAAAGTATGGGTTCGTAAGCCCTGTGAAGGCACACGGTAGTTCATATTTGTGCATTACGCTCACGTGCAACGATACAATAAGGATTCCTTCGTATCGGGGGATGCATGCCAAGTATACACCGGCGTCGTGTCTCTTTGACTGTAACATTCAGAAGGGTAGAAGTTCTTTTTCGACAGGAATAAAAATATAAAATGATAAATAAAAAAAAAAAGAAACGTAGAAAACTTTTAGAATGTCTTTAGGAGAAATGTCTAAGAACATAATTCAGAAATTTTCTACTTAAATTTTTAAACGCAAAATGGCGAGGAATATACTGGAGATTTCATATTCAGAATTAAAGAAATAATTTCCAATCAAAATATATCAGAGTAAAAAATACGACACTGTCATTTTCTTTCTGTTGATATCCTCCAATTGGAGCAATTTTTTATAAAAATCTAGAACCAAGTTTTTTGAAGGAAAAATGACCCAATAATTTTGAATTTTTTCTCCCGTAAATAGCAAAAGCTGATATCGGAATCTAGGTGCTATGCATCAGAGCCAGAAACTCTGAACATAAATGTTCTGGGTAAAGAAGGGTTGCACCATAAAATCTGCACGATAAGGAGTTATCTCAGTTGCCTAATTGAAAGTTAATTGGTCCAGCAGCGGTTAGCGAATGTTGGGGCCTTAGGGCGGCAATTTAGCTGCCCCACCTCCCAGTCATTTGAACCCCTTCGCTTCCACCTCCATTTGTACAATAACGAGACAACTCTACCTACTATCTTATTACTGCTTGCTATTATATATACTCGTGCCCATTAAAATACCCTCTCTCAACTTTTGATCTCTACGTACAGCGAACGGTGTTTCCACCTGTGTGCAGCCGTGTGCTGCTATAATAAACTGACTCAGTATACACGATTTGCTTAGGTAGTAGACGAAGGAATAAGGGGGGAAGTTCAATGGGGATGTACAGTGATCACTATCAGACACTGAAAACAAAGATCTAAATATACATTTTGTACATTTTGTACTTTTTCAACTCTGTAGAATTTTCCAGATGATCAAATTCTTTCCTGTAATTTTTCTTTCCCAAGGCAGAAGTTACCGAAAATTGTTATTCAGATATTTGAGGGTAAAAATAAGAGGAGGAGATGTCAAGGGGGAAAGAGAAGGAAAAAAGGAAAATGTTCGATTAGATGCTAGGCACCCTCTCTGATGCTGTAAACTGTAGGATGGAGGAGGGGAGACGGGTAATTTAAATTGAATTAAGCGACGAGTTGGTGTAAATAATAATAAAAAAAAATTGGTGGAGAAGATGTAAGTATGAGCTTTTGGGAAAAAGAATGGCTAAGATAGGGATGATTTTAGTGAAACTGTAGTGGGGTGGGAGTGAGAGATAAAGGGAAATATTTTTTCAAGGGGACAGTGGGTCATTAATCAACACTCGGCAATGGGTTTCGGACTGATAATTGCAAACGTGTTTCCATCATGAGTAAAAATTGAGAATTCATTTTCCCTTTCATCTACTTTATCAAAAGTAATTAGCCTAGGAGTATACGATACAATCATCTATTTGGATTGAAATTTGCTTCCTAAGAATTATCTAAATTCACTATTTTCTTTTTTTTTTTTCAGAAACATTAGTTCGTCATTGGCTACACCTGTTTTTCACATTGGAATGTAATAGTCGAAATTCAGATGTCAAAGACGGGTGACAAACGATACTGATCGATTAGCATTCACAGATTAGGGTGAAGGAGTCGAGAAAAAAAATTTGTACACTGCTGTTGGGAAATTTTTTATACATGTAAAAGCCAAGTACCTACTCCCCTTTGGGAGTATCAGACGCTATTATAATTAGGTTTTTTCCCCAATTATTGCTGTCGTCGTAGGGAGATTAGTGAGACACACCCCTATAGTCAAACGGCAGACATTGCGCCAGATATTACAATTCTTTCTCTCGCAACTTTTTTCTTTTTCGCCTCTTTTTTTCCATGGTGCTGTGTTCCCCGTGTCACTTAATTATTCCGAAGGGAACCCCATACCGCTCTTCGACCCTGAGAGCCCCGATGAATTGACGTAACTTTGTTTTCACAGGAGTGAGAGCGCAAGAGAAGTTTTATTCTATTTCTCTTACTTTATTCTTGGTGGAGTTGCCCGAGGAATTCTTCATCTTCGACTATATAATCATTGAGTTCTTTCGATTCTTTATATCCCAATTTGAAACTTTTTTCTGCTATTTTTTCCCCGACATTTTTATTGATTTTGCATGGACATAAAATTTCAGTGCAAATTTTAGATAAATTCTTTAGAATATTCAACAACAACGGGTAGTCATTAAACAAATTAAATAGTTTTTTTGATGATTTTTTTTTCTACGCAAAATAATAGGGAATAGGAGAAAATGTTTGTAATAAAAATTGTTCTTTTCTCAGCTGTTCTTCCACGCTGCACCCTCACCTGCTCATCCGTGGTTTTAACATTCTTTTTGTCAATCAGATGATTGTAAATAGTAATTTTATTGAAAAAGTTGCAAATAAGAATGATAATTCCATCGAGTGAAGGTGTAGAGAACGAATGATCGATCAAAAGTAGGTGAAAAATTAGACACGATATATATATAGTCCTCCCAGTTGACGCAGTGCGCGGCGCATCTTTTCGCGCTCATTGATATATGCATATTTCGGAGAATAATTAATGGATTGGTATAGAAAAATTTTTTATCTGTTCGTGAAAGAGAAAGAGACAACTTTTATTTTGAACATTTCCTTCTATTACCGATTATTTTCCGCAGAAAGAAAATTCATTAAAAAAACCATTTTCGTCACTGAGGCCCGATAAACGCCGCTTACTGGGGCTCCGTTGGAAGGGGGTAACTGGCGTTTAACATGGCAGTAGTATAATCGGTGCTCCAAGGAGTGCTAAATGGAAAACAAGGCAGGATAAACTCGTTTATCCCTACTAGGAGCGATAAAGTGCGACGTGAAGTGAGCTGATCGAATCGTCAGCTGATCAATCCTTGAGCATGCGCTCTGCGTTCGGGAAAATGTATAGTCGAGTAAGATTTCCAGCGCCCTTAGCGGCCTTCTCTGTAACCTAACCCGGTAGTCACAGTCACCATATTGTTGTTGTGCGTCATTTGGCATCGGTTGAGTTTTCGAGACAAAAATTTGACAAAATTCGGGGAGAAACGTGAGAAAATGGAGAATTTTATCGTCCCAGATAGTGATGATAAATATTATGAATATTTATGATTAATAAAAAAAGAGTTTGAGAGTTTTTGTTCCTCTTCAAATTTATATTTGTGTTCAAAAAAAGTTAATTCGGAAAATGTTAGTGTATTTATGGTCGATTCCTATTCGAAATAAATGAAAATAATTTGAAATCACTGAGTATCATCCCTTATTCTTGATATCTCTTTTTATTCTTTGATCTCGATGGAATTTTCTTTCTAGAAGTGTAAGTTTTTCATAATTTTTCTTTTTACCATTGTTTTTCTTTATGCTTTCAGTGGGGGGGGGGGGCGCTTCGCCCTCCCCCCATGCCGGGGGGACTCCATCCCCCTGGACCCCCTCCCGCGCCCTCTTCCACCTTTCATCGGGCCTTCGTGACGAAAAATAGTACAGTCGGAACTCCCTTTTCTTGAACGCTCGGGACCGAGCAGTTTTTTTGGACTCCCCTTTTCTAACATTCTCCTACTACCCTCACTCCTGATAACTCATCGTTACGTGGTAGTGTTAGAATAAATCACTCTTACAGTCTTCAACTCATGAAAATATTTTTAATTTCAATTTACAGTCAACGACGACAATTGCAAATGAACTTCACTCTATTATTATAACCTGGAATCACCTGAATACTTAATAATTGTGGTTAGATAGGCTGACTGAGATATGCGCAGCAAGCTGCGCAGTCAGGTCATCACTTGAGTTTGTCGGAGTGGTGGGGACTCGGGAGAAGAGGAGAAGTTTAAAATACGGAGTCCTTTTTTTTAAGTTACGGGAGTAGTTTAGAAAAGGGAGTTTAAGAAAAGGGAGTTCCGACTGTACATGTCATTCGGGCGATATCGTTGGTTAGCAAGTCGTGTAAAGTTTGCAACACTCCTTGCTAACCGCCGCTTATCGCCCTCATGACATAATGTACTATTAAATTTTTCATAACTTTTGATTCCGCGCACTTAGACAAAAGCTAACAACAGCGAGATTCGGATTCCTCACTCCCAAAAACATAAGGGAACACCCAAGAACCTCACCGCCCTGTGGTAGTACACACGGAAAAGGGGTATTGCGCAGGTTCTGGTGTTAATTCAGGGAGATTCAATGAAAATCTAGATATGGATTTGGAATGGTAACTGCAATATTTGAGAATTATGAAAATTTAAACATCTATTGTCTTCAATGTCTGTGTATTACGTTTCCAGAATGAATTTGAAAATTCGAGTTGCCAACTCTCGAGTTTTATTCAATTTTCATTTTTTCTTTTCAATATATATAGAGTAACTGATGTACAGACTCATCACACAGAGGGGTGGAGGCGCGTGCCGGGCTGTATGGTCGGCTGATTGGCCGCAAAAGCGGAGACACATTGATGGAGTGGGGATGGAGTTTATTCCTCTTCTCCCTTTGAGGATGAGGAGGGTGAACCCACTAAACTCACAGGGCGACGGTAAATAGGGTCTAATCAACTACGAGACACATACACTCTTCACATACAATTCTCCGAGATTTTTCGTCGCACTGAAATTTCTCCCCCCCCCCCCATACACATATATACATGTATATATATATATCTATATCCCCATCTATCGTTTCTTCTATTGTTGAGAATCACTCTGAAATCAGAAAATACCCCCTTGTGTACATGAAACTCGGTGGACAATCAGAGTGTATTCCAATCCAGTATTTTTCCAGCAGAAAAACCAAATGGAAAAAGTATTGGACTGGATGCATTGCGAATGCGAATGCATGTTGACAATAACTTTATTTTTTTATGCGAAGAAGCGTAAATTGTTTCATGTAAAGAGGACTGTATCTTCCACTGTAGCGAATTTTTTTTTGATTTGTGAGAGATGAAAGAGAGGATGGTGAATACCAAAATTTTTGAGCTCGTTTTGAAACATGGAACTCCAAATAGTAAATTCTTGTTCAGAGTTTCATTCGTCTTTTTTTCACCCCATCATCAATTGAAGAATTCGGGTAAGGTCCTATGTACTATATGAGACTTGAGGCAGAAAAGGACGAAAAGGAGTAAGAGAGAAGGAGCATTAGAGCTTCGATCATAGGGACGAAAATAACGGGTTTTCGACCCTAGCCGAGCAATCAAATCCTACAATCCCCTCTCTACAGTATAAGACAGCTACAGCATTCATCGAACTTTAAAATCGAATAATGCCTATTTAAAATAACAATACACCCACCTCTCCCCCAAGGGTTAAACATTGTTTCGCACTGCTAAAACTGTATCCTCCCCTATTTCATACAAATTCGGTGTAAAACCGCCCCACTGTGATAAATTTACATGCAGGATCGGGTTACGAAAATTTCATTACCCGCGTGACGATTCTATGTACACCCAAAGTACCCAAATCCCTAATTTCATCCACTCGACGTACAACTATATCGACTTTATGCCGCTAATCATGGGGAGTGCTTAATTATATTTGCAGCGATTTGTTTCTCAAAGGAAATTCATTCCAATCAATAGTAGCAATATTTCACATTTTTTATAATTTTTCGAATATTTCATTTTCATTATACTAGATAAAATATGAAAGGAAAAAATTTTCAGAAATGTCCAGCAGCTGCTTTTTTTTTATACAACAATTGTTATTGATATCCCATTGGGGGATAACACGTACGTCCCTTAGGTACTCCTATATATAGGGAAGGGGATTACTGGTTATCGTTGGGAAAGACCCAGAAGAATCGCAACAAGGACTAAATGTAGGCCAACAGCTGATCGAGAGAAATCGATATTTGTTAGAATAATAAATTTCTTCCGATGTCATCCTTTATTTTTTTCTTCAATTGAAGTATAAAGAAATTGTTGGAGAGAATTGTTTGTCAAGAGTTCATAAATTTTCCCATACAATCGAGAATAAAAAAAGTGAAAATGATAGAGGAAGGTCTGTAAAACTCAATAAATTTTTTGTGTGAAAAATTGGATGACCGCGCGAAATCGCATTGTTGCATAAAATAGGTTGAATACCGAGATGTAACAGTATAGTGGGAGAGGAATGGATCCCGAGACGGGCAAGGGGTCAATGTGGTGTGAAATAGCCAATCGCTCACTTTTTCGAGGTATAATCCTCCTCGCCTCAGTGCCCGGCCTGTTGTTCCGTGTCAATGGATAGGATTGAAAAATTTATCAACAAATTCGAGGAATGGAATGAGAATAATAGAAAGAAAAACTAATTCATCAATATCCATATAGGATATACCGTATTCTGAATCACTATATGTGTTAATATATTGTTCTCAAATATTCTATATATTTCATGTTAAATATATTTGGTTAGTAAAAAAAATTAAGTTTTTTCAAAAAGCTAAATTGATGAGTAGTCCAAAAAAAAAAAAAAGAAACATTCATTTCTCGCAAAAAATCATAATTTACCAATTATCTCTAGATCTTTTTGCCCCTCCTTGACGCACCGTTACTTTCAACAAGAGTTATATTTCAGGTCCCGTGGACGGACTCGAGGGTTTATATCTCTAACACCTTATCTTGTAGAACACCCCATACAAACTTCCTTACATCTGGAGCACCTGGAAATCCTAGAAAAAAAGTCGGAAATTTCTTTTTAATATTCTTTCTACTTGATCAAACAGTATAACTAAACAGAGAAATTGATCAATTCAGAAGGAATTCTAATTGCTGCGAGAATTCACAATAGAAATAAAAAATGGTAAAAATATAATTACGATGAGTTCTCCGCTAGCAACGATGGACATGCTCGTAAACAAATTGGCTGGGTTTTATTGGAATGTCAAAGCGCAATATTGGTATTCAACTCGGCAACTCCCCCAAAATATGTAGACTCACGGGACGCATGATAATGCTAGTGCGCTTCAGAGAGGGAGCTATACGCTCTTGCGTTCACGCGTCCACGTACCTACTCTCTCTCTCTCTTTCTCTCTCTTCTACTCTCTCCCGCCAATCCCCCCCCTCCCCCCCACACAGTGCATTTTTCTCTCTCATACGACTCTTTCTCTGGCTCGCATCCGGTTCCCGTTGGCAGTATGGCGACGTTTGATCGTTCTACTGTCATATGAAGAAAAAAAAATTATTTCCATGTCTAGGCTAAAAATAGAAACAGAAATGACGAATAAAGATGGCTTCTATTTTGTAGAATTTTACAGGTATACATGCATGGACGAAAATAAACTGTTGAATTGAATTGATCAATTAATAGATCAGAGGATATAATACTGGTATCGCAGAGAAATGTTCGTTATTGAAAAATTCAATGAATTCAAAAATTATCGGGAGTTTTTTTTCTCCACGAAAAATTTTATTCAATGAAAAGAAAAATGTGGTTTATTATATGCAGGAATGGAAAAATGAAATACTGTAAAGTAGAAAAATTAGAGATGATAGAAATTCAAATTTATGGAATAATTGGAATAAGAAAACTTGAAATGCTGAAATCAGAAATAAAATAGAAGATTATACACGGTGGTATGTGAAGATTGGCCTCTCCTAGTTACATCGTCCACTAGAGCGGCCAGCCGCAAACCGCATACAATTCCTCAAACTCCTCCCTAGTATGAACCTATTTCTTTTACAATGATTGCACCTCCTGGGGTCTCCAACGCATTACCCCAGATCCTATTATCCGGGATTATCTTGGAGTCATTCCGTCTCCCTTCTCCCCCCCCCCCCCCCCTCGCCACCTCTCTTAAAAAAACAAAACAAAACAAAAGAAATTCCCTGAACAAGAAAGGTAAAAAAATCGTTTGTATCTATTGATGTTTCCATTGTATTTAAGGCTGGAGGACAAGTCCCGGCGCAAATTTATTGTCTTGCCCTTCTTTCACCTTTGAAAAAAGAAGGAAAAAAAAATAACCATCGAAGATGTCAATCGCAGGTACTTTTCTGGGTAAAACAATGTGAAAGCAATTGTGCAATTTTCACTGGTGACCTGCACCCAAAAAGGACCGGAAAATCTCGGACCCTGATCTCGTCCTCGTGCCTTCTAACCTGTGGAGATAGTGGAGATGAGTTTTATGACTTTCGAGGACATTTCGACTAGCGGTCCTGCGATATATTTCGAATACCTGTGACAACTCTGTCTTTGGGTGTCACATTCATCTCCAGATCTTCCTCTTTTGTTTTATTTTCTTCTTCACGTCTTTTACCCCATCGAAACAACTGTTTTTATATTCTTTTCCCTGAATCCGGTCGTAAAAATGTTAGATAACTTTTTCAGAGTTTTTATAAATTCAGAAAGAAATTATGAGAATATGGCTACTGGACAGCTGCAAGTTTCCTTTCAAACAATGTAGTGGGAAATGATAATATATCTTGAGAAAATATATTAACAAAAATTGAGGAAGAACATTTTTTTCAAGTACTCCTTTCTCACCTCTTCATCAACTAATGAATAATGCTTTATTCACTTCTATATTTTCTTGGTAATATGTTGAATGAAAACTTCAATGGGTCAGATAGTTTTCCGCTTGAGCTTAGATTTAAAATCTTACTCATTCAGTTAGCGTTATGAGTCTATCAAATGATAGCTGTTTACATTCTCCAATAGCTACCCTTTCATCTATACTTTCACAAGAGATGATCCTCTTCCATCTATTCTAGGGCTACCGAAGAGATTGGAAGTGGTTAACAAACCACTTGAATCCGAGGAAACAAAACTACAGATCCTATGAAGATAAAAGCTGCTCGTGCCCCGCCGTAAATTTGTCACCTTTTTCCCTTTCTTCGTAATTTTTTTCTTTCTTTACTTCATTTTCGAGGTTTCATTGATGGGGTTTTGAAGATACTGCTCCGCACTCCGGGACATCTCACTTGTGTCGAGAATTTCTCCTCTCACTTTCTCTCTCTCTCTCTGTAACCATAATAAACAACGTCGATTTTGTATGGGAACAATGAATTGGAACGAAAAATGAGAGCTATTATTGGTAAATTTTTTAAAAAATTATCAAATCCAAATATTTTCATCTTCAATATCCAGAGGATTTCGATGGTGTGACGTTATTGAAATAGATTGGACTAATTTTTTGTCCGGAAAAATTAAACCTATTATTCAAGTCTTTTACGAAAAAAAACAACTAGTTGATGGCCTCCACCACTTCACTATACTTGAATAATCTTTTCACACCTATAACATTACTTTCTGAATCATATAGAGAGGAACTCAGATGTTAAACTAGTTGACCATCATGCATCATGCATTGCCACGAGCTGACGATTGGATAAAACCCTCGATAAAGTCTTCATCACAGTATCTAATTAAACTTATATGCTCAACAAACTTTCAAAATTTGGAAATAAACGAATAAATTGATGATTTAAATTCAAGTGATGTCTGCTACAACTCGTCTTTCCGCTCAGTTCCTAAAATAAAAATTTCCTCGATAATTTCATCAGATAAAAAATGAATAAGTTGAAAATTTATATGGACACGTATGGGCAAACAATCTCTGATGCAACTTGTTATCAGAGGTCAGACAAGGTGGCCACACAACAAGGAAGAGGGAAAACAAATAACTTAAAAAATCTAGGGGTTCAAAAAGTTCAGCTGTATACTGACTTCAAGCAGCTGTATATTTATCATGTAAGCGGGCAATTTAGTAGCGATCATTTTTCACGTGTCGCCTTTGAGCCGAAGGGTGGAAGGAAGCCGAGAGTGAACACAGAAACGGCACGGGGTGGGATGGCACGGGGGTGGTTATTGGCCGGCGGGCGAGAGACCCGAACGGACATCACACATCAACTCACCCTAGAGGAGGAGAGAAAAGAGTGAGTGAGGTAGATGATACGGCTTTTCTCGTCCTGACTGATGGTCTCGCCTTCTCCGGGACGCTCCATCCATACGTTTTTGCTCTTTATTCAACGTCTCTCGCTCACTCCAAGTTGCACTCTATATGCTGATGAGACACAATGATACCATCTTTGCCACGTTTCATCCTCTTATTTTGTGATAATCCAAATGCTGGATCATTTCAATTTGTTTTGATTCTTCAGTGGCCTTGCAGAGGTTTTTCAGTCACAAGGGAGTGATGATATGATACATCTGTATCAACCTTCATTGTTCTATAATTTAATTTTCATAATACTTACAACTGATATCTTCCATCAGTAAAAATAATACAAAAATCATATTTCTCATACAATTTATGTCACTGGTTTGTTACCATAGAATATTTATATCTCTCGATAAAATCAAGTGTATAGTGAACAAGCAAGTAACGGCCTGTTAAAGATAAGGAAATGAGGTGTCGCAAAGAAGAGAGAGTACCCCTTGACTCCTTTCGTTTTTCCTCTGAGTTTTCTCTTGATAGGAGCCCCTTGGGGCTTGCTAGGCTCACTCTGCCACCCCAATGCGTCGTCCAAGTGTCCCCTCCGCCTACTCCATTCAAAATACCTTTACACTCGGACGCCTCTCGCTGACCCATTCACCCTCATCATCAAAATCCCCTTCCCCTCTAATTCCAGATACTTCCATCACAATGAAGGTGATGATCGATTCTGACAATGTGAACCAACTTAAAAGGCAAAAACAAATACAGTGAATGTATATGTCTTGAAAAAGTTATTCACATTCCACCGCGTGGGTTTATATTGTAAGGAAACATTTGGAACGTTTAACCGCACGAAATTCTTATCTCCAGGGGCTTGCAAATAACCGAGTAAAAGGGACTCAAGGGGTAGTGGGGATTTTTGGTAAGCAGATAACTGCAGTACTCGATGTAATCTCGGGGCTGATTTAACTCGCTTCATAATTTCACTACCTCTAATCTCAATCCTCGTATAAGCATTCACCCTTGTACCATACTCTGTTTTCTCTATCTCTGTCTCTATTCTTTTCTCCCTCATGAGAATTTGCATATACATTTAATTAGGCACAATGTGAGAGTCTATAGAATTATGTAATAGAATTTTCAATTAAAAATTAAGGCAAATTCAACTACTTATTCTATTCGTGTGACGGTTTTCTCAATTCTATGGCTATTATATATATCCCTTTCCAATTTTAGAGAGGGATTAAATTATATGCTTACGGATTAAAATGTAGATTATGTTAAATAAATAAATTGACTGTTATATCAATACAATGCCATTCCGTCCCACACGGCGAGAAATTTTTGGTAAAAATTACCTTTCCGTTTGATAAATGTGTATTTCCATAAAAGTTCTTTTTCACTTCTAACTGGGAAATTTGATAAAATTTAATTTTAAACAATATTATTTGATCTATGAAAATTCAATTTCGTTTTTCGTTTGAGAAATATTGTCCTGATGAGCATATTGAGTTAAATTTCACCCTTCCGGCCCACTAATTTTTATTTAAATTTGAATAAAAATTGCTGTATTGGAAGGGTAAGATTTAACACAAATTAGACATTATTTTCTCCCATTTTAAGACAATATTTTTCAAACAAAAAATAAAATTTAATTTTTGTCACTCAGTCCGTAAGGCGACGTTTTATGGCCGCTGCGCGGCCATAAAACCCAGCCTACGGACTAAATAACACAAAATATTGTTCGTCACTCGGCCGCAAACAACTTTTCTGGCGATTGTGTTTGTAATCCTCGGCTTCGCCTCGGCCTACAAACTCACAATCGCCAGAAAAGTTCTTCACGGCCTCAGTGACGAAATCTACTATTTCATACATCAAATCTTCTTATTTGATATTGAATTTTCCTAAATTTTCAGTTGGAAATATAAGAAAAAAACTTTATGGAAATACACATTTATCTAATGGAAGGGTAATTTTTACCCAAAATTTCTCTCCGTGTATGAGGATATGGGGAAAACTTGGAGTGGAATAAAGTTGGATAGGTTTAAGGATGTTCTGCCTTGATTGCAACGGGGGGGTGAGCTGTAGGGGAAAGGTAGGATTTTATGGGGAATTCCAACCCCTGAGCACGAAAAAATGAAATGTTAAATTATACCATTGAGGTTATATTTGGTCACTTTTATGGTGCCATTATATTCCTCATGACTCTTTTTCCTAATAAATATTCATAGGATCAATCAAAAAAATTCCAACAATCAATTTAATAATTTTTGAAAAATACATAAATCTGGTCATTAACAGCGGCAACGTTGGGAACTAGAGAAATTTGGTAACACGGGCTGGTACCATTACCTGACTAGGCCACACTCGGCTGTAAACGTTTATTCATTCCCCAGATACCCCAGATTTGTATTTTGCGCGCTGCCTCTCTCTCGTTGAATATGTTGTGACGTTGTCATACTTTCCAGCTGCGCGCGCAAGAAAAGTAAATTTTCGGTTATTTTGGCATTTTTTATTACTAATTATTAGTCTGAAGGATGCGTAAGAATATAACGTTTTTCCGTGACATAACGATTGACCTATAGCCGGAGTTTCATTACGCTAGGCCTATTTTTCATCAATTTCACTAACTTTTCGTGAATTTTCCATAAGAACACGTGTTAAATTGATATTTTTTAAAAAATCATAACTTTATTATGCAGCTTGCAGGAAAGCTGAAATTTTGCATGCGGTTCTTCAATAGATTGAAGAATCTTACAAAAAAATTTCATCAACTTCTTATATTTCCTTATAATGTCAAAAATGTAGGCAGAACATCCTTAACAACGATAGAAATGTGATGTTTTGAAAAGCCAAAAGGTTGAGGAGAAATGAAGGCGAGGGATGAGTGAGAATGGATTATCATCAGTGTCATTAGGTGGTGAAATTAGGTGTAATAAGACCTGTAATAAGGGGACAGGGAGCGAAAAGAAGGGTGGAAAATATATCTCATGGATATACAGTGAAGACTGGGGGATGACGTTTTGGCGACGGTCACAGGGCCGGCACCTTAAAGCCAGCAATCATGTTATACATAATACTCCCATTAGATAACATAATCGAAAGTGGATTTATGACGGGCCATCTCTCCTCCAGCATGAGGGAGAAGGGGGAGGGGCGGGTGTGACACGGAAAGGTGAAGGCTAGAGCCGCAGGGCGTATAGCGACCATCTCATCCCCCTCCATATGGCTTCTACATGGGTATAAGGACAACGGGGATGACTTCCAAGATGATGAATTTCCCTCCTGAACATTCCCCGAATTCGTGACGAGGATAATGCCGTTCGATTTTTCATGATTTATTTTTTGAGGGAAAATATGTTTTAGCCTGGATTTCATTTCATCCATCGAATTAAATTTTTTTTCCATGCATTCTGATTTATTCCTGCATTTTTTCAAATTACATTTACATGATTTTCCATTTCTTTCAACAGCAAAGATTATTTTTTACAATTACTTTGCACCGATTGTGAATTTTTGAATTCATTTTTTGATGAAGAGCTGGTGTTTTTTATTCATAATATTTGATGAGTAGGTATATTATTCGTGTTATTTGGATACGAATTTCATAATTATTTTTCGTCATTCTTCAAACCTCCTCTTATTCCTTAGCTTTGTTTCGCATCAAGTTTGCACGCTTCGAGTTTCATTTCTATTTTATTTTTTACCAAAGTGAGGACTCTCTCCTTCACATCTAGAATCGTAAAGAATCCCATCTTACGCTATCACGTAGACACTATACACGCTCGGTAGAAGCTGAGTGGAAAAGTTTTATCGATTTCATCCACTTCCACATGTTTTTTCAGTTTTTCCACTCTTTTACGTTTTTTTTTTCTCTCCAAGTTCGTAAATTCGAAAATTAGAAAAGTAGAATGTAACAAGAAAAGAGATGAAAACGTGCAAATCAACCGGTGAACAATTAGGTGAAAACTTTGAGGTTTTAAATGGAATTGGAACCTCTTTAGCAATCGAAACAAGTAGTTCATAGGCTTCTATGTGGCAGGAGTTAATGTGGCAGGAGTGAATGTGGCAGCAGCTGAATGTTTAACAAAATATGTAATTATAACTCGCGTTTCTTTTCGTATCTTCCAATTTAATTGGTAATATGCTTCCGAATGGATCTCGAATCACTGTAATATCGTGTGATATTACAGACGAAAAAAACATTAAATTCGCTCCACCAGTCTGAATTTAGGTATTGAAAGTCAAATATCCACGAAACCTATCAGTCGATTTGCTTCATCCACAATACGGACCTTCATTATCATAAGAACAAACATCCTATCAAGTTTGAACTTTTTTTTCCTATTATTTCTGAAGTTATCGTGCTAATAGGTGAAAAATGGAAAATGGGCAATATCTCGAAAACTTTCAATGAACGGGTACACATATTATAATTGATCTGGATAGAAGACATCACGACGAATATTTTGAAAAAAAAAAAATTCAATCGGTTAGATAGTTTAGAAGATATTTGATAAAAACGATTTCCCGATAAATGGCTATATCTCAGGAACCTGTTGACCGATCCGGCTGAAAGTTGGCACAGAGTTGCATTTCAATGATACCAATTATCAGCCAAAATTTCAAATTTTTTCGAATAAATTTTATCCTTTAAGTATTGTATTTTCTAAAAAATGATCGACTAAAATTCAAATTATCACACACACACATACAGAGATTTTCTAAAAATATCATTTCTCCACGTTTCATACTATTCTACTTCATTCCCAGCCAAAATTGGAGAAAGTCGAATTCCGACGAAAACAATGCTTCCATTCGGAAGCAAAAAACGGTTGAAACAATGATAACAGTTGGGAATCAAACTTGATGGAGTTTTTGATTCAGCAATAGTGACAATACACTCTTGATCTTCAATTCAACTCTTCCATTTTTATTTTTCAATATTCAATAAATAATTTACATAGATTGTTATTATTAAGACGAATCATTTCAAATTATCCCCCCCCCCTCCCCCCCCCACTGTATAAAAATCGACAATCTTGAATTGAACACCACTTTTATCCGGTGTATGAGAACGACAAAGAAGCCACAAGTTCAAGTCTTTTAAAATCCCAGCTTTACAAAACAAATGCACCCTAAAATGGCTTTTTAAACTTTCACCCTCTCCCCGTTGAGCGGAAAAGAATACCTTGATCGTTATGAAGAACAGTTCCCCCATCCACAGTTCAGACATTCTGATCCTGGCAGTAACAGACTTGAAGCGAACGTTACATTTTTTCCCCTCCTCCGCAGTCTAACACCAGCACTTGTTGGATGTTTGTATTACAAAATGTCGAATATTTATGAGGAGATTTTCAAATAGCAATATTGTTCATAAGATTCATTATATATCTGAGTCACTTTTTTTGAGCGGTTTCACATATACTTTGGAGAAAGAAAAAGTACTTGAGACAATGCGAGATATTTTTATTGTTTGGATATGTCTTCTTGAGACTCATTCTCAGGGACACTTCAAGTGTTGGAGTAATTGCAGGGGTCAAAAAGCCTCTCCAGACACATTAGTTAAAGAGTTCAAAAATGAATAATAAACCTTGACATGTATAAAAGGATTAAATTTTCTCCTTGTCGATGGATTTTATGAGTCTTTACATATAGGTAGCACCAATAAACTGACAAGAAGAATTGAGATTATTTTCGATATAAAGATTTCTGATAGTCAATTGCATCAATATCTCTCTTTTTCATTTTCATTCTTATTCTTAAACATTCTCCATCTTTTCATCTCTTCAATTTTCATAAAAATTATTATATTATTAAATTATTCGGTTTTTTTTCTTTCAAACGGAAAAGGGTACCATTATTTCAAAGTTGTGTACAAGATTTTCAACTTTGAATAAGGGGAAACTAAAGCAGTTGATTTATGATATTTTCAAGATGAGAATCACCTGTAAAGTCGAGGTTTTAGGGTTTGTTCCCTCCTCATTGTTGATTCGTGCAGTGAAACGGCAATGCACACGCACACTTACGCAGGTAAGACCCCAGTGGGTCCGGTTATGAATGAAAACGATGAATGAAACAGCCCGAACGTGATCTACCTCTTTAGCACGCACGTCTTTATGCACCGGTCAACGAGCCTTTCTTGATTACGATGTAGAAACGAGTTTTTGTGAAGTAAACCAATTTCCGAAACTCCTTCTTCTTCATCTCGAAGTTGTTATAGTATCTCTTCATAATCTCATCCGAAAATTTGGAGAAAAAAGACTTGTTTTTTTCTTTTCCTAATATACCCATGTTATGATGGTAGATAAGATTTTTTGATGCAAAGTCACAATGAAATTTCGACCAGAGGGTTAATTTTTGAAATGAGAGACAATGAATTAAAAATTCTGGTTCAATTGCGGAGAATTTAGTTTTCTATTGTATCATTTAATATTCTATCATCGAGTTAAATTGATATGTTCTTGATTTAGAATAAAACTTGAGTACTTCAGAAATATTTACATCACTTTCACTCCAGTTTGATCATGTAGTTTTCTCACAATAGATTTCTTTTTTTTTCATTCTACATTTTTACGAAATGTCATGTGCGGAGAAACAACGAATTCTGTCGATAATAGACGGTAGATCTACTGAGCGTGACGATATTCGACACGCCTTCTCGACTTCTTCCTTATATCTTTTTGTATTTATATTTTTTGTGGTTTTTCTTTTCGCAACGGGTTTGTGCCATTTAACGGGAGCCACTGATTTTCCTCCTGTCATGTTGGAAATTTTTTTGCTTTATTGAAAAATTCAGAAGAAATCCATTATGATTTCGATTGATTGGAGAAGAATACAATTTTTCATTTTTTCAGGGAAAATGGGAATTGGAAAGGATTAACGAGTGAACATTGAAGGGACTATTGGGTGAGTGGGAAAAATGGGGGAGGAGGAATGGTAGTAGAATACATGCAGGGGACGTCTCCCTTTGACGAAGAAATCGTTGATTGAATGCATGATTGCTTCCGGTATTTATACGAAAATTTTTACGGGTCGACGTGTGATACTCGAATGGAATTATTCAATCGTCATGACGGGCGTTGACAGTAGTTTTCCACATTTTCATTATTCAGAGGACATGAGAAAAATTGAGATATAATCTCTACTCATCAAAATTGATGACTTCGAGAAGAAAAAAATGACTATATCGACAATGCGATAATTTGTTCGGGAATGTTCCGTTCACCTTTGAAAATAATCATTGGGAAATTTATGATTTATTTGGAAAAAAAGTCAAATGATTGTATTTCAAATAAGACTGAACAGAAGGATATATTGCTATATTGTTCATTGCGGGGCTTTCTCTATTACGGGCTCATGATTTTATGTTGAAATTCAAACAATTGAATTCAAGGATAATTTAGAGGGAAAATATGTGAAGGGAATTTAAATAGTACCTGATGTATTGGAATGTCACAATTTGAATAAATCTCGGAATGAAATTCAATTAAACGTGATTTCTCCCATATTACAGGAAATCATCTTATCGAGCGTGGTAGAACACTGTATTATCGACTAGTAGTTGCTCGGACGGACTGGATGAAAATAATTCTGCTTCTTGCCGCCCGGTGGCTACAAATCAGTATTTTGAGATTGCAACGAGGGATTTTTTTTTTCATTGGAATACTTGAATTGTTGACTTTTCTTACTTGTGGAATCGTGGTCATTGATTATTATTTCCTTCTCTATCTATGATCGAATTGAGAGAAAGGAAGTTATTTTTATGAAATGAGTGTGATGAAATTAAAAATTTAAGTGTTGCTGAATAATGCAAATGAAAGAGAACTACTTTGTCCTGCGCGATTCAATCAACTGGTTATTAAGAGAATGAAAAGTTGCGAGGACAGTAATTGTGTTAATTGAGTGCAGATAGGCCTCGTTGATGTCTCCTTTATTATACCGCAGGAGGCCTGCCACCAAGGCGTGTCGGAAAATCGCGTGTTCCCTCACTCTGACCACAATTTACTACATTGTCTTGAACTTATATTCGCTTTTATTCTTCTCCTTAAAACAAGATTCCCGAAGGATCGGCAGGAAATTGTTTAATCTTTTTTCCATCATTCCATTGAATGAACCAACTGGATTCACCTTTTTTCATATAAATATAATGACCATCATCAGGCAATGTCATCAAATTTTACATTAGAGTAATTCTGGTGTGGACTTTTCGGGACACTGTTTCGTGTTAAAGGATAGGGAACCAATGTTAAATTTAACACTGGCCCTCAGTGGTGTAGTTTTCCATTTTTTAAATATATATCCAACAGAGCAGGAGGATAGTTGGTGAAGAGTGAGAAACGGAAAAAAGACATTCGACAAAAGCTCTCGAGGACCTCGAGGCTTTTCTTATTAAGTTCACATTTTTTCGCAAAGTGGCACGGAGGGCGTCACGCGATCAGAATACCAATGAGACGACGACGTCTAGTTTGTCTCGCCAGGGGGTTGAGTTTGAGTCTAGAGGGTAGTAATAGGAGAGTAGTAAAATACACGGAAATATGTAGGAATATGATTTCAATTTTTCAATTCCAACTATATGAAACAATGTAGAGAAGAATGGGGTCACGTGATGTAAATTGGACGGACGTAAGAAAATCCGGTAATTGAGTAAACAAAACAAAGGATGAAATATTCATTTTTATTTTTTTTGGGAAAAAGGAAAAAGACCGATACGGCAGCTGGCGTTGTCTTGTCGAGGGCATTAATCATCAAAGTATCTGAATGACGTGGATTCCAATGTATTACCATATAAATGACATCATATTTCTGGTCAGGTTTCCCCAGTTTGTCGGACCACCCCCCACAGTTGATGTATAGAGGCCAGCATATTGGCGTTACCGTACTACAGCTACATCACCCCTATCCTTTCCGTTCATTCTACCCCCACTCTTCTCCTCTTCCTTCACCTTATTCAGTCTTCATTGAACTCGAATTTATTATAATTTATCAAGGGGAAATAGTATACTTTGAAAGTTTAGCAAGAGATTCGGTATCGTCCAACTTCTTTGATAATTCGACAAATAATTAAAAAAATTTATTCAATAATCGAGATCAATTACAGGCAAATTCGCAAAAGTCATGTGTACAACTTGGGTGAGAAAACGTAATTTTATGTGAACTGTAATGATTTCATATGTGTAATAATAATTCCATCAACTTTCCCATTTCTGATTTTCATCTTTTGTCATTTGTTCATTTCATTTTATCGTAAAACAAACATAAAAATTGATAAATAAATCGATTTGATGTTTCCACGGTGCCATAAAAAAAATCAATTTTCAATTTCTTGTCATCAAAATGCGACCATAGCAATGGAAAAAATTGAATATTCTTTATAATTTAGAGAGGAAAATTCATTTGAAATTTAATTTCAGGGACATGGAAAATCATTATTGATTGTAACATTGTATTTCACATATACATATGATATTAGCGCAATAAATTGAATTGAATATAAAGCAGGGTTTATGACAGATATCTTGGGTGATCTATCCAGAGAGATAGTCAAAGTTCATATGTGGGTTATTTTGCAATAATGAGATACAAAATTTTAATGAGAATTCGAAGTTTGAAGCTCTAGAAGTATTTCATGTCTTCCTTTATCGATAAACCTGAAATAACGAAATATTTCATAGAAAATATCAGAGAAGCAGTTTCAAGAAAGTGGTTGATTAATTCTACGATAATCGATAAAAATTTCATTGGTAGTTCATCTCTACTTTGTTTTTATCGAAAATCTGTTGAAAACTTTAATTTCCACAATTTTCGTTTTCAAACTTTGAGAAGAATTGCATCGGAAAGTACAGGGAATCATGTTTTACTGCTTTAAAATTCAAATAAAAAACTACACTCCAATTGCTTTGAAAAGGAATTTTACAGTGGCCACGGGCCAAAGACGATTTCACATTGAATTTTGCAAAAACGATACCGATGGTACAGTCGACTCTCCCTAAGTGTTCGCCTCCGGGGGTTTGAATTCTCAGAAAAAACACTTATGAAGCGATCCCACTGCGCCGTCGAAAGAGCGAGAACGCCAGAGAGTCAGACAGAGATGTGTGTACAGGCAATGGTGGGGGTAAGAGCCACTGGACGTCTTTTTCACTGTCACCACATGAACGTTTAACTCTTTCGCAATATCACAAATTCCCGTATCATGGTTCACTTCATCTATCACTCTCAATTTAACATCTAAATCCCACGATTTTAATGGTTTTTTTCCATTTGATTTTGCCATTTTTTCTTCCATGCTACCACTGTATTTACCCATATGCCCAGCTGTTCGGTAAACAGCACGTCACTGCGCACATTCGTGGCGCATCGGATAGAGAACGAGAGAGGTTTGAGAGAGAACGCGCTTGAAGGGGAGTGCCTATGGTGGGGGAATGATTCTCCTCTTGCGCTGGGGCAGTGAACACTTACGGATCGGACACTTAGGGAGAGTCCACTGTATGAAATTTTTTTATATTTATTTCCGGAATTCTTACGATTTCGCTTACCTTGACGTTAGTTCCTCAATGACTGGCAACGTTGGCAAGCTCATGGAACTTCAATTACTGCTCATTAAATGAGTTATCAGTATTAACTTCTGTATTGGGATTCTGAATGGATCTTGAATCACTTGACAGAAAATTATCAAAAGAATCGTATTTTCTATAGTTTTATCATCCGACGAGTAATTCTCATGTGAATGTGGATGATGCAATGAAAATGTAACAGTTCTCAAAGAAATGCGAATCTTTTGATAAAGTCGAGGATAAAGTACTGTATCTCGACAACTACTGGATCAATAAGGCCCAAACGTTGCACGAAATTGTAACTCGATAATGCTAATTTCTAGACGAAATTTCATATTTTTATTCCCGTTTGAATCCATATCATTGCGGAATTAGTGAATTAGTTTGTATTGTGAAAAGAGATAAGTGTAATAGAGGAGTGAGGAGGCGCTGTATCGCTAGAGATAAAAAATTGAGAGTTCGTCATAGACTAAATTTTAGAGACATTAGGTTTCAGAGGTTTGGAAGAAATGTTTTGTGAGATGAAAAGTGTTTATGTTATGTAGCAGGTTTATGTTGGTCGAGTTTGTGGGTGTTAGAGGTTTGAGAGTGCACTGGAAGAGTGCGGATGGTTGGTATGACGAAATGTAATGCCACCCTTGGAGAAAAAGGATGGATTGAGAGGGTATGAGTGTATATATGTTTGGGTGTGAGAACGAAAAGAGTCAGTTCTAATCGGATGGATGATGAGTGAAGATGTAAAGCGACGCGTATTTCAGCTCACTTACCCATGTTTTGTACTAGTTCGATTTTAATTCAAATATATCATTCCTCTATTCCGCTCAAATAAATAACTTGTTCCTCAAGACTGGAAATAGGCATCAAAACATAAAAATAGCAATATCTCAAAAACTGTTAACACATACCTATATCTCTATCCATTGAGGTAGAAGATATCGTGATGAATATTTTGAGAGGAGAAAATTAAAATTAGTTGGGTAGTATTCGAGATATTGAAGGAAATAGTTTTACCACCAAAGTTGAATGGCTCCGAAAGTCATCATGCGATTCTGACTATGCAAAATAACAATTTGTGATCTCATAATAGCTATATACTGTTTGAACTCTCTCTCTTGATTATTTTCCAAGTTATCATGTGTGCACCGTTTTTTGCCAAGAATAAGAAAATTTCAAATACTTCTCCAAAACTGGTAGAATACTTCCATCTAGTAGTAAAAAGGCCATATGAATAAATTTGGATTTGATCTATGATAAAACTGAATGGAGTAACCAAAATTAATCTGGATACGAGAGGCAGGGAGAAAATCAAAAAGATAACATACACCCAGAAAAAAAGATGGCTGAATCAAGTCGAAAATTGACCTACTTCAAACAGGATATCTATGGCTGAATTAAGCCGAATTTTCGACTTATTTCAAGTAGAAAATTGATTTGATTCAAAACAGAAAAGGTCAAGCCGGAAATCCTGCTTGATTCAAGTCTGAAAAATGGGTTGAAAGTCCGAATCCGACCCGAATCAAGTCGGAATCCGACCTGAATCAAGTCGAAATCCGACCTGAATCAAGCCGGACCCCGACCTGCTGTTCATCAAATCGACTTGATTCAAGTTGGAAATCCGACTCGATTCAAGTCGGGTCCCGACTTGATCCAAGTCGAATGAGGTCAGGTCGATTTCTCGACTTGATTCAGCCATCTTTTTTTCTGGGTTTAAATTAATTCAATTCAATCTAATCTAGTGACGGGTGCGAAGCAATCATCAATTATTCTCTATAGAGGGTTAGAAAATATAGAAGACGATGAGTAAAAACCGAATTCATGATCAAAGTAAGTTAAAATAATTACATTTCTGCGGCTAAAAAAACCACTAAAATGTACATGCACTCAGACTAAATATAAACATAATATAAAAACTCATGGCAAGTGGCGTAAGTTCGAAGCAGTGAGGTCTGGGTCTGGGTATATTTCAATTATTAGAGGGAATTACTCGTCGAGCGTTCATCATATTCCTCTGCACTTATATTCTCTGCCGCGTACGACCACGAAGAGAGATGCCTCTATAGACGTGGGGGCGAGAAACCCTTTCGCCCATTCCTGTCCCCCGTATCCTCTCTTCCAGCGGCCTGATCCCTCCCCTTCCTCTGCACCAGGGTATATGGGACCTTTTTTTTTACTTTTCAATATTTTTTTTCTTTCGTTCATTTTGCTTTCGATGCTGAGAAGAGGAAGGGAGAAAGGGGTCGAAGAAGAAGAAGAAGGTAGGCATTCTTATATATATGTGCAAGTCTGGGATGGAGATGATCCTACGAGGTTATGCTTGGGCATCATCAGAGCGGTGAGAAAATAGCCTTCAATTGTGATTACAGGGGGTCTCGTCGGCTTCTTTTCCCTTCTTCATCATTTCTTCTTTTTTCTTTCACATTTTTATTATTTTTTCAGGTGAAGAATTGAAAAAGACAGAAATGTTCTCCTAAGTCCTTTGCGACCTTTGATACTCACATTATATTCTTCGACCAATGATCCCACTTTTAAGGTAATACGTGACTGAAACGTACCGAGCATTTCACCAGATACATTCTATGTGATTCTGTCACTCAGCAAACTCTATGATGTTTTATGGGTTTTTTTTGACGTTTTGCTTATCCAGGCAGAGATACTGGTGGATTAGAGGTATTTTGATGCTTATTTTTTTATTTACTTTCATTCTGTCTTGGAGTTTTCTGGGTAATTTGGTAATGCAAGGCACTAGCTCTGGAAGCAAAGTTGGGAAGGATCAGGGTGACTTCATTACTGAATCACTCCCGTGAGAGTCATCGTGTCACGTCTTCCTTGGTTTTGTAGATGTTATACATGTTACTTTCCTACTGCCTCGTATCTTACTCTCAGGGTCTTGGTCGTAAAATTTTGTACAACGAAGTTAAATAAATAAATAATGAAGTTGAAATTTTGGTTAAATGCGTATTATGATATGAAATGTTTCTCACAGGGTATCAGTAACATTCTCTTTTTTAATTCTGATGACTATTGCGCAGAAAAAGCAATTTTTCATCAATTAATTCGACATAGTAAAATAATCAGGCAGTGAGAACGGAAGGTAGGGATTGAGCAAAATGCCGTTCTTGCATTTTTGTTCCCGAGAACGTAGAAGAACGAGAACGAAAGTGAGAACTCGCTGTCGGTAACGTTCTCTCAAAGAGCAAAAGTGGAAATGCGATGGCAAGAACGTTCTATTGAAGAAGCGCGTTCTCAAGAACGTTCTCAAGAATAATGGAAGTGGGGACCCAATCAATCAATTATTATTACAATTGAATTGTTAAAAAATTCGTAAATAAGCGCAGTATCTTCTGTTTCTCAATGCGTTTCGTTACTCTACAGCGTTGTCATTAAGCACTTATTGACGTGGATACGTCTATGGTTTCATTTTAAGGATGTTTAGAATTTCAATTGAGCAACTCGCGAAAGAAAGAAAAAAAAAAATTTCAAATAATTGATTCACGATATGAAATAATTCTTTTACTAATTTAGAAGTCATATAGTGGACTTTTTTCTCAACAAAAACTAAAATTATGGCAAAATTCAATGAATATAAACACATTTATGACTACAGTAGTAGTAGCGAATTTTTGATCGCGCAACGTCGCATTTATCGGCTGGTGGGGAGATTGTAACTGTTTATATAATTTTAATTTTAATAAATCTCCAATAATTTGGTTGATTGTCAATCCCCTCTGGATATTATTTATTCTTAAAATTATATTTATGATGATGATGACAGCTTACGGAATTTGTTGGGTTATGTTGTTCTTCTGACGGCCAAAAAGGATTCAACGTAACCTACATTACCGATATCACTCAGCTGTGCGTACGATGTTGTCGAGTCCCGCGACTCGTAATGGCGGCCAAAATTTTTCTCGTCAATTCAAAAGTGAAACGAAAATATCTCTCTTATATTGATGGGTAGCCCCATTTTTCGTGTGGGCAAAATATTGCCCGTTTCCCGGTGTAAGTCACTTGAAGTTTTTTTTCAAGATCATGAGTGTCTATCCTATCGCTTTTTTTCTTTTAAGCACACGCGGTCACGGTTCTCCCATAAGAGTAATGATACCCAGAACAGTTTTCAGAAATTAATTTCTCATTAGAATGCTTGGGTTGGGAGTTTGAGATTGCTATCAACTCGTGGCTTCGGTATTCAACTGTTATGTTAAGAAAAGTCGAAATTTCTTTGAATATTGTGAGTTTATGGTAAACATCCTTAAAGGGGGTGATTTTGTGAAAATTCGTCATTTAGTGACCCCTATGCACTACAAAAATTCGGATCTTATTTTAAGATGCATTTGTCCGATTTTTAAGATCGAAATGTCCCAATTTCTAAATACTCAAGTATGACTCAGTTTAAGATTGATTTTTCATCTTGAGGCTAAGATGCATTTAGGATTGTGACGTATTGGGATCGACCAATACGTCGATTTAGTTATTAATTAATGGAAAAGTTAAACAATAGCTGGGTGAGAGGAATGAGAAATGTGATTTCTCTTTCCTGCCATCCAGACTTTGGTCAGCAGTCCCACGGTGTCATTTGGACATCGTGGTAAGCAGTCCCACGATTTTTGCAAGTCCAGTTCAGGTGGCCTGAACTGTTTGACTGTCTTAGTTTGTGTCAATGATGGCATAAAAGAGTATTATTAGTGGAAAAAACCGTGAGACTGCTTAGCTCAGCAACTTGGAACTTTGGCGAGCTTTGGTGGGTCTCCTGGACTCACCAGAGACCAGAGTACGATAGGGAGCGGAGTCGCGAACATCTCCAGGCTCAGGCCTTCGGCCAAAAGACAATAATATCGAGTCCAAGTTCCGAGTCGAGCTAACATCTTAATTACGCGTATACCGACCCATTTACGAACATTGTCGTGTATTTTAACAACTATCGTGAATATACCATACTTTTACCGATTAATACGCGAGTGTTCAATAACACCTTAACCCTTCCGAGATCCTTCCATCCGACATCCGCCGAGTGAGCGAACCCCCCGTGAGCTCACCGCCGAAGTTAGCCGAGGCGGAGTGAATAAAGGGTTATAATTACTACAACGTAGAAAGGAAGCTTGAGAGAGTCCCTATAGCAATCACCAACAAGAGTATAATCCTCTAACCTTGAGTTTTACCTCCGGGTAAAACTCATAACGTCACAGGATCTTATTTTTTCTTTTTTTTTCTTTTAATTAATTTTTTAAAATGATTTATTAAATCTTTTTTCCTGTTCCTTTCTTTCGTTAATTTTATTCGGATTTTCTTTCTACCATGGAACAAATGTCAAAGGACAATTTTTTTTTTCATTTTTTTATAATCGAAGGACATAATTTTTTTATTGCTTTATTTAAAATCGAAGGACTAATATTTTTTTTTATCAAAGGACTAATAATTTTTTTTTTTTAATCAAAGAACTGTGACGTTATGAGTTTTACCTGGAGGTAAAACTCAAGGTTAAAGGATATTTCTCTTGGTTGGTGATAGCCTTGGGAACTCTAAAGCTCCCTTTCTACGTCGTAGTAATTATAACTCTTTATTCACTCCGCCTCGGCTAACTTCGGCGGTGAGCTCACGGGGGGTTCGCTCACTCGGCGGATGTCGGATGGAAGGATCTCGGAAGGGTTAAGGTGTTATTGAACACTCGCGTATTAATCGGTAAAAGTATGGTATATTCACGATAGTTGTTAAAATACACGACAATGTTTGTAAATGGGTCGGTGTACGCGTAATTAAGATGTTAGCTCGACTTGGAACTTGAACTCGCTATTATTGTCTTTTGGCCGAAGGCCTGAGCCTGGAGATGTTCGCGACTCCACTCCCTATCGTACTCTGGTCTCTGGTGAGTCCAGAAGATCCACCAAAGCTCACCAAAGTTCCAAGTTGTTGAGCTAAGTAGTCTCACCGTTTTTTTCCACTCTTTTGTGCCATCATTGACACAAACCAAGACAGTCAAACAGTTCAGGCCACCTTAACTGGACTTGCAAAAATCGTGGGACTGCTTACCACGATATCCAAATGACACCGTGGGACTGCTGACCAGTCTGGATGGCAGGAAAGAGAAATCACATTTCTCATTCCTCTCATCCAGCTATTGTTTAAATGTTCCATTAATTAATAACTAAATCGACGTATTGGTCGATCCCAATACGTCACAGAACTAATAATTTTTTTTTTCCTATTTGAAAACAAAGGACTATTTTTTTTTTTAAATTAAAGGACTATTTTTTTAACAGTAGCATGATGCCATGTGACTAATGTCAAAGGACTAATAATTTTTTTTTTTAAATCAAAGGACTAATAATTTCTTTTTGTTTTATTTAAAATCAAAGGACTAATTTTTTTTTTTATCAAAAGACTATTTTTTTCTTCAACAGTAGTATAATGCCATGTGACAAATGTCAGAGGACAATTTTTTTTTCTTTTTTTAAAATGAAGGGACTAATAATTTTTTAAGTTCTTTGATTAAAAAAAAATTATTAGTCTTTTGATTAGAAAAAGAAATTATTAGCCCTTTGAAAAAAAAAAAATATTAGTTCTTTGATTATTAAAAAAAAAAAAAAAATTGTCCTTCGATTTAAAAAAAATGAAAATGCTAACTCCTGCAGAAACTCCTGTGCACCAACCACGTATAACTGGGTACTCCAGCTCAAAGACTGCCTCTCTGGTCTCAACTGCATTGATCTCTGGGAGAATTTGTCCCCAGCTTGGTGGGAATCGCGGATACCTGAGATCCTGAACGAACTGAAGGCAAAGTAGAAATTTGATGACTATACAACATACTGCAACTCCTCTTCAATCAACTTAAAAGTCTTCCGACACCCCCTGGACAACTTCGAAGCGTTCTACTCAAAGAGGTGCCCCTTGAAATTTAAGAGAGTGAAATTCCAGATTAGAGCCTTCAGTGAACATACAAGAAGAGTGCTGATTGACGGAATTCTCTATGAAATAGACCCCAATCAAATTTGTGCTCTATGCAGCCTGCTATATTTATGTAATGAAGACCTAAACCACATACTGCTTTTCTGCCCCGTTTATAACTCACTTAGATTGCACTATTTACCTGCTTATGTTTCAGCCAATACCTGTCTATCTAAGTCAAGTCTCTCCGCACTTCTCAATAACAACGATTTCTCCAATATCAGGAATTTATACTGTTTTGTCAAGAGCTGCTTTCAACTTAGATCGTCAATGCTAAATAACTAAAGAGAACATGCCGAGTTCACTACTCAAAATGATTAAAAATAATTTGAAATTTTATAAAACTTTTCTGTTTACTCTCATTACTATTATTATTATATTTTTTCTCTACTTTTTGTTGTTTGAAACCTATGTTACGGTGATTATATATTACAAGTTACCGCTTAATTTCCTCTGTAAAACCACTTAAAAGCGGTCTCCCCTGTAAAAATGGTACCATGTACCAATCTACAGTAATAAATAATAATAAAATAATTATTAAAAAAAAAAAAAATATTAGTACTTCGATTTAAAAAAAATGAAAAAAAAAATTTTCCTTTGACATTTGTCACATGGCATTATACTACTGTTCAAAAAAAAAATTATTAGTCCTTTGATAATTACAAAAAAAAAAATCTTCCCTTGACATTGTCTCGTAACATTAGTGTCGCGATTCGGAGCTTTCGATATCTGTCTATTGTCATTTTTTCAAAAGAATACATATGTTATTGGATTAATTATTCAATTAATTTAATCAATTAATGTATGGATAAATGAAGAAACCACTAATTTCATTAATTAATGGATTTTAACTTCGATTGATTGACCAATGAACGGATTCATTAATTGATAAAATCAGTTTATCGTAAGACTCGGAAATAGTCTTACATTTCGGATCTTAATCGCCACGCGCATCTTACATTTGCAAAGTGTCTTACACCTCCTGTTCTTAAATCACTTTGAGAATCTTAAATTGAGACTCTATTTGGATCTTAAATTGAGGATCTTAAAATTTAAGATTCGAAACGAATCTTATTTCTATCTACGATCTATAAAGGATCTTAATTGCGTAAGAACATCATTATAAGATACCAAATAGATCTTATTTTAAGACTCATTATCGTTCTTAAGACGTTAGATCTTAGTTTAAGAACCCTCCTAAGATCCTACTTTTTGTAGTGATGGGTCCTCTGTTAAGTAACGCCATCTATCGGTAAAATACAGATGGATGGTAACGATTCAATCACAACCAATGATCGAATAATATGTGAATTAGCCTCAAAATTCGGGTTATTTACATGTCGTAAGTGATATTAACTCAATGGAATTTATTTCACTTCGATGACCTCTGAGAGTTCCCTAGAAAATTCATAAAAATTTTCAATAATCTATACGAGGAGGTAATCACTCCTGAAATTTGGTGTACAGATTGGATTGAAATCCTTTGAAATCTCATGAAATCTATTGAAATTTTTGAAATCCTAGAAATCACGAAATCTTGAGAAATCGCATGGAATCCAAGAAATCCCATGAAATTTTCTTGAAATCTCTGAAGTATCCTAGAAGAATTCATGAATTCCACGAAATCTCCTGGAATTCCATTTCGAGCTATCTTAAAAAATGAGGGGGAGGTAAATGAAGGGGCATGTGACGAGGACTTGTTTCAGTATTCTTTCAGAGGATTTTTTTATTATAACTAGCATTGTCCGCGGCCGCAAGCGGCCGCGTGTGCATGTCGATTCACATGAGAATGTTCATGAGAATTCGCCTGAAATTGCCCATGAGAAGTGCCCATGTCAGCTGTTCAGGAGAACGCCATGACAGTGCTGTCTTTTTTATTGTAGGATTCGGAGGGATTTCTCATCCCAGACGAGTACACTTCTAGTAGGTTATGTATCACTTTACTTAGGATTTAATAGGGGAGGGTATGGCAAAACGGACCGAAAATCAAAACGAATCATATTATTTTTTAAGGTTGTTGCCCCGAAGGAGTCAGTGTCAAAATTTTTGACGCTAAGCGCTGGTATCCCGCTAAACAGAGCGCCCGGGTTAGACCGAAAACTTTTACCAAAGTACAGTCCGACGCGCCTCACGCACACATGAATAGACGGTGCATTAATACGTGCGCATACAGCTAACGCTGAATGGTGTCGATCGTGGCAACCATGCGTAGTATCTCTCATGCATAGTCTGTCTCTCTCTTGGATGGCTTCGGTAGCTGCGTTGCTGCCGCGTCGAGTGTACTGAATTCAATGTTCCGCCCACTTAGGCAAAAAACACGACTTTGTCAAATTATTTCTCGGGTATGAAGCGATTTTTCGACTCGATTTTTTAACTTCCCGGGATAGGGAAGTATTGTAATCACCCCGAAAATCGAAATTCGATTTTTCATCATATGTCCACGTTTCAAGGTCACCACAACACTCCCCGCACAATTTTCAAGGTGGTGTGTGTGTGTGTGTGTGTGTGTGTGTGTGTGTGTGTGTGTGTGTGTGTGTGTGTGTGTGTGTGTGTGTGTGTGTGTGTGTGTGTGTGTGTGTGTGTGTGTGTGTGTGTGTGTGTGTGTGTGTGTGATAAATTGCAATTAATTAACAAAAATTACATGAAATTACATTAAAGATTCCTCTTGATATCGCGAACATTGAAAATAAGGCATTTGTTAATGAAAATGTCAGAAAATAGAGCCATAAATGGTATAGCGGTCTGACAGACCGTGAGGTACAGTGAACATGCGTTTTCGGAGGTGTACGGTGTAAAGGTTAAACTAATGGTTCGATTTGAGTTTTTTTTTTCTCAATCGATGTGTTTTCATGTAGCTTCGACCTGATTAGATTATGAACATGATCGCCTCAGCAGTTTTTGAGTTATTTCAGTAAAACTTGTAAAAAAATGACAAAAAATGACGTTTTTTTTACAAAATCGACAATTTCTCCGCGGAAAACAATAAAATTCAAGTGTTTTTCTTGCAATCGATTTGTCTTTGAGTAACTCGGAATTGAGTAAAATTCGGACAAAATCGTCTCAGCGGTTGTTGTGTTATTGAGTTATTTAAAAAGAGCAATTTTTTGAATCAACAAATTTTTTTGTCAACAAATTATCAATTTTTTTATTCGATCGATTCGATCAGATAAATTTCCCCCCCTCCCCTTCATCGCCATCTACCCAATCGGTCAATTAGTTCCTGAGATATAGCAATTTTTCAAAAATCATCACATGATTTTTTCTAATCTGAAGTTTGACGGATTATAAATATTGAAAATATTGGAAATTAGAGAAATTGAGTTTTGCAAATGAATGTTTTTCTTTTCTTTCATGATTCTGATTGGGTATTAGGTAAATTAATTCAGCAGTTGGTTACTTACTTGCATGAATTTTATGGTTTTTTGCGTTGAATTTAAACTGAAGAGAGTCTTGGTTGGGAAGTTATTGGTTCGACCCGCAAAGGGTCACACCATCACTACTCGTTATATTATGCTTCTCTTTGCTTTTCTACCAATTCTATTGGTAGTCAGCTTCCGGATGGATCTACAATGCATTCTGTTCGTACATTGATTGTCTGTATCTCAGGAACTGATCGACATATCGACCTCAAATTTTACATAGAAGTTGAATCCGACAATATCAAGTACTAGTCAAAATTTCAGATCCTTACTCCAACTCCTAGTCGTATTATAGTACGTATGAGCGAGTTTCGAGAATGAAAATAGAAAAACAGCAATATCTCAAAAACTTTCAATGAGGAGGTATATATATTTTGATTGCGCTAGGTAGGAGTTATCGTGACGAACATTTTGAAAAAAAAAAAATCAAATCGATTCAATAGGTTTTGAGATATTGAAGAAAATAGTTTTATACAAAAAGTTGAATATCTCCAAAACTAATGATCTGATTGTGCCCATATTAAATAGCGACCATTGTTATCATAGGGCCTAAAATCATACCAAGTTTAAAGTTTTTATCTCCAATATTTCTCAAGTTATCATGCGTACAAGGATTTGAGTGAAAATCTCCGTGGTCCGGCTGAATTTTTTAATGGAAATCGATAGATATTTTCATGACGAATATTTTGAAACAAAAAATCGGATCGGCCAAATTGTTCTCGAGATATTGAAGAAAAACGATTTTTCGATAAAGAGTGATATCTCAAGAACTAATCGACAGATCAAGCTGAAACTTGGACTGAAGTTTGACATAACTAATACCAACCATGCATCAAAATTTCAGATTTCAATCGATAACTTTTGTCGTTTTATTATTACAATTTCATAATAAAGATGATTTTCAACCGTTTTTAATTTAACATAATGATTAACTCCTCCATCAGGGCCATTCACGGTCATAAATTAGCAGAAAAAATTAATTACTTTCATTTTGCCAACGTTTCGAGCACTGTGTGTGCTCCTCATCAGGGCAATATTTATTTCTGTTGAAAAAAATTAATACAAAAAAAACAATTAATTATTGAGTATGCTATTACAGAAATCATTTTACAATATTCATTTTTTTAAAAAACCACCAAGTAAAAGATTCAAAACAAATATTATAATCAACAAACATAATTAAACGTCAGAAAAATAATAAACAAAGTCATTTCAACCTCAAAAAAGAATGTACGGAATTGGTCTCATTATAACGCGTTCAAACACTAAGTTCTAATGAGAAACATACGTAAAATAGGAAAAAACCATATGGTAAAAGAGCCGAACTATGTGATAAAAATTATAAGAATGAATAAATCTAATTTTCTGAGAAATTTTGTTAATTCAAAGTAACTAAATACCTGTAGCAATTCGTGCGATCCAGAAATGAAGTGACATAAGTTATCATTAGACCACGTGATCAACCACTAATGGCGCCAATTAGCATTCCTCTTTGAAAATTAGAATGACATTAACCACATCAGTTATTATATAAATTAATCAATCTATCATAAGAATTACCTATGTTTTTACAATCATTTATAAAATTCACAGTTCTATCATTGAATTTTTTAATGTAAAACATTTCCAAAATGTCCAAATTATCTTTACCAAGAGTAGTTCCTAAAATTCTTGATCTGTCAAAATTAAATTTATGTTTCGTGTTTTCAACATGAGCGGAAAGTCCTGTGCGATACGTTTTCGGTTTATCTTCACTATACCTATGAACTTGTACTCTGTCTTTAAAATATTTAACTGTCTGACCAATATATACTTTATCACAATTATTACAAGGTATTTGATAGACTACATGTGATTTCTTATTTATATCAATTTTATCTTTCGTTGTGCCAAACTTCCTCCCTAATTTATTTTTATTAGTTGAAATAACAGTAATATCAAACTCGGAACAACATGATTTAAGATTACCAGTCAATTCAGAGGAAAAAGGAACAATTAGAGTCTTTTTAAAATTAATTGGATTATTCGTGTTGCTAATATTGTCATTGTGAAGTAAAAGATGAAGTCTGTTACTAATTATGTCATTAATAAATTTAATCGGGTAGTCATTAAAAACAAGCAATTTTTCAATATAAGAGAAATTTGAATTCCAAAATCGTCTATCAGAAATTTTAACTATTCTATCAGTCAAATTAGTAATAATGTTCCTCTTTTGGTACATGGGATGCATTGAATTGTGATTAAGTATTCTCCCAGAATATGTAGGTTTTCTATACCAGTCAAAAATTAAAGTATCATCTTCTCTAATAATTAAAACATCAAGAAAAGGTAATCTATTATTTTGCTCAGTTTCATAAGTGAATTGAAGTCTAGGATGGAAACTGTTAAACTTATTTAATGTTTGTAATATCATATTTTCCGGAATGCATGTAACAATGTCATCTACATAACGGAAGAAGAAAGGCACAGGAAAATCAAGACTATGAATTACTGATCTTTCTAACTTATCCATTACAATGTCAGCACAAACAGGGGTACATTCTTTTTTGAGGTTGGAATGACTTTGTTTATTATTTTTCTGACGTTTAATTATTTTTGTTGATTGTAATATTTGTTTCGAATCTTTTACTTGGTGGTTTTTAAAAAAAATGAATATTGTAAAATGATTTCTGTAATAGCATACTCAATAATTAATTGTTTTTTTGTATTAATGTTTTTCAACAGAAATAAATATTGCCCTGATGAGGAGCACACACAGTGCTCGAAACGTTGGCAAAATGAAAGTAATTAATTTTTTCTGCTAATTTATGACCGTGAATGGCCCTGGTGGAGGAATTAATCATTATATCACAATTTCAGAAAAAAAACGAAAAATTTGCACATTGTTACATACATACACACGGACATGTTCTGAAAACACCATATCTTCGCGTTTCATAACATTCTAGATCATTTCCACACAAAATTAGAGAATGTGAAAATCTGGTAAAAATAAAGCTCCCATCCGGAAGCAAAAAAGAGAAACATAATATAATAATTATAATAATAAAATAATAATAGTACATAACGCATTTCTTTCAATGCTTAACACCAGCCGCATGGGTGACGGCCTACTTTTGTTTTCATCTATCCCGCTCGCTCATACGGACTATAATGACTGGATGAATTTTGTAAGTTGTTTTATTACATTTTATTTCACATGAAAAAATCCCAAGAAAAAATTGTATAATATCTAATAAATCTTATGAAAAAAATTGAAACATGATAAATTGTGCACCCTCGGGAAGCTCACTACCAATGGCGTTGGTAGAAAGAAGAGAAATAAAAATTATTATAATAAAATATTATAAGGACGTATTCCTTCCAATGCTTAGCACCTGTCGCATAGAAGCTGCGGCCTACTTGTTTCCGCTTAAAATGGGATGTTTGTTGGTATTGAGAGCAGAATTTCAGCAAAAGAATTGTAGATTAATCCGGAAGCTCACTATAGTATACCAATAGAATTGGTAGAAAAACAAGTAGGCGGTCACTGCCATGCGGCTGGTATTAAGCGGTCAAATAAATGCGGTATTATATTATGCTTATTTTTTTTCCTACCAATTTCATTGGTAGTTAGCTTCCGAACGGATCTAGAATTGATTCTGCCCAGAAAAAAAAATATAGAAACTTCATAAATTACATGTCCTCAAAGAAAATCCCACTGGAATAGAGAAAATTGGTGAAATAAATTGATGAATTACTCTTCAATCAGTTTTGAAGGGAAATTGAAAATGATTGAGTTCTGCTGAAATTTCCTACTTAATAGCATTTTCATCCCATTTGAGAGGGAAATAGAATAGAGTAATAATTATTTATTCAGTGAGCTGTCCCATCGTATTCGACGAAAATTTAAACTAGTGATGCGGCAGTTATACTCATATTGTTGGTCGCTCGTAAGCTCGCTCCCCTGGTCGGCGCGTTAGTATTAGTGGATTTGACTGGATGTGACCCGTTGAGCAGGTCGCAATAACAACTTCCCGGCTTGTTTTTCTAATGTTTCCTCACATTAAACCCCCCCCCCCCTTCCTCTCCAATTGAACCCGCTTACGCGTCAAGGTCAGCGCAAATAAGAGAAAAGAAAACGAGTAGACACATCGACCTGTCATCGCGTACAGAAGTGTAACCCGACAATAGCAAGTCCCAGCCCAAATTTCAGATCTTCACTCCAACTATTAGTCGTATCATAGTACCGTGAGGGTACCAGTTGCCGGACGGGACCGAGTTGTCGGATGGGGAAATAACTAGTCCGAGAACTAGGTGTCCGAGATCTGGGCCCTTGAATTAACATGGGAAAGGATAGGACGTCCGATAACTAGTGCCAGTTTACTTTTTCGTAAACATCTTCTTTTTTTCCTGTAATAAGCTAAAATATGGGTAAACAGTTATTGAATCACAGAGAAAAGACATTGATAAATATCTTCAATCCTTCATACACATGATTTATGCAAAAACGTTTTCATTATTGAACTTTCCGTTAAGATTTTTCCTTAACCGTGCGGTAACTGGGTCCCTCACGGTACATGTGAACGAGTTTCGAAAGAAAAAAACACAAAAACGGTAATATCTGGAAAACTTTCAATGGGAGGGTATATATATTTTGATTGCGATAAATAGGTGTCATCGCGATGAACATTTAAAAAAAAAAAAAATTGAATCGGTCCAGTAGTTTTCGAGTTCTTGAAGAAAATAGTTTGACACATAAAGTCGAATATCTCCGGAACTAATGATTCGATTGCGCTCATACAAAATACCAACCTTTATTACCATAAGACCTAAAACCATACCAAGTTTGAACTTTTCATCTCGAATATTTCTCAAGTTATCATGCATACAAGGATTTGCACAGAGAAATAAACAAAAATAGAAAAAGGGCAATAATTATGTCACCTCTACGTGGCCCAAAAGAGTTGTACTGATAAAATCGATAGATGTTTTCATGACAAATGTTTTGAAAAAAAAAAAATTCGATACCTCATATCGTTCTCGAGATATTGAAGAAAAACGATTTTTCGATAAATAGCGATATCTCTGGAAATAATGGACCGATCGAGCTGAAACTTGGCCTGAAGTTTGACCGAACAGATACCAATTATGAGTCAAAATTTCAGATTTTTATCAACAATTTTTGTCCTTTTATTGTCACGATTTTTAAAATGAAAACGAAAAATTTGCATACACACACACACACATACAGCCGTTTCATAAAAACATCATATCTTCACGTATCATAACATTATACATCATTTCCACACAAAATTAGAAAATGCGAAAATCTTGTGAAAATAAAGCTTCCGTCCGGAAGCAAAAGAGAAGCATAATATAATAGGCTGTGGCTATTGGCACCGAGCGTGTCACACGCGGCGAGTGTCACACGCAGCGAGATATTGGAATTTCCTGAGTGCCACACGCAACCCACTGTTGAACCTCTCAAAGTGCCACACGCAATCCACTGTTGAACCTCTTAGAGTGTCACACGCAATCCACTGTGGAACCTCTCAGCGTGTCACATGCAAACCAGTGTTGGACCTCTCAGAGTGTCACACGCAATCCACTGTTGAACCTCTCAGCGTGCCACACGCAACCCAATCTTGGACCTCTCAGAGTGTCACACTCAAGTCGATATTTAAGCTTTCAGCATGTCACACGCAACCTAGTGTTGGACCTCTCAGCGTGTCACACTCAAGTCAATATTGAAGCACTCAGCGTGCCACACGCAACCTAGTGTTAGACCTCTCAGCACGTCACACTCAAGTCGATATTTAAGCACTCAGCGTGTCACTCGCAACCTAGTGATGGACCTCTCAGCGTGTCATGCGCAACCCGGTGTTGGACTTCTCAGCGTGTCACACTCAAGTCGATATTTGAGCACTCAGCGTGTCACACTCAAGTCGATATTTAAGCACTCAGCGTGTCACTCGCAACCTAGTGATGGACCTCTCAGCGTGTCATGCGCAACCCGCTGTTGGACTTCTCAGCGTGTCACACTCAAGTCGATATTTGAGCACTCAGCGTGTCACACTCAAGTCGATATTTAAACACTCAGTGTGTCACACGCAACCTAGTGTTAGAGCTCTTAGCGTGTCTCACTTAAGTCAATATTTAAGCACTCAGCGTGTCACACGCAACCTAGGGTTAGACCTCTCAGCGTGTCACACTCAACTCGATCTTTAAACACTCAGCGTATTACACTCAAGTCGATATTTAAGTACTCAGCGTGTCACACGCAACCCAGCGTTGGACCTCTCAGCGTGTCACATGCAACCTAGTGTTAGACCTCTCAGCGTGTCACACGCAATAGAGTTTCATCAGAGTATTGGTGATCATTCGGATAGACTCGGCATCCGTTGAGAGTGAGCTCGCAAATTCACGTTGAGTGACGATTCCGCCATCGTTGTAAAGGAGATTCCACAATGAACGCAGCGCAGGATTAACGCAACATTTGCGATTGTCAAAATAATTGAAAAACAGTTGAATAATTGCTCTTGACAATTGCGAGCGTTGCGTTAATCCTGCGCTGCGTTCATGGTGAAATCTCCTTTAAATCGTATAATTCGCAAAACAATATATTGAGCACGTGTGAGAATTCACATTAAAAAGATCGCGGAATCGTCACTCAACGTGAATGTGCGAGGTCATTCTCAACGGATACAGAGTCTATCCGAATGATCACCAATACTCTGATCAAACTCTATTGCGTGTGACATCCGCCTGGGCAAATAAAGGGCGTATGTCACACAAGATATGTTCATTGCAACAAAGGCTAGAAAAATCAGACACATGCCGGCGTGGGATGCTCTATTGGCACCTGTGTCGGGGACAGATTATTTCACTGGGATATAGAGGCTGCGAAGCCCTCTTTGGAGGATATAGGGGATGAAGTTGCTGCCCCACGCACGAAATCATAACTAAAGCTAGCGTCACGGACACCAAACCGTGCAAAGTGGTACTATGAGGAAGGTCCTATAAGCCCCGGCACAAGCCGTGGGACCTTATTTGGGTTGGATTCGTAGGGGTGATGGTTGGGTCTACCCGGCAAGCTGCGCTTGTACGGGTTGCAATGCCATTCCAGCGGGCATGCTCGCCACATGTCCACTATGCTGGGATCGCGGGAAGTAGATTTTGGCTCAGCATATGGCCTTTGTGCTAGGTGGCTTACACATTAACTCTATTGCGTGTGACACACTGAGAGGTCCAACATCGGGTTGCACGTGACACGCTGAGTGCTTGAATATCGACTCGAGTGTGACACGCTGAGAGGTCTAACACTAGGTTGCGTGTGACACGCTGAGTGTTTAAATATCGACGTGAGTGTGACACGCTGAGAGGTCTAACACTAGGTTGCGTGTGACACGCTGAGTGCTTCAATATTGACTTGAGTGTGACACGCTGAGAGGTCCAACACTAGGTTGCGTGTGACATGCTGAAAGCTTAAATATCGACTTGTGTGTGACACGCTGAAAGGTCCAACATCGGGTTGCGTGTGACACGCTGGGTGGTCTAACACTAGGTTGCGTGTGACACGATGTCATCAGATTTTTCAGATTAATTTTCGCCAAAACAAAGTATAACGTGGAAATTTTTTTGATTGAATAATTTTGTATATAACAGTAGATACTAATAAAAGTATTTACGTCACTCGTGCCCGCCTTAACCTTGTTCTTTTCGGCCCTAGGGCCGCAAACTGCTACCTATCGCCCTAGGGCCTCTCAGAACTCGGTTGGACGGGCCTCGTAACAAAAAATAGCGTATGTTACACGGCCCGATAAGTATTTTTGTGACAAATGTCATAATCCGCGCCTTCGGCGCGGATTATGATCTCATTTGTGGTAACATAATCTACTATTTTGTCACTTGGGCCCACCCTAACCTCGTTCTTTGCAGCCCTAGGGCGATAGTAGCAGTTAGCGGCCCTAGGGCTGTTACCTATCGGCCTCGGGCTTCTCAGAACTCGGTTGGACGGGCCTCGTAACATAAAATAGCGTATGTTACACGGCCCGATAAGTATTTTTACGACAAATATGTCATAATCCACGCCGAAGGCCCTTGTAACATAATCTACTATTTCAGGAAGAAGATGCTGGGGAGTTTGCTGCACATGTTATGGAGGGGATCACTGCAGAGCTTGGCGAGGAGACGTTCGATCACCTCATATTCCGCAAGGAAAAGATATGGGGTAATTGCTGTCACTGCCTCTCTGCAGTGGGTGGCATGCAGCACAAAGGCGCCATATTATCTTTGTATGTTCCGGCAAGCCTTCGGGGCAGTCTGGTGCAGATGCTGTCTGCAGATTTTATCCATTCTGCAGACAGCATCGATTGCATTACTTGTGCTGCCTCATGCCGTACAACGAAGGTGATCGATGAGCTGCCCCGAATCCTCATCATTGAAATTTCGAGAAAAATGTGGGATTCGGAGACAAGGACGAGCACTTATAGCCGAACATCCATAGAATACCCGAAGATGATAAAGTTCACTAGCAAGACCGATAAAAATGAGAAAGTGGAGACTTTTTCATTAAAATCGATGGTGTTACACCACGGAGAGGAAAAAAAAATAGCCACTTCACGGCGATTTTTGAAAATTCCGGACAGTAAGTATTTTTATTTTTCGTTAATTATTTTTTCTCCTTTTTGCTTCCGAATGGAAGCATTGTAATCGTTCCATTTTGACATTTTCCAATTTTGCCGGAAACGTTCTGAAATGGTCTGAAACGTAAAAATACGAAGTTTGGCGAAAATGTCTGTATGTGGTCATGCTGACCAGTAGTCACTTTTTCGTATAGAACTGATATTAAAAAAAGATCTAACATAGTTTATAAAATTCCATGTAATAATTGTGACATGATGTACATAGGACAGACTACTAGATATTTTGAAGCAATAGAAAAAGAACATAAAAAAAGTGAAAGTAATCCAAAGGCGCTTCGTTCAGGGCTCTCAGCACATGTAGAAAGTACTAAACATAATTTTAATTTTGATAAGGTGAAAATTTTGAACACTTCTGATAGTAAAAATAAATTAGATATTTTAGAAATGTTTTATATAAAAAAACACAACAAAAAAACAGTAAATTTTATTAACGATTCTAATAAATTAGGGATTTCATATGATAGATTAATACATGAAAGCAAGTAAATAGATGTATAATGCTAATACTACGATGCGCTCTTGTTTTAACTTGATTAGAGTAGACTCTGTATGATTGTGACTAATGTTCAAACCAGTGACGTACCTAGTGATTTTTAGATTAATCTCAGTCTTCTCCATTGATTGCTGATAGCAACAGGTATTGGTTTTTCTCTTTTGGTTTTTTACTCACATAATTTCGAATGAATTAAAAAATTATTGTTAAATGCGTTAATTAGCTTTGAACAATAGTGTGCATAGATAAATTTAAATATTTGGATTTGATATGAAAGTTTGATGGTTGATATGAATAGATTTCATAGAGTTGAGGTTAGAATGACCTGTCATAACAGTACAAATTTATAATTTTGGCAAAGACACATGTTTTTATGATTAGTATATCAGGTTTCATAGTTTATTCATAGTCTGAATTGAAGTATTGATTTATTTGTGATAATAGATTATCTGAATAGTATGTTTTTGTTGATTTTTGTAATGATTGTGTTTAATAGATGGAATAAATTGCCCTGATGAGGAACAGATTTAGTGTTCGAAACGTCGGCATATGATTTGGAAAAAATCAAATAAAAAAAAAACATTAAATTTGGTCCACCAGTTTGAATTTCGGTATTGAAAGTTAAGTATCTTCGAAACCTATCAGTCGATTTGGTTCATCCATAATACGGACCTTCATTATCATAAGTACTAACATCCTACCAAGTTTGAACTTTTTTTTCCTGTGATTTCTGAAGTTATCGTGCTATTAGGTGAAAAATAGAAAATGGGCAATATCTCGAAAACTTTCAATGAACGGGTATACATATTATGATTGACCTGGATAGAAGACATCGAGACAAATATTTTAGAAAAAAAAAATCAATCGGTTAGATAGTTTAGAAGATATTTGAGAAAATAATTTTATATATAAAGTTGAATATCTTCGAAACCTCACAGTCGATTGGGCCCGTCCACAATACCGACCTTTATTTCCATAAAACCTAAAATCCCACCAAGTTTGAACTTTTTTTTACTGTTATTTCTGAAGGTATCGTGCGAACAAGGAATTTAGGTGAAAAATGGAAAATGGGCAATATCTCGAAAACTTTCCATGAACGGGTACACATATTATAATTGATCTGGATAGAAGACATCACGACGAATATTTTGAAAAAAAAAAATTCAATCGGTTAGATAGTTTAGAAGATATTTGAGAAAAACGATTTTCTGACAAATGGCTATATTTCAGGAACCTGTTGACCGATCCGGCTGAAATTTGGCACAGAGTTGCATCTCAATGATACCAATTATCAGCCAAAACTTCAGATTTTTTCAAATGAATTTTATCTTTTTAATGTTAATATTCCTGAATATTAAATGCGATTAAACATAATTGTCTAGATTGAATAGTGATAATGACACACAAGGAACATTCATTCATCAATAAATTCTGTCCAAGGGAAAAAATCTTAATTTCTTCCTCTTCCAAACAGGATTGTCTTAAGAATAATCAAATGATAATTTTGGGGTTCATTTGATCTTCAATTTGGGCATGAATTAGCACCTTGATTGAGTTGATTCATGCTCAGACATAAGTGGTGCTATTACCTGAAGTTAGAGGTAAATCACCCCCAAATATGAGGTATTTCACCACTTCGTGAAACATCCCGAAGGTAAGGGTAAAACACCCCAAAAAAAGCTGAAATACCCTTACCAAGAGTTGAAACAGCTATTGGAATCTGACCTATGGGCGGGGCCTAAATCAACATAGCAGATTTCAGTTAAAACTTTGTATTATTAGTAATGGGCAATATCTGGTTTTTTCGTTTTAAAATGCTTAGAATAAGTGAAATTTGTGATTTGGCTAAAACAAAACCTGGAAACAGGAATTTCCATGAGGGTGAACGTATCCTAAAAGTCGGTTTACTGATAAAATGTGGAAAAAATAATGATTCAAGTCCGGGCATAGTGAGCATCACAGCGTTCTGTTTACAAACGTCACATCTACGTGAACATCCTCATCAAATTGATGCTATTTTTACTAATAGTGGAGTCATTAAAAGTGTCGTGTGTACCTGCAAAGCAGGGCAAGGAGAAAGGTGCAAACATATCCTCGCAACTTTGATTTTCTGTAGTCGGTGAGTAAATAACCTCCAAATTTCTATTTCTCACCTACAACACATTATGTAAATATTTCTAATTGATTATAAACATGTTGTAGAATCGCTGTTGAAAAATTGGATGAATTGTCATGCACGGATAAAGCTTGCATCTGGAAGGATTCCTTCAAGGATACAGTTGTTGGCTATATCGAATTTCGTCCACTTCTTGAGTGCCAATGTTTCGCTAATAATAATGCAATGGATGCACCGATAGTGGATCCCCTTCAGCGAGAGAACATCAGAAGAATGGTTTTGGAGCAAATTCCCAACTCTGCATTCTCACGTCAAGTAAATGGGAAGCATATACCTGTCTCTATTCCTGAAAAAACTGATAAAACAATTGAAATCGAAATGGAGGCTCTGGAGGCTGTGTTTCTATACCAAAGAAGTGAATTAATGGAAATAATTGCAAAGATACCAGTGAATATTGCCAAAGAGTGCTGTGATCATAATTATATAAAATTGCATGGGGATTATGTAGAAATTTGTGTTGAGATAATGAAACATTACTCAGTGTGGCAAGAGGAACGTCAGTTCAGAATAACAGCTTCAAAATGTTACGAGCTTTTCACTTACACACGAAATAAGAGACCAGATTGGATAAAAAAGTGCAATTCCTACTTCACGATCAAAAATTTCAAGTCTCAATACACAGAGTATGGAAAGGAAAAGAAGAAAGAAGCTTTAGAAGTTTTTAAAAAGGTCACAGGATGGAAGGTTGTACAAACAGGGCTAGTGGTATGCAAACAGAATCCTTGGCTAGCTTGTTCTCCTGATGGGGTCATTTTTGCTGGTACCAAGCCCATTGGACTCCTAGAAATAAAATGTCCATTTAAAGGAAAAGATGTCAATGTCCTGGAAGCCATGAAACACGAGTTTGGCAAATGTCTAGTCAAAGTCGAAGGACAAGAGAATTCTTATGTCATGAGGAAGAAAAACAAGTACTACGGTCAAGTCCAGTTAGGAATGGCAGTTCGTAATGTCGCATTAGCCTTTTTTTTTATCTACGCAGTTTTGACAAGTCTTATTACAGTATAAGTGTTCAGTTTGATCGCGAATTTGTTATTGACATGTTGTCCAATTTAAAATCTTTATATTTTAATGTGATGCTGCATAGAATATGCCTGATAAGAGAAAAAGGAGAGAGAAATGAAGAGAATAATAATGGAGCTATGAATATTATGAAGTAAGATTGAGATAAAGTGCCAAAATGTTATTAATAAAAACAAAGAGAACGGTAAAATATGACCAAAACCCTCCAATTTGAGGAAAAACGATTGTTGTAATACTTTGAAGTCTGTCGTTTCTTAAACGTTGAAAATATCTTATGAAGAATGATTAAAAGTTGAAGTTAAATTATTTTTAAGTGGATTCTGGTCTACTAAATCCGAAGAAAATATCTTATATTTCATTCAATTATCATATTTAATGGATCTCAAAATATCGTACAATAAAAATATATAAAAAAAGATATCTACTAAGTGAAAAGTTATCAATAATAGTTATTATTTTCATTGGATTGTCACACGTTTTATAACTTTGATCATTCTGTAATAAAAAAATATTTAAAAAATTACTTGTATATTTTAACTTATACATAGACTGGAATTTAGTTTTTAATCGGTCATAAATTTGTCATCTGCTATTAGTGGTGAACCTAGGATCACAGTAGCGCAAACAACTGTAAAAATATGTTCCACGTATGGAATCAAGTTTTGTCACCCACAATTTTGAATGTCTTAATCCTCTGATTGGAGCGGTGCAATTTGACATCTTTTGCAATTTGACATGTAAAGAGAGCGTCTTCTCTGGAGAATTGTTTCTTTTCTCGTAAGAATGGAGGGCGATAGCATCTCCAGCCATTTTTGGCACATATTTCATCGATTGTGAATCCTCTGTCCACCATAACTCCATCACCTCACTCCAATAAACTTTTTATATTACTTTGCTCAAAAATGGCTTTATTACTAGCACGACCTCCATATGCTCTACTTATGTAAGAAATATTCCCAGCTGGCGTTACTCCAGTCATAAATTTCACTGTCTGAGATTTTTTATATGAGGAATGAGTAATTATCTGACAGCACAAATTTTGTGGATGTTGGGTGAAAATCTCTGTACAATCAATAACAACTCGGGTGTCTTCAAAGCCCTTAAAACATGTTGGTAAATTGTGGGAGATTATTTCTCCAGGTGGCCAGTCGATTATTCCTTTTAAGCACTCACTTAGTATTATTATCATGTCCAAAAACACTTTACGACACTGCTTGGGTTGATAGCATGGGAACAAAGCTGATGATAAGAAGCTGTATGATAAATTCTGCTTCAATTTGACATACGTCAATATAATCCTATCATGAATACTCAATTTAGAATTATGATGTCGAAATTTATCACCAAATGTAGCGGTCACAATATTCACAATTGTGTGTAGGATTCCAAATGATTCAAGACCAGTCAGTGTGCTCAATTCATTGTCACTCGTTATAAAATCAACAAATTTAGGCATCAAAAAAGCTGTTTCTACTTGGACTTCAACATTGCACTTTACAAGGGCCAAGGGAGGGTGCCAAAGTAGCGGTTCATCGTCCATACTGGTTGGATTTTCAGTGAGTAACGTCGATTCACTGTTTTCAATGTCCTGATCTGGTTGTTTTCGACTTGCCACCTGTTCCATTTTCTTCAAATTTCTTTTTTCTAAACGCTGATCACATTTTATTGCATACTCCATTTTTCGTTTGTTTATTCCTGCTAAATTACAAGAAGGTATGACATTTCTCTTCAATTTTCTCTTCTGAACTTCTAGATCTACAAATAATAAACATTTTGGAGCACTTATTTGTGGTTAGAGGTGAGGGGATAACGAACACAATATATTTACCTGGATAAAAATAATCGTCCTTCTTGAAATGTAGTGCACATATTTTAGAACCAGGGGATATTCGCTTCAATTTTAGTGCTCTTTTCCATGCTGTCAATTTATCAATATTTTCTACATTACCGAAAATATTTTTGATGTGAACAACACTCTTTCCAGCTTTTGGAAAAGAATGGAATGGAATATTATCACGATCGAAACGACTTTGACACCCAGGGACACAACAAGCACTTCTACTTTTTGATTTTTTCGGTAAATCAATGTTCAGAGACATAATTTTTTGGATAAACAACATTTTTTTATGCAAGCACGTATAGACTTGCTGTGAGGAGTGTTAATTCATACTGATTGTTTTTTTTGCCACCAGATGTCATATCTCCATAGGTCAGATCCCAATAGTGTTTTTTGTGTGATCCATGGAAAGATAAATAAAACGTTAGTGAATAATTTGAAAGAATATGACCAATTGAGATGCATCATACCTAGTGCATTAAATGAGATTGATTTAATCGAATTTGTGCAAATTGGAGGCACTCCACGGAGAAAAAAATACGGTAAAAATTCGGGTGTTAGCACGGTAAAATGGGTGCAATCGCCAAGCACCTGGAATTTTTCTGTCACTACAGTAATTTTTCATATATTTGTAGGAATTTTTCTCGTATTTATATGAATTTTTCTCATGTTTATAGGAATTTTTCCGGTGTTGCATAGGAAAATTCCAGGTGCTTGACGATTGCACCCATTTTACCGTGCTAGGACCCGAATTTTTACCGTATTTTTTTCTCCGTGTCGATTTAACATTAATATGGTACTTATTCTCACCCTCTTTGATAATCTTCCTGTATTTGGAAAGATATCGTATATAATACTTGACCCAAAGGATGTTAATCCTTATGAACAATTCATCTCCATTTATTCAACCCATGTGAGACCTGGTCGTGAAGGAAAAAAGTTTGTCACTCATCGCTATAGTTTTTGAGATTTACTATAAATTAATTATTCTATTAATTATCCTATTACGATAGTTTTCATAGCTATTCTGTTATTAAAATGATTTATACTTATTTTTTTATTCAATTATTATTCCTCATTCCCGAATTCCATCCCTTTGAAATTTTCCCTTGATTTAACAAATCCACTGTTCTAGATTCAAGGAATTTTTTTTTGAATTCAGAACATTTTACACTTGAATTAAGTGAATTTGGGACACTTGAATTTAGTGTTTTGAAACCTGAATTCTAGAACAAGTTTCACTTGAATTAAGTGAAAAATCAGTTATTTTAAGGGGTCTGCATAAGCTTGGGGCCCCAAAAACAGATTGATTTTCGATTTCTTTTCGCAACGAGAGTATTGCCATGATGAGGTTGAATTTTTTACACAGTGAAAAAACACTCTTGTAGAGTTGGATTTTTTTATTTTAATAGAAAAAAAATATTTATAAACAATAGTTATTATTATTCAAACGCAGGGCCTCCGTTGCGGCACGGCCGCTCGGTGGAGGGTGTTACAACCACTAAGGGTGATCTGAAAAAAAAAAAAATTATTATACTTCCAGTATAATGATAGAACTTTCGTATGGCCCGATGATTTTTCGAAATTTTGAAAATTACAAGAATGGCAGGCTTTGGAAAAAAAAAATCCATTTTCAACCGGAAAAAATTACTTGAAACATTTGTTATTAACAAATGAATCAACATAACAAAAAATCATCAGGCCATACGGAAGTTCTATCATCGTACTGGAAGTATAATTTTTTTTTTCCATATCACCCTTAGTGGTTGTAACACCCTCCACCGAGCGGGCGGAGGCCCTGCGTTTGAATAATAATAACTATTGTTTATAAATATTTTTTTTCCATTAAAATAAAAAAATCAAGGTCCGCAAGAGTGTCTGTTCACTGTGTGAAAAATTCAACCTCATCATGGCAATACTCTCGTTACGAAAAGAAATCGAAAATCAATCTGTTTTCGGTGCCCCAAGTTTATGCAGACCCCTTAAGGGAAACTCTAGTAAGTGCTCCAAATCCCTTAAAACAAGGGATTTTCCCTTGAATCAAGAAACGTTTTCTTTCTGTGCGATAATGATAGTAACGCATTTCTTCCAATGCTTAACACCAGCCGCATGGAAGCGACAGCCTACTTATTTTTAGTTGCATCAACTCATAAATTTTAAACCGCTTTGCATTTTTTTTTCCTGTGTCATCACCATTGAATAAATTTATTTAATTGTAAATTTTGAGCAGAAATTCCAAAGATCTTGAATCTATTAACCCTAGAGTGGTCGCGCTTTGCAACCTAATGACTTTGGTCGCCTCATGAGCGATTCGCCGGCCGTGCTATTTAGGCCAAAACGGTGCCTAATTCACTCTACACTGGTCGGGCGCGTTGAGTGAGTTTCGGCAAGGTCGCAAGACGAGCGATTTCATTTAACATAGGAAAAATCTTCTCAGCTCCTGGGATTAATTATATTATTCCACGAATTGCGTAAAATATGAGTTGAAAAAATATGATAATACGTTAAAGGTTCTAATTGACAAATTCAATTTTTTTCAGAATTTTTCACTTGAACTGCAGTCAGCGGAAAAAAAAATAAAAACGGCGCGACGCGCATAGGGTGATCAATCTAGGGTTAATTAGATTTTCGTACTCAAGAATCATTCGATTTTTGATTAATTGAACAAAAATTAAATTTTCAATGATGATAAGAATGTTTGAGGATTATAGAAAATAAATTTTCACTGCAGATTCAAAGTTATTGACATTTCCACATTCAAGAAATATGAAGATACTTGATTTGCGTCGATATTCAACATAAATTCATGAGTAATTTCATCTGAAAGCGAATTCAAAGTCAAAACATCTGAAATTGGTATGCAGCAGTCAATTAAAATTCAATGAGTGTTTAACAGCGTATTCTCAACATCAGCAATTTTTCGTCTTAACGTGTCCAAGAATAGTCTTCAATCATTTTCAGCCTCGACAACGTGAAATTGTCTCGCACGTACATTTGCACGTACACGTGCATTTACCGATACACACTATTGTACCATTCTCTAATGATGAGTCGATCATCTCACTTGTTTATAAAACCGAAGCGCCTTAATGTAATTAATTTTAAGGCGTGTTTCATGTGTATCGAAATCACTGATCACAAAAAATGTTCACTCTCATCGTTCGCTGTTATTATTCTCTCAAATAAATATTTGATTCCTTGATTTGCAGTTTTGTAATCAAGATTAATCTACATGCACCGCCCAGTTTGTGGTCGCATTGGATTCAGTTCTTTTGTGAAGCAATGAAGGAGAGTTAAGGGTGAGGGGAAGATAGAAGGTGGGACACCGTGATGATTGTGTACAGGTGGGCAAAGTGAGCGCACGCGCAGATATGAAGGTATATGGGTTTCTTATTCTTGCATGCCTCTTTCTCGTCTCACTCACTGGCTTAAATGCAAATTGGAAATTTTCTGCGGTCCCGCGAGATGCAGAGAAGCGCCTTTTGGTATGCGGACAGACACTTATGTCGATCTCCAGTGCCTTCATTCCTGTATTATAAATCTTATGGTTGGATTTGCCCATATTTGAATTCAACAAACAATTTAGAGAATGACTGTTTTGAATAACAGTTATTTCTAATTACTGAGGGACCAAGATATAATTAGCTTTTTACATGGCCAGTGTTTATCTCAATTTCAAAGTTTTGCCAAAAAGTTGAATAGTCAACCGGCATTATCCAGGGACATTACAAATTTGAGTTGTGTGAAAAATGATTCAGTAATCATGTAAGCAATAAAATTTTAGATTCAATTTTTTTAACTTCGCTCGAATAATTTTCATTGATTTGATAAGAAGATTCACAACGTTTAATACAGAATGACTATGAGAATTTAATGGTATACAGAACATTACTAAAAAAATTGTAAAGTTGCTATAAGAAGCATGCAGACATTAAATGTCGATAGAATTTCATTAATTCATTCCAGCTTGGAGTGTAAAATTATTGTTACTTTTACTTTGGTAAAATGTAAATGAAAATATCTGGATTAGACGAGATATTATCCGTCCTACTTTGAAACCAAAACGGAGTCAAATTAGTTGGATTAACGTAACGCATTAGGGTGCAGTTGAAACAAGAAACATTAGTGAAAACTTGGTGGTTAACTTTGAAGAACTCTACTAAAGCTTTTCGTTGCGGGTTTAACGAGGCGGGTTACCCATGTTAAATCCTCGTTTTTGTTCTTACTTTTGAAACCCACAACATCATATTACAGTTTACATTTATGCCCATGAATTATGTTCACTTTATTCCATTACAAAAACAAGACAAATAATAATAATTTTTAAATGATTCATAAGCGTATACTGCAGGATCGTTATTTACCAGAAATAAGGAAACTTCATTTTTCATCTTTCAATCATTAACAATATAAAATTGAAAATTTCAATAACCATTTCATAACATCTAATTCAAGACATATTTGATGCATTTAATTATCCTGTAATGTGGATTATATCTTATACCTCTGAATTTTTAGTTTTGGACAAGGAAATGACCAAATCAGTAACATATGCTCATTGATTTATTATTTGAGGTTGGAATCCAATCGATATACTTTTTTCTTCATCAAATTAGCAACTTACTATTAACCTTTTGATACCACTTATAACGAACCAAAGTCGATTGAAAATTAACCCACCGATGATGGAGGTATACTGATGATTTACGATCATTGTTTTGCAATTAATAACACAGCCTAGCGCCTCAGCTCAATGTATAATATCCTTGAGTGGATTGATGGAAAACAGAGCCAGTTAATCTCCCGTGAACTCAACCGGACGCGCACGAGTTCGTATGAGAGTTGAGGGGAAAAAGAATCAAACAGAAAAAATTAAAAGCTGGCAGGAGAAGAAGTGAGGATGATATTTGAGGCTGTAAGTTGAGCATTAGGATCACCCATCAGCTGCTTCAAAGGACGTTAAACGATGCCATTTGTAAAATCGTGACTGGTGTTCAATGGATATTAAAGGATGATTTATTCACGTGATTCACAACGCCTGGAAATGATATTCAATGATAATTTATCAATGATCGATTTCTCCATTTGTCTTTTCGCAATATTATCAGACATTTTGAGTATTTTTGGCCATTCATTGATGAATTAACAAGGTACCTTTCTAATCATTTCTTCAATTTATAGTCCATACGCTGGGGGTCAAAAGGTATGCAATTTGAAGGGTTTGAAGTCCCCGGTTGGACTTTGGTTTTTTTTATGTATTTCGGGTCGTAGAATCCAAATTTGATTGTTGGATTGCGCTAAATTGATGCAATAAAAAGTTATAAACAAATTAATTGTTTAAATGGGCATAGCTCTGTACTTTGTTATGTCAAGACAAATCAATTTCCGTTTGGTTCATCATAATACCTCAATAAACAAATAAGGGAGAGCAATTGTTTATTCGATTAATCTGCGCGCGCCCGTGCTGTACTCGTAGCGTGGTCCTGATGGACCTCCCCTCACACTTTTCAAGACTTTTTCATCATCATACCCCCCATTATTATTAAACTTATTAATTATTAGTAATGATTTAAAAGTCTTGAAAAGTGTTAGGGGAGGTCCATCGCGGACCACGCTACGAGTGTAGCACGGGCGTACACAGATTATTTGAATAAACAATTGCTCTACCTTATTTGTTTATTGAGGTATTATGATTAACCAAACAGAAATTGATTTGACTTGACATGAGAAATATTTTTTGTATCAACTTTTTTGCTGTCGAGTCCATGGGTACAGAGCTACTCACTCATTGGTCTTTATAGAATTGCTCGTCGTATTGTATAAAATCCAAGCGTAATGTAAACCCCAGAGGAATTGAAACACGTCCACTCATCGTTGGTGCGGGTTAAACTCACACGAGAAGGTGGCGATTCAATTCCGTGTTGTATCAAAAATTCCATACCAGCTTTCTATTCCCACGATTAACTTCCCGGAGTAACTTAAACTCGTCTCCCAGTTTTCTGCACTTTCTGTATGAATATCGTTGCCGTTGAATGGAAGGGTCGTGATTGTCAAAAAAAACCCTTCTCTAGAGTAAAAGTGGCGTATATCACAAATCGATGTTTTTTCGGCTTTTCATCGAATTTTCTGATCGAAAATCTGTTTTCAAAAAAATCAAAAAAATTGATGAAATGACGATATGTCAAATTTATTTTCTTACCTGGTAATTTCTGTTATCAACATCCTCCCTTGGATTCTTCTTTCAAAATTTATCATACAGTTTTGAATTTGTATTCAAACAGAAATCAATTACCATTATCTATTGATAAGAGTCTTCTGAATTTGTTCATTTTCTCTCTGCTGTTCTTTCCATTCAAAATGTTTAATGTTTTTATTAATGACCTGTCATAATCAATTACAAGGCCTCCTAACAGTCTTCCTGAAACACCCACATAGCTCTTATTTCCGTTGGTCACACTGTGGTATCCAATGGAAGACAGAGAGAACGAGAGAGCGAGAAAGGGAGGAAGGAAAGGGGGCCGAACCGCGCACACAGCAGCTATAATCGGTCGTTCAGAGGCGCCGAGAACGGGACGTGCCTGCAGGACTAAACTCGTAAAACTCATCTGTGGTCATCCGCCTCTACACTGATCGTTGTTTGTGCTAAGGCCATCGCTATTGAGTTACACTTATTCCTTATTTTTGAATTTCATTTTTCAATCTAACGATTGGGTATGTATATTCAACTCAACACATTGTTGTAATTTATTTTTTCTTTATATTCTTATTATTCATAATAGACTTGTTTAACTCTATAATAGTGGCCCTGGGAAACCGGTGTTTTGATTCATTCTTGTTTCAAGTTTTGCGCTCTTAAAATATATAACTTATTCCTCATTCGTGTCCCACTTTGCGTTAATAAAGAATACATATAACCCATACAGAAGGTCAGAAAAATTATAAATAAACGAGGAGGAACAAAAAATTTGTAAACGTATAAATTTAGCAGTCAGGGTTATTTTCACGGGAATTTCGTCGGCAAAGTGTGAAACGCAATAACGCATCCTCGGAAGTAACTCGAGAACGAGCGGTGTGGAAAAGGGGGAGGGGAGAAGAAAATAGCTAGGCTTTGAGTTGGTCGTGATGATGATGATGATGATGAAGAAGAAGGTGGGAAGATTGTATCTTTTGGGTTGAGGCTTGACGTCTGCGTTTAGCGGAATGTTTTTTAGTGGAGAAAGAGTTTGCTATTGAGATTCACATCTGATGAATTTAACTTCAATTTCATTAACTGAGAATCACATATATATATTTAGTTCTTTTTTACAAATATCATTTTTTTTTTACTCTGCCACTCGGTCAAGAAGAAAAATGTTTTAAACGTTGTATTGAAAAATTTCTCGATTGTTAATCAAGCCGAGGAGAAGTTAAAAAGATCAGCTGGGTATTTACCTTTACGGACTCGAAAATTGATATATATCACGTACGTTACCTTGTATTGTAAATTCACCCCTGTGTTATGCCATAGAAAAAAATGCGTGCATCCCTCAAAGCACAAGCCAACCGCAAGTTTATGATCCCATATACCACCCGAAACTTTACTTTTTTTATTACAAATAGCGAATTTCATTATTACAAATATAGTTCGCGAGTTTTATGCTTTCCCTACCACGTATTTGTATATTTCCACGTTCGCAGTTTTTCATTCACCTTTATGAGGGTTGTTTTTAACCGTGTGAGCAGTATTTCAGATAAGGCTTGAATGTACAAAACTTATTGAAAATTAAACTGCAGCATAAGTTCAATAAGCAATTTTACATTAATTGACTGATAGCAACAAAGTTAAGACCTTGAGAATTTCTCTCTGACTTGTCTCAATTCGTTTTCAGTATTTTTCATTATTTTTCATTATTATTTTTTTTTTCTTAATACACGCAAGGAGAGTTTATTTTTCAGGGAGATGCAAGGACTGAAGTATTTATTTTTTGAACGGGACACTTTACACGGTATACTATGAAGTTTATGGATTTTATAGGACAAGCAGGAACTCCAGTCCGAACCGAAGAAGGAATCTTTTGATCTTTTGATCAGGATAATTCTCGATATTAGTTTACAACAATTTTTACTGAAAAAATGGATAGTCCAGACCAGGATTTGAATCCAGGACCTTTCAATTGTGCATCGAGTGCTCTCCCAACTGAGCTATCCGGCTCCTAAATAGGTATTCCAAGAACGAAATTATTGGTGATGATTTTGACATTCATGTCTCATGAATGAATTTCCTTAGTCATGCACATTTGTTGCATGAAGTACTTTCATATCCATGAGTTTCGAAGTTATCAACGACTATAATGACGATATCCAATATTGATAAATTATCTACTCCTACTACCAATCAGTTTATAAATTTTAGAATTCATCTCAGCCGGTCACATATATGTTCATGAAGAAAGCAATTATCCATAGCTTCTCAATCTATTATTGCATCACGATTTAGTAATACCGAGTCATTTTCAATGTCAATATTGCAAATTATAAAATTATTCTCAAAAGAAGTGAAAAGACAGTTTTGACATGAATTCAATAAGAAGCACCATGTACGCTGTTCTTTCTTCATCCTCTTTTCGCTCCAAGTTCATAGCGGCCACAGTCAACAAACATCGGTAGAAACTCGCTCCGGGGGAGAACGCGAAACAGAAGGACTGGACGAACGAGGTAAGGAAGGAAAGAGTGAGCCTCTTTGTACAAAAAAAAAAAGATGGACTCGAGAGTTCATTATACTTGGAACGAAAAAGAAGGTGCAAAACGACTGAAACGCATGAATTTTACAGCACTGATGTAGACACATGATAATCGTAGCTTTTCATTCCTTTTTAAGAAATCTGATACTTCTGTCGACAAAATGATGCAAGCAAAATCAAGAAAAAAATTAACTATTACTCGGAATATCGAAAGTCATGTAATACCATTTTTTTTTAACTAGAGAGAAAATTTTCTATATTCAGGAGAAAAAAAAATAATTGAAATAATTGACAATTCAAGTGTCCGAGAGATGAAAAACAATGATTCTGTAATTTGATGAAATAATGCAGTAAAAGTATTTTAGTGATCATCATGGGAGTACCTATAAACTACCATTTCTTCATTTGCTGGAACGTTCTCAAGTGCCCTCAGAGACTACAAATATTGGTCTCTGGATGGACTTGAATGGGGGACATACGACGCGTTCGTTGAACGACTCCCGACAGAAACTTGCGTCAGAAGAAAATACGAAGAAAAAAAAGCCAAGTGACCACTCACTGTATTAAATGAAACAATTTCATTAAATTGTTGATCAATGCTTTTTTGAAATGTTCCTTACATTCTTACAGTCATATTGTTCCTTTCCTGGAATATTACTCGGTTATTTTTTTGTTGATACTCACTTTCCTCTTTTATCACAACAGTTTCATCATCTTTATTATTTTTTTTTTACTGCTCTTTTCTCACTGACAAGAAGATCCGCAGGATCTCCAGCCGAAAAATACTTTTTGGACGTTCGTCTTCTTCTTGAGAGATCTCGTGTGTCTTCAGAGACTCTTTCGCAGAACTGCGCGGTTCTTCCACCTTGATCTCTCCTTGTTTTTTCTAAACTTGGAGACGAAAAAAATTGTATGAGTTATAAAAGAAAAAAAAAGAAAATAGAGAACAAATTTGTCTGGAATAACCCTAACAACTTAATTCGATCAATTAATTTCTCAATGTTTTTTAAAATTCATTGACTTGCGGCGCAACGAGGAGTAACTGGTGGAATTTGAATTATTGAGAGATTCAATACGAGAGCATGTAATTACAAACTACAAAGTGATTCTCAACTGCGAGAAAATTGAAAGTAAAAAACTACAGAAAAAGAAAAGGTTAAAAAAAATCGAAATATGAGAAGTTAATGCGAAACTCCAGCATACACCAAACGTTTTTATTTTTATTTTACTTCTCTTCTTTCACATACTCATAAATCTAGAGGCAAATAATTGCTCGGTTGGTGCCTACCTTGCGCGCGTACTTTCCGATCGGTTGGGTGTTGATTTAGCGCTGCGTTCAAAGGTCGGATGTTAGCATCTCTCGCAACTATGCGTTTGCCTCCACTCTTTTCTACCCTCAGTTGAACAGCAAAAAATTGTATCTACCAGCAGACAGTTTTCTAACGATTCTCTCAATATGTTTTATGATGAGAATGGTCATCCAAGACAAAACGTGATAAAATGATGGTTGATACTCACATCACATTATAGGAGAAAATATTGTATAATACATTGTTGATTTGGAAAAGCTATGAGAGATAAAAATCTATTTCATTTTTCCAATAGCAACAAGAAATCGTCCCTTCCGAAATCATGAATCAGTACAAAAATACGGCCAGTTAAAAAAACCAAATTATTCGAAGAAAAAAATTGTAGCTAATTTATTTAAACGTTCCACTACGTAAATTGGAATTGAAATTCCTCGAAGAGAACGCGATTGATAGAGATGATTCATCAACAATCATCCATCTGTGAGAGGATGTGTCATTATTTATGTCTCAATGTGTATCAATCAGTTGTATACTGATGGCTCATTATGCATCCAATGTTACACGTCATGAAATTTTATTTTTTATCTCATCATCAGACAACGACTCAATTCACGTATTTCAATTAATCAATTCCCAACCCGCAGGAGCACAATGATTCAGATCGAGATTCAGACTTAATAATGCAATAATGCAAGAATGACGAATCTATATACATGTATATCTTGATAGTCGTGAAAAAAAAAATACAAAATGAGAAAAATATAAGCTTGTTGAAAAAAGAAACTTTTCACGACATTTTTATGACTCTTTTGTTTTTTGCCTTTTCTCTCAAGCAAATTAAAGAATCGTCCCCAGTCCCAGTTTTTATGTGTTTCCAGGGACACACGGTGAGAGTTCTAAATCTTTAATAAGCCGTCGTCTGTCAAACGAATGGCAATGAACTAAAAAGAATGAATTAATGAAAAATTGAAAGTACAGAATAAAAAATATTACTGGGCAAATTGATATTTACTGATGAAAACAGTTTGTACATCGGATTTTACAGTCGTTAATCCATGTGACGCTAATAGGACTGGACTCTCTTGCCACCGTCGGACAGAACAAATTATTTCCTTGATAGTGTGACTGAAAGCCTAATTGACCAATCATCCTAAAATTAATTTTAAATTATCTGTGTGCTTGAGACATCACACCTTGAACCAACTCAATAGACATTCTTCCATTTTCCTAGCTGAACTAGGGAAAAATAATGAATTCCATCCCCGAGAGAATATTCCTGATTCTCTATGAACAATTAACGCGAATGTAGAATGTTTTACAATTTTCAAAAAAGTATAAACTCTAATTTATTGCTCAATATCCACTGATTCGAGTCAATGATTAATTCGTTCAAAGTGACTGTAATTATAGCATCAAAGAGAATAGATCAATGAAAATAGGAAAAAGGTCTAATTGTAATAATTTTGAAATGACTCTCGAGATGTGCTTACGAATCAGGAAAACCGATTAAGACCCTAATCGTAAGATCTTTAGGCGCATGATTATATTCTAGTATGGCCATTCAAGGAAATGAAAGTAACAGAGAAGGCCAAAGGATTTAATCCAAACCAAGAATGTTGAAGTGAGATGAATACACAGGTCCCAGGCTGACTGATTCATCAGTCGGGAGTTTATGTATACAGTATATACGTGGAGTGCACGAGCCCTTCGGGGCCGCAGTTTTAGGGTCGACATCAGTATGAGTAGAAGGAGAGGGTTTAGAGACTGGACGGCCCCCTCTTATTGCTCCCCGAGTGGCCGCAAAACGAAGTTTGATCAAATTCTACTGCGCCGGCATAAAACTGACCGGTTGGTGTTGTATATATACAGCAAACAGTTACTTTTCCACTGGATGTGCCTCCATTGGCGTTTATGCTTCTCGGTAAGGGAGGGTGGGCACTCATTTTATGTGGCCAAAGGATAAATGATTCATCCAAAAGTGCTAGACGCCACACCATTCGTCGGATAAAGGTGTATCGAAGGTACACCACCATTGATCCCTCATGTATTTTTCACGGAGATATAGAAAATAATATGATCTATATACAATGTTAATAAGATTACAATACAAACCTATAAAAAGAAAATTAAGATGGGAAAATCATTAGTGAAAGAAGAGGGGAGGAATCGTTATCTGAGGAATGTTCTTTTTATGACATCACATCTGGGATCAGAAGGATAACGATAGTTTACGTTGCGGCTAAACTGCTGCCCCAGCATGAGTGAATGTATATAGTAGGGCTTTTAGTATGGCTCCTTAGGGATACCCCAGAGCCTCTCATTTACCCGCTAATTGTCCCAGATTCGTCACTCAATGATAAGCAAATTTAGTTATTACAACACAGCCAACACTATCAAGATCTTGAGATGCTGATACTTTCCAACTGTTTGTTCTCCTCTAATATAAATTACAGAAATAATAGTAATTAAAATTAAGGAGATCATGTGTTGTTTTATTAAAATAACTTTGTTTCCAAAAATAGAGTCTATAAAGCAAAACTCCCAATGATATCCCCCATACAGCTTTATGACTCGATTCATGTGGATATTGTTTTCAATAAAGTAAAGCATCAATCAGACTTTTGTTTGACTGTATAGAAGACATAAGAATGGTAAAATACAAGTGGTTGGTCAGAATGGGCACGCAGGATGTCCAGAATGCGGTGAACTCCTGAACCATACTGGGAAAGCTGGGATTACCGTAGTGACCATCCTCTTTGCATAACGACGTCTACGGGTTCTGGGCGCTTTCACCCCTCGAATGCAGGCCCATCGACATTTCAACTTACCCCTCACTCCCCCATTCTCAACCACCAACTGCGGAGTCATTCGACCAGACTATAATGAAGACACCCAACCTATAGAAACTCCTTTTCACGGCCGGATCATTCGCTTTGAAACAATTTTTTCATACATAGGAATGGACCACTTTTTTTCAACAGCAGGCAAATATAACTATTTGTTTTGATTATTCAGCCTTTTTCTTCAATTTTTTTTTTTTGTTTTCCACAAATCAATCAAAATTTTTGCTTTCATCACTCACACAACAGGTCGATTTGGCTGTCAAAGAAGAGTGTTTGATAATTTATCATGCAAATGAAATTGGGAGTAGCAAGTGGTAAGACAACAGTGGATAATTTTGCTCAACATTAATTGGATGAAGAAAGGCCATGAAATCCCATAGTAGGGGGGGGGGGGGGGGGATAAAGTAGAATATCCTTCTTCTTCGAAAGCCACCACCTTTCACCCTCCACTCCGAAGTTTAATTACGTTGAATAGGGAGGGATGATGGTGTTGGCCGTGTCGCAATAACCAGGAGACACTTTCTGTATCATGTACGATTATTCGACCCCGGTTATGAGATACAGATTGAGTAAATAAGGGTAGATGGATGTGCGGTGCGGAGAGGACGAGTGTCTCTGTAGAGAAGATGATTGTCTCAACAGAATAAATATAATCATCATCTTCAATCACTTAGGATATGGTGAAGCTGATACAAGTTGGATAAGCAGATGATTTTTCTGAAATTATTCACCAAAAAAAAGGAAAATATATGACTTCGCAAGATTGATTGAAAAAAATTTGCAATGCTGTAAGAATGGCTCATCTTGAATATACATCCCTGAGATGGCGCTTGATGAAATATAACTGATCATTAATCAGTGGAATGAGGAAAACCCGTTCGCACAGCAATCTTGTAAAACATTATTCTGGCTAAACTGTCGTAAACGGGAGGAAATGAAAAGAGCTGCTTAATAGCTTATGTATGCAAATTCCATGAGGAGCAGCAGATTGGTGAGAGCACCTATAGAAAGTCGTGAAGGGGGTATATGTATAGTTTGAGAGTTTTCAAGCTAGCAAATGGGGTGGACTGGAGCGGGTGGTGATGTTAAGTGAGGGGTGGTGCTCCCTCAGTTGGCTCTCATCTCCGCTTTTGGAGCCTTTTCTTGGGTCATCCGAGTAGTTGATTACGATTATTGAGGAGGGATATTTAAAAAATTTTATGATATGAGTAAACGATGCTATTGTATTAAGCAACAATTGGTCGGAGAGCAGCTGCTGTAGTGTGAAAAAAGATAAAAAAAATATTAGCTTTAATGTTCGTCATCTCTTTTGTGTATTAATTTCAGCAGCAAAGTTGTAAAACGAAATAAGTCTATTTTTTACTACTTTGACTCCTGTTTTTTCATGAATATATTGGAATCTAATTATGATAGTGGAATAAGGTCTACTTCCTCTGATTGGAGTATATTTTACAATAAATATGAATTTCGACTGCATATTCACGCGAGAATGATTTCACAAGATGTGGCAGTTTGATTGCCAGTATTGCAAGGATAGTTCCTTAAAAATGTGGGATGAGTGATGATTGAAGGGAGATGGTAGTTATAATTGACTGAAGAGAACTTGCGTGGGACGAAACCATGAATATTCATTCAATCATCTTGTAGTCTAAGATAAGATAGTGATAATCATCGTAATTTTTCGTTATAATATTCATTCGATTACCTGAAACTGGTGATATGATATCCATTTTTAGTGAAACCTATTAAAATGAGTGAACGATTTCGTGTTGTAATGGGCATAAATATAGGTATAGCGTTGAAACTTGTGAACGAAAAAAGTGATTATTGAATATGTAGTGATTCTGGGAAAAAAAAGATCAAAAAGAAATTGTAAGGCAAGAAGTATATTAGCGTGCTGTAAGCTTTTTCTGAGGAGGGTAATATCGCAATATCCGTGTGAGTTCAGTTATTGATTTACATTGGTATATACGATTGAAAGTATCATAATAGCATCGAGGGTCTGTTACACGCTACGTGAGCACACTGAAAATGTGATATTGAGAATTTTCAGTGTTGAGCAGGCGTTTTAACAATTAACATTCATGCTGATCATTCAATCATATTGTATCAGTTATCGAAAAAAAGATTTTAATCTGTAATATGTATGTCATCACGCAATCATAACGAGGGAATTTTTTTTTATAATACCTACATTTCTGATGCAGAAAAAGAATTTTTTCTTCTTTGAAGAAGAGAATTCGAAAACGCGGCGATGTATTGATGAAATTTTGATGAGAGCAAGTTTATCAATATTTTAACGAATTTGTCTGTGTATTGACTTATTTATGGTTGTTTGCTTATGAATAACGCAATAAAGTTTTCTGCTCCACCAGAACCAGAGGTCATCTCTCTTCTAGAAGGAAAAATTGACTCAGCATAATATTTTTTATTATATCAGTATAAGTTCTATATTCAATGAATTACCTAAGCACACAATATCTCCAAAAAAAAAAGTGAGGAGACATTATGTACTTAACATGAAATTACAAGTTGAAGAAAAAAATAGTATTATAGTGATTTTAAAAGTGTGCAATATTTTTGTTTTTAAGGGGGTGTGGAGAAAATAAACAGTAAATTTTATCCAGCGTTTAATTAATACAGTACACCCTCCGGATGCCAAAGAGGATGTTCAGTGTCTTTCTTTTTTTTAGTAGCTTTAAGAAAGAGACAGAGATATTTGGAGGTAGTGGAGAAAAAATAAAAGAAAAACTCCGGACTTTTTCGGGGAGTAATTAAAAATGTTGTGTTAAATACGGGTATGACGGGGGTGAAAAAGAAGGCGGAAAAAAAGAGGGGGTTCTTTAATTCGCGCTCGACTTCATATTTATGCCCTGACGTGCGATAATCCAGCCTCTTGTGAGCCACGCCTCAAGATTCTATAATTACTCGTTTAATTACCAAACCTGATGTACGACCATGATAGGGCACTTTAATTAATTGATCCGAATATGCCATTTTATCTTCCTACTATACTCGATAATGTGAAACGATTTAATTTCAAAGTGTTATCATGCGAAAAAATGTTTCCAAAATATAATGACATACTCTCAGTTGAATATATTGATGCTTACACGTTTAAGATAAAATTAATAATTTTTCCATAGAATTTATCAAATGAATATTTAAAATAATTTGAGTTTATTTTCCAGTTGAATTCATTCCTCTTGCCAAGACAAAATATAATGAATGGAGTTTTCAACTATAGAAAAACGAAGAATTTCCTTGCATTAGCATGTCCATGTACCGCATTTCCTTATCAATGGCCATGGGATCCGTGGCACGCCAATGCCAAAAAAAGAATAAAGGCAAGAAAGGAATTCCCCTCTTATTCTGCTCGCACACTCTCCCGCGACCACCCCCCACCCTCTCTCTCTCTCTCTCTCTCTCTCTCTCTCTCTCTCTCTCTCTCTCTCTCTCTCTCTCTCTCTCTCTCTCTCTCTCTCTCTCTCTCTCTCTCTCTCTCTCTCTCTCTCTCTCTCTCTCTCTCTCTCTCTCTCTCTCTCTCTCTCTCTCTCTCTCTCTCTCTCACACCGCACTTATATACGTCAGACGTCTTTTCTTTTCTTCTGCATTTGTCTTGGCCATTTCTCACGTCCTGTATTCTCCAGCTACCGAAAATTAATTCACTACTGAAGTTTTCAACGTGACTCTTTGTTTATCGCTTTTCATTCTTTCTCGTCACTTTGTTTCGTAATTTTTTTCTCGACATGTTTGGGGAAGAATGAGGCAATAGAAATTATACATGGAATAATCAAAGTGGAAAAGGAATCTATAATTATGAATATTTTTTTTTTTAATGCGAGAACCTGTGAAAGCATTATGGAAAAATTGATTGTCCACTGTATCTTCATTGTAGGGTAGAGAATTACCGACAGTTTTTTTTTATGATGTCTCTAGAGCATAAATTGTGGTTCACGTCTTCAATATGCTTCGAATCCGTGTATTTTAATAACCATTAATCTTTTTCACCCAAGGAGTTTTCCCCAATTGCGCCCGAAGCGGTGAACCATGAAGACGACAGTCGATAAGACTTACGACTGTGTCTCAGTGTTTTCCAAATAAGCCAAACACCAGTGAGACTGTATACACGCGGAGATTGGCCCACGGGGCTGCTACAGTGATAAACTAAAACGCAGCACAGTTTAGGGTCATCAATTTATTTCCCCCCTCCAGGGGATTCATCAGATATTTGCATATTACAGCGATTCACCCATTTTTTTTTTGTCACCAGCCGAATATGGGAAGAAAATTGAGTAAAAATTCCACTAATATTGTATGAATTTTTAATTCCATGTCTGATCAACGAAAAATTACTTATCTGCTACTACTTTGATTGTCCTGGGAATGCGGCGTCTCAATTAAAGTGGTTTTAATATATGCATCGAGTTCGTGTCTTGTGGCACGAAGGTGTAAGGAAGGCAAATGGCCGAGGGTTTAAGATGAGACCAAGTGAGAATAAGAAGTGAGAAAATTGCAGGGGATCAAGGGGAGATTGAAGTCCACGTGTCAATTCTCAGAGCAATCTGCCAATGCAGATGAGTAAGACTATATCACCCTACCATAATTTCGAATTTCTTTAAAAATTCTCTCGTAGTCATTTGCATGATATCTATGTTACAGTGGGTGATCGACATACAAACTTTCGTGAGTTTCTCCGTTCATTTCATACACAATATTTAAATTGAGAAGAGAAAAGTTGTTGTGACGATATTCCGAAATCTTCACATTCAACAAATAACAATTGTTTCGAAATACAAATGAACTATGAATTAATTTGAATAATGGAAGGAAAGCTTCAAAGAAAAAAAATTATAATCCATTTTTTTTGGTACAAATTTGAAGATACGCTAGATCCTATCAAAATAATCCTGAAATTTAAAAAAGACACCCCTGTGAATACCCAAGGCACATTAATAATGAATCTAAACCACATACACAAGTGTTTCAGGTTTTCCAAATTTTTTTTTTCCAAGGGGTGAGTTCTGTTCTCTTTGGTATACTTATTCCATAAATCTGGTGATAAATAACGGGGCATATTGGGGCTCACTGTATGCCACACGCGGAACTCCCCTTTACCAAAATAACAGAAGAAGAATAAAAGGAAAAAAAAATGCAGGGCCACAAATGCGGTGGAACACATTTAAAATGTATTGAGCTGTCGGTGTTTTTCTTCTACTACTGATTTTTCTACATTTTTCATTTTGTAGGGGATACCACCCCTCTCTAACGACCCCTATCTGGTCAAGGGAATGTCTCAAATCTCAGATGACCAGGAGATTTGACCCAAACATCTGGAACAACAGATTGGGATAGATGAGATTATTCAAATATTTATCTCTATTGCTTTTCCTCGAAAATCGATTTCAATTTGTTGACATCATAGTTTCCTTAAAGCTAAAACTCTATGTTTATTATCATGATGGGGAATACGTTGGCCAATCAACCTTAGGAAATTGGTATGGCCTCAGGTTGAGATTAAATGTGAATTCACTTTCCGGCACTCGGGGATTAATTTTCAATCTCTTTGGGGTTCAATATTAAATATGTATATCTGAATCATAGAGAATACTAATGAAAATCGATATATCATTTCCATTTAGAGAAAAAGTAGTTGCAACACAGTGTTATAATTTATTCATCCCGGCTTCAGTATAGGTTTAGGAGTTTCCAAGTGTAATAACAATAACAATTTTCTATAAGCAAAATGCTCCTATCAATTGTTAAAAATATGAAAAAAAGTTTTGAAGAAAGAACATATGAAAAAAAATGGGGGATGACATGCTTAGATGTTCTGGATTCGGCATGAGTATAAAGGGAATTGAAGGAGATCGAGAAGTGTTTGAAGAAGAGACTAAAAAAACGGTGGGAAGATAATGTGATAGTGAAAGGGAGTAGTCTGATGGGGGTCGTCAAATGGCTGTAGGCGACGAGTCCTATGAATAAACCGCAAATCCAAGATCCGATAAGCCGACAATATTGGGATTCACCTTTAAACTCCCCTCTCCACAAACATTCCCGCTCAATCGACATAAAAACAAAATCGGATTAATTTACAAATAAATAAGGTAAAACGATTTTTTATTTCTTCCACTAAAATGACGTCTATACAGATTCTATATATTTGAATTCTCATTGATCCACATGAAAAGACAAATGGACTCGGTGTGGAGACTGGAAATACTCTGAATGGAATCGGAAGGGAGAAGTGGAATTCTTTTATACACCGTTTGAGAAATTCTTTCCGCAAGCAGAGATTTAAAATACCTTTTTTTGAATGGCAGCTGGGAGTTTATTTCATTTGGCAAACTCACACCATGAAAAAAAAACTACTGAATTTCGCGAAACATTTATTTCCAATCCCGACCGGAAATAATAGTTCTTCTCAAGTATCAAAAAGGAACTCTGGAAAAACAAATTAAATTTTGCCGCGAGCGAGCGCGCACAGAAAGCTATAATAGGAGAGAACAAGAATAAACGAATTCGAATTAAATTCATATATTCTCGGCTAATTTTTCCAAAAACTCCACCACATTCAAAATATCTTTAATTCATGACTCTTATACTTATTTTCTTTCTTTATAGACTTGAGGTAAATTTTTTCCACTCATCGCATCTCGCACCAGGACAGAATTTAAATAGTATCATTAATACTGGATCAAAAAAGAAACAACAAAAAATGAAGAAACGATTGACAAACAATCTTGTGAAAGAAGATGAATGAACAATAAACGCTCAATCGATTCCAGGACCCGTTGGGTGATCCAGATGAGACCGATGATCCTCGGAAGCTCTCGTCTCGATTCGTTAGTAATTGTTCCGGAGAAACAAACGGGTTCGTCGACCTATCGGAAAGTGATACCACATCTAATCCTTTTTTTTTGAAGTTTTTAGGTACATGTGGTAAGGGGGGTCCTTGAAAAACTAAAGGACTGCAACTTTCATTATACAATATACAACAAAGGAGGTAACTAAAAAATAAATTGTCAACTTGTTCTTCAAGCTGTCGACGGAGGTTATTTTTACGTTGCAATGAACTGGTATTGGAGAATTATTATCATTGCAAGTTGATTAATATTTATGTGTAATTATGGGGGCATTACGTTGGAATGCAAGAAAATACTCGGTATGAGTGGCTGTGGTTACATTTTTCATATTAAATCATTACACTGAGAATTTCATTCATTTCACATGACCAACTTTTTACACTTTGTAGATTGAAAGAATATGCAAGTGATATTTGCACCACAAACTCTATGTGAAGACACAAGGATCTTCACCAGCATCATTCTAAATTGTGTTACCCAACTCTCCATTTGTTACAAATTCTCATTATGGAATGGAGAACGAGAACATTGTATACTTTTATAGTCTGAATGATAGTTTACAAGAAGCTTTGGATATTCGTGATATTCATAAAATAATGACCCTCATAAAACAACAACATAGTCAACAAATTATGGTACGCAAGAAAACTATTACGTTACAGCAATAATCGCGGAATTATTATCCTCACCGTTGGCTCAACGATTATATTTGTCTACCCACGAAATTTCGTATGATTTGCATTCTTAATAGAATTATTATTGGGCGAGGCCCTGAAATATTGTTTGGGATGCTAAACCATTGGTGGAAGTGAAACGATAATACGAAAACAGAGTGAGAGAGAAAGATGCATAAACAATAAGAAGATAATAAGTGAAGGAGAGGGGGGGGGGGTGGAGGGGGGAGAATTCCCGTCCCGGTGTATACCATGTTGAGAATCCGAACGTCATTATATTTTTCGCGATGTGCACTCCTCTCCCTGGGCACGAAATCATAGAGTAGAAGCCGTTCAACCGTGTGGGGCTCCCAGACAAAAAGTTAATCGACGTGTGGCGCAATAATTACTTTAGATGCAACCCAGGAGAATTGCCAAGCGATGCATCCCAAGGTATCCGCCCCTCCTCAATTTTTATATAATCTTTTTTGTTATATTCAGAAATCATAAAAACCGATGTATTCAAGAAAATGTTCCCGCTCAATTTGGGGTTAAAAATATCCTCTTTTCTCTTATTTCATTCGACACAGAGGGTATTAGGGAATTTTAATTTAAATTTCCACTAACAATTTTCATATATCCCCGACTTCAGTGATTGAATATTTTCTTGTTATATATATGGAGATGAAGTTCTACTTTTTGTGATATACAATGTCAATAATGATCATTCTTTTTCCTTATTATTCGTGCATCAACTGAATTAAAAATTCTTTGGCCTACCTTTCAAAAGCGTAGTGCCTCTCCTCAAATCTGTAACACATAAACATTCATCTTCGTCACTCAGAGGTCATAAAAATTCCAATGAAAATTCTACTCGTTGAATTTTTCATGAAACTTTCCCATTTCTTAATGTTTTTCCATCTCAACGCGAATTGAAAAAGCTAGTAACAAATAGAAGATAATGTGAGAATAAAATAAGATGTCTCTTGCAGAATTGGGAATGGAAAATAAAAAAAATAAAAAACTATTGTTTATAATGGGAATGTAGATGACAGAGATACAGTTGCGTCTCATCAAGTATATTATTTATAAAAGAGAGGTCGAAATTTCTACGTAAGGTAGGCCAAAAAGAGAGATGATCGAGGGGGCTATAGGCCTAATTTTGAAGTCGGGGGCCCCCGCATTATAGTGCTTGGGTGAATCAACTTTTCCAAAGTCTAATAAGCAATTTGGTGTCAGAGAGCGATGGATATATATATAACGGACGGATATATAGATATATATATAACGTCGATGGTGAATTTACTGGACGTAAAAATGAGCAGAGGGGAATTTTTAGAGCGTATCAAGGAAAAATGATCATAACGAGATTGTAATACGGCTTCCAGAAACATTCTTTATAACTATTACACACCATTTGCAGTGACGTTAACAAAAGTGTCGTAATTATTTTTTATGCTACCGTGCACACTATTTACACTAGGTGAAGAAAAAATTTTGCTTCAAATTTAACTGCAAAATTCTTTTGTTATGTAGATGACTTTCATTTATTATTTTAACGATCTCTAAGGAAAAGAAATGGAATACAAAAATAGTATATTTCGGGTAATTATAATTTAGTAGCGAAGTAGTAAATCATCGTATTTTAATTCATTTTTTATCATCAATTTATGTCGAAATCGCGTGATTTTGAAAGAGCGTGTCAGAAGAACTCTGTTACTGGATGACTTTCTGACACAAAAAGCTCAATGCCACTCAATGTTTTTCGTTGAATACTTCATTTATATAACTTGGAATAATTCAGACACAAAAATTATTTTAATATTAGAAAGTTTCAAGAATAAGAATTTAATTGAATCACAAAAATAGTTGGAATACCAAATTATAGAATTCTTAAAAATCCCAACAGAATAAAATTCCAAGGATGAGTGAAATTTCTTGGCCATCCGATTTGAAAATATTTTACAGCAAAACACTTGAGAAGAATTGACCAATGCAATGAGTATTTTCATTAGTTGAGGATCGAAGATCAGGGGCAAACTAGAATGATGTTTTTATTCTCTTCATCATAAAGAAAAAGATTGAGAGAATAAAAATAAGAGAGATGAGATGAAGGGGGCATTCCAGAGCAAGCGGAGGGATATCTTGAGGGAACTTGTACGGGTGGTATACACCAGGAAAAACATCACGAATCTCTTGCAATGATGAAGAAGAGAAAAGAAAAGAAGGGGGAAACGATGTTCCCCATTGGACCACGTGATGTTCTTCAGCGTGTTCGAAATACGCGGGAGAGACCACGAAAAACGAATAAATACTGTACTGCACACGTCCCCCTCGGTCCGTGCCGATCGAGTTCCGAAGCGGAACGGATAGCACACGGAATTTATCGGCAAATTAAGTACGTCATTAAGTACTCGTTACCCTCAGTAGCTACTTTTTTTTTCTATTCGTTTTTATTTACATTTTTATAATCCACAAACGCAGAAGTATTTCATCCATAAATTTCCCATTGAAATTAATGAACAAAAATCAATCAATGTCAATTCTTAGAACAATTATAAAATTGCAATGAATATAATATAGAAAAGGATTATTTGCGTTTGTTTTGCTGTTTCCTATTGACATATCGTCAAACAGAGAAACGTAACTGCCGAAATTTCTCTATTCTCAAAAATTTATATGAGAATATTCCGAATAAAGAAATATTCGGAACAAAAGAGCCTATCTCCTAATAATTAGGGTGAGACAAACGTACGTGCAACACATCTATGTAACAGAGGAGCATATCTCCCACATGTGTGGACATAAGTTTGTCTATTTCGGAAACTTTCCACCTACAAAAAACTCGATAGATACCACTTGAAGATACGTTTGTTTGTTTCCTCGTTGTAAAAGGGGAGCGTAATTCCAGAAATTCACGAAAAATAACAAATTCAATGTTAGAGTAATTTATTCAATTATTTGAGTTTATTATATTCGATAACAATAATAATAATCATTAGGTCTAATTTCTTGAATTTTCGGAATTGATCAATCATATCGAGAAGCAAAAAATTAACTGACTTCCGGAGTTACGTTTGTTTGTTATTTTTCCAAGTCACACCAAAACGTATCTACCGAATGAGTTGATTTTTGGATAAATTGAAAGTTAAAATTTTTTTTGTAACAAAAAAAACCTAAGTGGGACTTACGTTTTTTTGTTATAAATATCGAGGGACATACGCTCGTCTGTTACAAAAAAATTAAATACGGTTTTTCCGATGTTTAAATGAATATCGAATTTTTTTGTTACCGAAATGGGCTTTTTGGCGGTTACGTTTGTCTGTTATTAAGGTGACGATATATCTCTGTATTCGAGATCATCAGAGATAATAAAAGCATGTTGATCAGATAATAGACTGGCTTACGTAGCACACTGCCGGGTAGTATAAGGGGCTCGGTAAATAGAGGCACAGCTGATTTAATTTCCCGCGTCTGTAATTGAACGCGTTACCAGTGTGACTCGTCAATGTGTGTACAAAAACTAAACTCCAAACATTTCTCCGATTAAATTTTTTGGTAAACTTGCACTGAATATATCCATTCGGTGTAGACAAGAATTGTATTGACTTTTATCATTCATACGATTCAAATATAAATCCACTGAATTACTAGGGACCATTTAAAGTTAATCCAATCAACGTTAAAGTTAATTCAATGAGCTGATCCTCTCTACTAAAATATTGATAAAAACCAATTCCTTTGGTTTCAGTTGATTACCCTCTCTTTTATTTGGTGAAGAATTCCTTTGTATGAAAATTGTTATTGATTATTGCAATGGTTCATACAAGGAAGATTGCAATTTATATATATTTATAGAGAGTAGATTATCAAGGTTATGATCTGGATAAAAGCATGTTGTCTCATCATTGACTCGAATTAGAACGTGATACAGCTGATGCTCAACCATTTAAGGGTCCCAATGACGTCATATACTCGAGCTCAAGTATCAACATTCGAAACCTAGGAAAATAGGTGTTGAAGAGCCCAGTTCTGTCGAATCACGAACGCGAGACTGTTATAGGGTTGTTGGAGTGCTCCTGAATTGTGCAGGACCGGTAGAAGGGAACCTGCTCGTTAAGAATTCCAACCGACAGCCCTGGTATAAATTCAGGGACCATGGCACGTGTTCCTCACCTCAGGCACGTTATCTTCTAATCCCAGACAATGACCGCAGACAATTTTTTGGGCCTTGTTACCTCCATTTTTCATCATTGCTCCAATAATTTTCTTCTAACATATACAGAATAAAAGAGTTCAGCAACAAGTTTAACTTGAAATTTTTTTTTTTCAAACTTGTATGCTCAATAAATTAATGAAGAATTATTCGAGTACCAAGGGCTTTTTCGGTTGACGCTAAATCACGTGCAATGAATATAGACTCTTAAATTATGATGTTATAAATTCACAAATGTTGAATAACAGATGTATAAGAATATCGGATTTTAATCCTTCCCTTTTATATTTCTGCGGCAGATAAGTTCCGAAGATTTGTGGTACTCACCTCCTGGGGTTATACTTATGGGCGTTGGGTGGTGTGTTCCTCGAGACTCGACAAATCTGACTTTTATCTCCACATATAAAATTCAATATGATTACTCTTTGAAGGAATGATGAGACTAAACTTGAGCATTCATTGCATATTGATTCATTAGAATGAATATTTTTTTTTTTTCATTCCATTTCAGGAACAGTCCATATTAGGTAGTTAAATTTTCTCGAATCATATGCTCTCCCTGCTAAAGGTTTTGGTATATTTTTCATGCCCACCATTTGAATCAGCTTGTTAGGAAACTTTTTTTGGTTAAGAATTTTTTTTTTTTTTGTGTAAAAGTTAGATTATATTTCGACTCAGGTGAGGTGGTTACCTCTGAGGTTTTCGATTTAGTTAAAATTGGAGGGAATCATAGGGCTTAGAGCGATAGGCATCCTGGGTATTGGGAATTAAAATACCTATACCTATACTGAGGATCATCGCGGTATAATGATCAAACTCGCGTGAATTAGCATAGCTCTCATGTGCACCAACTTATAATACTGATTCAATGAATAAAACAAAGTTGGTTACCAATATAGGGATATCTTGAAAATTGAATTGCTCGCATTATATTTTAAATTTTACAACTCTTAAATTCCTTCTTTCTTTATTTCAAAATCCTTCAAATCAATCGTTTCCTATCCTCGCAATTCTTCTTGAAACTAACACTTCACGTATGAAAAAAAAGATTCTTTACGAATGTAGTCGAAAATTCATGAAAATCATGGAAAATTGAAGGAGCTTCAGCCGTTGGAAAAAGCAAGTGTTATAAAAAAAAAAAAAAAAAAAAAGGCATCATCATAGAAAGACAAAGACAGTGTCGATGAGAGAGGGCAAGGGTCTTGGCTTACTTGGCCGGTTGACCTCCTCGGGTAATAAGAATAAATGTGATTCTATTACCGGTTCAATTGTTACGACGGCGGGATAGGCCGCTCCCCAAAGTGGCGAAGAGGAGTAAGAGAAGATGGGTGAAGAGAGAAAAGTAAGAAAAAAAAAAGAAAAGAAAATCGCTGTAGAATACAGAGAGATCGAATCGTAAGGGCTTTCTTTGGGAACCGCTTTACTTGGAGATCCTTATTGCCCAGTCTGAGACTCATTCCTACCACATAAACGGCATGATTACCATCTAAACTGAGCCGCAAGTATCGAAAAACCATTACATCAATGATTTTCGAATTACTATCATTTATTTATTTTTCTTTTTAAAATTAAATTCATCAATGAGATTCATTTCTTAAAAGAGGACTCAATGACATTTTCAATGGTTAGTAATTACTATCAAATTTTCATTCGTTTAAATTATCATAATTAATGGTTTTAATTTGAAAAATTGTTAAACTGTAGGCCATTATAAACTGAAAGGTTTATGATGGGTTTAGTTTTTTTCTTGGTTGAAGATTTTTATTGATGCAAAATTACTCACCGTGCGTTGACGGATGTTGGGTTGCCCACGTCGTCCATGGGTGGCTTCCTAGAATGAAACCACGAATGAAATTCGTTATTGCTCGCCTGCAGCTGCATAATTGCGGGATGCGAATTGTAAGTGCTGTACAAATTTGCAGTCGTTTGCCACATTCTGCTGTAACTCTCCACGTCCATCTCTTAATAATCAAATTTTTGTTTATTTTTTCATTCACTAATCATATTTCACTTGAAACCTCAACAAGATCGTTAATTTCAAATGATTTTATCACTAAAAATATTGCAAAGGAATTTAATATTAGAAAAAGTCACTGATAACGATAATTATCAACCGATAAAAATTGTTCACTCATTTTCAATCTCGATAACTTCACTAAAATTCAAATAGTAACTGTCAACTTTCGATTGAATTGAGGAACAATTTTTTTCTATGGAAATTCATACATTAGTGAATGAATAAATAGTCATTCCAAGTATGTTTTCATTTGGTTCTCTTGATTCTAATGAGTATATATTTGTAGAGCGAACTTTTTGACTGCACGAACAGCAGCCGAATGTGATGTTATGTTGCCGCGTGGTGGCCTCGTGGCGCCGAGCCGATTCTAACCAACCCCCATCATCATCCCCCACCACAAACCGAAGCAGGAGGGTTGATCTCAAGCCAACAACTGCGCAAGATTCCACACCTTACTCCGCTCTTTCAGTTTTTTGCCTCCCCACTCTCTACGAAAACCTCACCGCACGAGAGACGCGAAACGTGCCACGGGGGATGCTCCATCTTCATTTGCGTGGGGAGGGGGAGATACCTGTCCCCCTTGCTGTACTAAACCCCGTGGCGACAATAAAAGTCACTGTCTTGTGTCATGCTACCCGTTTGCCTCCCTCCAACTTTAGGAGCAAACCTCGCACAAGGGTCACTATCGGAATTCTCGGTTTTTATTTATGCACTATTGATAATTGATGTACTTTTCTCGTAAAATTTCTCTGGGAATTATCTGTCATTCATGAGTTTGAGCAATCTATAATAGTTCAATTATTCAATGTAGAAACATTTAATACTGGATTAATTTTTCCTTCAATCTCCAAATGTGACTAAAGAGGATAAATATTATGGAATTCATCTCCTATATTAATCAATTTCATCAATTAAAACATTTCACTATAAATTAAATTTTTCTCAAGAAATAGCGAACTAACTCGATTAATATAGAGAATTTCACCTGGGTGTACAAATTGAAGTGAAAGGTCAACTGACATTCCTCATTTATGATGAAATAACCGAATTACACAAGAACTACCACCTTAATCGTAAACCAGTCGTCACTCAAAGTCGGGCTACACACAGTAGCCCGACTAACAACACAGTAGCCTTCTAACAACTCTGATCTCGCACTGACTTTTACCTGCTACTGTTAAGTGCCCCTCATATGTGCTCCTCATGTGTTTACAAAAAAAAAACCCCTCTTCTCTCATATTTCCAATACCTTTTTAACCAAATCAATAATATTGGTAAGCGGTAAAATCACGTTAAATAAAGCTCATAGATCACTACCACACCACTTTGTTCTCAATCCTATTTAAACTCACCCGGTGCACCCGGTTCATGATACTCTCTGTTTCTCATCTCGATTCCTTTCAGTGGGCGGCGTAAGCACACAGAGAGCGTAGAATTTTCTCAATCGTTAGCTCGTTCCACGTATAAACCCCCAACAACACCAGTGCACATCGAGTTTAGCTGTTTGACTCTATATAAGGTTGGGCATAGAATGATTATAAATAAAAGATCCAGAAAATTCAAGTTGGATTAATAGTCAATTCGTACTAATTGCGAGTCGCCCTGAATCAAAGTAGGAATGGAAAATGGAACAATTTGAAATAAAGTTCGAAAAAAATGAAAAAATAAATAGGGGAACGATTTGAAAATAGAACAAGAATGAAATGGTAAGAAATTTCTTCCGTGTAAAACATCACCCTCCCCCCCCCCTGCAGATCCTTCATCAAAGTTCCAGTACCGATTAATCGAGTCCGTCGCGCGTCTACTCAGTTGCATTCTTCGTTTCTTTTATTATACGATGTGAATAAGAAGACGGGAGGAGAGAGCCTCTGTATCATCCCTCACAGAGATACTCCAGCAGTTGATGTTGATACATTTATTTTTTACTGTTGAAAACGTTTAAAAATAACAAGAAATATGAACATGGAGTTTTGTCGTTCTGCACGAAAAAAACCTGTACTTTAATCAACCGATGAGTGTAGCAATTAAAGTTGAGAAGATGCAGCACTGGCGTCGATCCTTTTTCCTCATCTTGTAAAGCTCTCGAAATCAATTCTTATGGACCACAATTTCATATTCCCCCCCCCCCCCCTCCCCACGTATTTTGACAGTGAACCCTCAATTATTATAATAATGTTATATTATTTTTCTACCACAAAATTCTCTTTTCCTTAATTTATTCATTCATTTCTTTACGACTGGTGGGTGGATGAGATTTAGACAATGTCTTCTCGCCCCGATATTGCAGAATAAAAATTAAAAATTTAAAGTTTATTGAAAATTTGTCAGACATTGTTCGTTCAGGGATGGAACAAAGTAAAGATTATAGAAAGATGAACATAATAAAAAAGTTATGTACTTTAATAACTCGATGTAATACCAATTAAAGGTTGAAAAAGGGGGAAGGAGGAGAACAGGGCTATTAGTACCTCTTCGTCTTTTTGTCACTAAAGTGAAATGCGGTGAGACGAGTTCCCTTGTAGTCTCTGATCGACAGCAGAGACACGGGACACGAGGGGGAAAAAAAAGACAAGTAAAGGATACATACGAAGTGCGATGGTGGATATACAGCGAGAATATCCTATACGAAATTGAATGGTACCGCGTATTCGTTTGTGAATCCCGTGGCGCGCGCGAGAGAGCACCGATCCACTGTCCGTTTATACTTGAACGTTATACCCGTCCCTCATTCCAGTGCCATTTTCGGAAAAGCAGCATTTTACTTCCACCGAGCGATCACTTCGCCGGCAAATGGAAAAATATAAAGGATAAACAGGGGAGGTGAGAGCGTCGAGAGGGAGTAGACGGGGTAGAGGTAGAGGTATTTCTGAGAGAGAGAGGGAGAGTAAAAAATTATTTGTCAATTAAAATTATAAGAGGTTGACATTATCGCCGTACCGGGGAGACCAATCGGTGAGAATAAATTTTTATGACTTTGAAAGGATGTCATACGATGTACGAACATTGGGGGGAAAAAAAACCGAAGGGAAAAAAATTATTTAAGTGCACTAATCAGGTGCTTAAATAAATTTCCTGTATACTAGGAAATGAGTAAGGAATAGTAACACAATTATCTTTTAGGTAGGATCGAAAGAAGAACATTCCCATTCTTATTAAGAATGCTATTAACTATTGAATTTTACCAAAATACAATTCGATTACTCCATTGCATCTTATTACCTCTAAAGAAAAAAAGTGAAAATAAATACAAAAATTCCACAAATTCGGAGTCATAGAAGAATTTCATATCATGTATTCGTTATCAACTCCTTCTGCCCCCTCCCAAAGACGAATCGACGTTAATAACGAGCCCGACTTCCGTCTCTGGTTAACTGGGGCTCGCGCCTTGCGCCGATGCTGTTTATGGCCGCTCATAACGCCCCATAAATCAGTCCCCTCTTAACACTGCCCTCGTCGAGACTCAAGCCGTCTTTTCTCACTTTATTTATCAAAAAAAAAAGGGAGAAGAAGAAAATCGGCTTTTACTTTTTATCCAAACTTTTTTTCTTATATTGACCCTAAAAAATTACATCATATAAAAGAAACGGAATTCATTAAACCAAATACAGTAGTTCCTGAAGACTAATTGATTGAGGCAGTTTGAGTCAGATGTTTCAAGTTCTTTGATGTATATAGAAAAAATTCGCATTCACTTGGTTGAAATAATCAGTCTTCGCATGATAACCTGTTAGCGATCACACTAAGCCCCTCTATCATACTCTGATGGTCGTGAGATGAGAGAATCTCTCTTACTTTTTAGCTAACATGTCCAATTGTACGATTACATGTCATTTAGTCCTGAAAAATTGATCCTGGTAAAAATAATCCTGAAAAAAATAATCCTGTACCATTTAATCCTGGTACAAAATATCCTAGGAAACTTCATCCTCGCAAAAAAACCTCGTGAATTTAATCCTATCGACTTCAAGAACACAAAAAAAGTAGAAAAAAAAGATAAATGATCAAATTTATTTTAGGTAGCGAGAAATTAAAATCCTAAACAAAACAAGATATTGACGTTCTATTTATTACGTGATCAGGTCGTGAACATATGTACACTACAACATTTCGGGGATCACTGGGGTTGTAATCGACACATCACAAAGGCGTTAAGAAATACGATCCTGCGTGAAAAAAATATATATCCGGGCATATATCTCAGTTATATTCACTTATATTTCAGCCAAAAATGTAGTATGCCAGATATATGCTGGATATAAATGGGTAGGTGTATCCCGATAGAAATATTTAGCCTTATATATGAAATATATCTCAGATATATTTTCGGCCAAAAATGTAGTATGCCAGATATATTCTCGATATAAGTGTACGGATATATGTTCTTTCTATAAGGGCCCTGAATTTATTCGATTGCCAGTATTTGTATCAACGGGTATCGATTTTAGTAGCGGTTCACATATACTACAACACAGACATCTCATCAAATTAATTCTTTATAGTTACACCAACTAAAAATTTTCTCCCCAGGATCATTTCGTACAGGATCGCATTGCTTGGGACTTTTTTCAACTAAATAATCAAAGGAATACAATTAAAAACATTATTTTCTCATGATTTTTTTGTCCTGACCGGTATTACCCTATTCTGGGGGTAATTTAGGTTAAAAAATACTTAAAACAAGTAGGCCATCGCTCCCATGCGGCTGGTGTTAAGGATTGGAAGAAATGCGTTACTATTATTATTCTATTATTATATTATGCTTCTCTTTGTTTTTCTACCAATTCTATTGGTAGTCAGCTTCCGGATGGATCTACGATTCATTCTGTTTATACATTGATTGTCTGTATCTCAGGAACTAATTGACATATCGACCTCAAATTTTACACAGAAGTCGAACCCGACAATATCAAGTACTAGTCAAAATTTCAGATCCTCACTTCAACTCCTAGTTGTATTATAATCTCTCTAATTTCCAATATATTCAATATTTATAATCCGTCAAACTTCAGATTAGAAAAAATCATGTGACGATTTTTGAAAAATTGTTATATCTCAAGAACTAATTGATCGATTGGGTAGATGGCGATGAGGGGGAGGGAGGGAAATTTATCTGATCGAATCGATCGAACAAAAAAATTGATAATTTGTTGACATTCAAAAAATTGCTTTTTTTAAATAACTCAATAACACAACAACCGCTGAGACGATTTCGTCCGGACTTCACTCAGTTCCGAGTTACTCAAAGACACATCGATTGCAAAAGAAAACATTTGAATTTCATTGTTTTCCGCGGAGAAATCGTCGATTTTGTAAAAAAACATCATTTTTTGTCATTTTTTTACATGTTTTACTGAAATAACTCAAAAACTGCTGAGATGATCATGTTCATAATCTAATCAGGTCGAAACTACATGAAAACACATCGATTGAGAAAAAAAAAACTCAAATCGAACTATTAGTTTAAGAGAGAACGCGAGCCAAAATTTTGTTTACACACACACAGACACACCGGATACTAATAGTCCGATTGTGCCCATATTAAATAGCAACCACTATTATCATAAGGCCTAAAATCATACCAAGTTTGAAGTTTTTATCTCCAATATTTCTCAAGTTATCATGCGTACAAGGATTTGAGCCAAAAAATAGAAAAAGGGCAATAACTATGTTACTTCTCCATGGTCCGGCTGAATTTTTAAATTGAAATCTACAGATATTTTCATGACAAATATTTTGAAAAAAAAAAAAAAAATCTGATCGATCAAATTGTTCTCGAGATATTGAAGAAAAACGATTTTTCGATAAAGAGTGATATCTGAAGAACTAATCGACTGATCGAGCTGAAACTTGGCCTGAAGTTTGACATAACTGATACCAATCATGGATCAAAATTTCAGATTTCTATCGATAACTTTTGTCGTTTTTGCTTCCGGACGGAAGCTTTGTTTTTACAAGATTTTTGATATTGTCCAATTTTGTGTGGAAATGATGTGGAGTGTTATGAAACGTCAAGATATGATATTTTTAGCGCCTGTCCGTATGTGTGTATGAGTGTGTGTGCAGATTTTTGATTTTTTTTTTGAAATTGGGATAATAAAACGGCAAAATTGTTTCAGAAAAATCTGAAATTTTTACACATATTTGGTATCTTTTATGTTCAGCTTCAGGCGAAATTTCAGCTTGATCGACCGATTAGTTCTCAAGATATCGTCATTTATTGGAAAATCGTTTTTCTTCAATATCTCGGGAACGGTTCAATCGATCGACTTTTTTTTTTCAAAATATTCGTCATAAAAATATCTATCGATTTTGATAAAAATATTCACTCCGACGCCCTATTGAAAGTTTTCGAGATATTGTCGATTTTCTATTTTTATTCTCGGAATTTGTCCCAACGAGCTATTATGCAACTAAGAGTTGGTGCCTGGATCTGAAATTTGGGCTACTAGTTGGTATAGTCAGGTTACAATTCTGTGTAAAATTTGAAGTCGATATGTTCTCTACTTTCCAAGATACAGCGAATTATTATTTTTTTTCCCTCTTGAAAGAGGATGGAAGTTGGTGTTTAGTGCAAAATTTCAGCAAAATTTCAATCGATTTAGATTTTCCTTGAGGATTAATTGAAAAGTAATTCATAAATTTATTTAATTTTTTTTTTTATTCTCGTTGAATACGATGGGACAGCTCACGGAATAAATAATCATTATTCTATTCTATTTCCCTTTCAAATGGGATGAAAATGGGATCAAGTAGGAAATTCCAGCAGAACTCAACCATTTTGGATTTTCTTCCAACACTGATTGAAGATTAATTCATAAATTGATTTCACTGATTTTCTTTATTCCAGTGGCATTTCCCTTGAGGAAATGTAATTCATAAAGTTTCTACATTTTTTTCTGGGCAGAATCGATTCTAGATCCGTTCGGAAGCTAACTACCAATGAAATTGGTAGAAAAAAAAAACAAGCATAATATAATACCGCATTTCTTTCACCGCTTAATACCAGCCGCATGGAAGTGACCGCCTACTTGTATTATCACAATTTCAGGAAAAAAAACGGAAAATTTGCACAGTTACATACATATACACAGACATTTTTTAGAAACATTCTATCTTTGCGTTTTATAACATTCTAGATCATTTCCACACAAAATTAGAGAATGTGAAAATCTGGTGAAGACAAAGCTTCCATCCGGAAGCAAAAAAAAAATAAATACTACGAATCTATTTAATTCTTTCAGTTTCTCTCAATGCATAATTGAACTAGTATAGATGAACTTTGATTGGTAATTTTTTTTATCTTGTCGATACGAGTGATTCCACTAAATATATCAAAGAGTTCCGCTTAAGTGACCGGTAATACGGGTTTTTTCTCTACCTCCCTGCTTAAAAAAAAAATTGGCACTTGTGTTGAAATGACAATGCATACTTGTTTCTTCAATAGAGAACGAGGATACGTGATCTAATAGAGTGATGAAGAAACGAGAAATGTGGACGTGAGGGTGGATGCAGCTACCGTAGATGTACAGAGGGCACCGGCGTTCATCGGTGCCCGCTGGGGTTCTCCCATTCAACCGGTGGCTCTCTGGCTCGCCCACTCATTCGTTCATTCATACGCACCGCACGCGATTTGAATCGATAAGCAAAACCTCGAAGAAGAGGCTACCGCTCCTTTCTCTCTCCATTCCCTTGTGTTACACCTCTTCGCCACTTTCTTATGTTATTTTCTCTCTGCGAGAACGAGGCAACACTTGTGTCTCCATTGTTTTTTTGCATATGAGAAAAACAAAACTGAAATTTGCTTGAAAATTGAAAACTCCACTTTTTTTTTATTCTTAGCACTGCTGCGTCCTGTATTGTTCTCTCTCTAAAACTCATGACGATTGGTTTCGCATTACATACAAAGTGGAGCTGAAGAAAGGTGCGGGCATCGTCCTCATCAGACATGCAGTAATGCACTCGCACCCAACGAGGAGAAAATTATCCAAGGAATTTCTTAACCATTGTTATCTTCTCCGACACTTTCAGTCAAATTTACGCCGAAAATATGACTTTGGAATTTTTTTTCATTCTATCCCTCACAATGAGAGAGAAAAATGTATAACTTTGTTGTTTAAATACTTTAAGAATAGACATTTAATTCATGAAATTTAATCATTTTGTTAATGACTAATGATGAAATAATTGAATAAAAAATTCACTCTACCATCCTATCTGGATCATCGAAGCGTCACTAATTCCCTAGTAGCCGTTGAATCTCGCAGTATTGAGTCTCTGTTACGATTCGAAGAGTTGATTTATATCAGTTGAAAAAAAAAGAAGGTTAAAATGTATAAGTGAAGGAGAGGCTCGAAGAGGAGCCGAAAAAGTTGGAAAAAAGAACTTATAAGTCTTTCCTCATTCAGTTTGCCGGCTCCACTTGTTGGTTGACTCTCTCGGAGAGCCATTGGGGGGGGGGGGGGGGCTTCGCGTATGTAACTTCACCATATTGAACAATGGAATTGCGACGCAACCGTCAATCTCCCTCTATCAATCACCACTGGGTTGTATAGCGAAAAGACTTTCCGTAGGTCTTTTATATGTATACCTCCGCCATCTATTCTCCACTCTTTGATCGGCCTATTTTTCAATTTTTATTGTGAAATTATCGGATTTCTAAATAGTTATTCATTCACAATAATCATTTTCGCGAATATCGCAAGAGCCTGAAGAAAGGGATTACTGCAAATAGGTTCTTGGAAAAGTCAGGAAATGATTTATTAAATATCTCTAATACACTCAGCGACAATCCATTAATTTTGTTCCAACAAATATTTTTGGAGTGAAACCTCTGTGATTCGTATCCCAAGAACCTGATGAAATTGAATTGAATTGAAATTTTTTTCTTCAGATTCTCGGAATATTCACAGAAATTTATAAACATTAAAATTAAGGAAAAAATCATTCAAGACAAAATCATGATGAGAAATGAATGATAAATTTATTCAAGAAACTTTTATCAATTGGCAATATTACGATTTAATTGTTGACTTTCCGTTCTGAATTTCCCTCCACCATTAACAAGATTTCAACCAATTGATAACGATATCAGATTGGTGATTCCATGACGGTTTATCCCGGTCGTTTCATTCCAGGAAATTCCATCCCGAACATTTCATCCTTGAACATTTCATACTAAAACATTTCATCCGAAAAAATATGATCCTTGAACTTTTTTTCCGTAATAATTTTATCCTCGGACATTCCATCCACAGACCGAATGATAATATCTATATATATTATAGCTCCCAAATTGAGAAATTTTCTTCAGTGGCAACGACTATACAATACTATCCTAATTTCCCAAATCGTTTAAAAATTTGCGGAGACCTCGAGGGGTAAAAAAACATTAATTTATGAATTATAAACATGTTACAATCATAATGATGGGACCCGCAAAGTACTTAGGAAATGTATGGACTACCAAAAAGAATGCAGAACACGTTGTCATACAATAACAGAGACATCCACAGATAGAGAAAAAGACGAAAAATCATCAATTAATAATACAAAAATACAAAACTACTAGCAAAACAATCCCTGCAAAATTTCATCCATTTTCAGGGAAAATAATTCACGTTGATGAGCACAGCATGCTCCTGATTGTGCTGCAAATACTGTTACATTCTGAAATCCCAAAGATAGTGCATTATGTTCGAATTTCACGTGTTTATATTCTAAATGTTCAAGGAGAATGAGAAAAATCAATCCATGTGTTTGTGTAATGTCAAATATTCCCATTTTCATTGATTCTCCCAATAATTTCACTCACAAGATTTTTTGGAATTCGATAGAAAAAGGAAGAAAAATATAATCCGCATTTTTCCTATAATTATACTGAAATACATCCAATCAAGGTGAAATGTTCCAGAACGAAATGAAAGGATGAAAAAGCTTCGGGCAAACGGTCTCAGGATGAAAAAGTTCGAGGATCAACTTTCCTGCCAGCCCGATTGGTAAGAATTTATCAATAATTGTATTCATGAGATTATTTACCTCACCATGAAATTGTTAATAAAAAATGAGAATTCTCACCTTTCCGTCCAGCAGAGAGCATCATCTCGATACCTGCAAAACAAAACAACAATTCTTAACATTTTTTTTTCATCTGGAATATTAAAAAAAACCATTTTCTTTTCTACTGAGAAAACCAAGTTTTGTTTTCCTTTCAAGTTATTGGTTCACATCGAGAAATATGAATAGTCAAGGACATTCATAATTTCTCGAAACACAACACTCTCTCTAGTCAAAAGGAGATGATTTTCTCCTCAGTGAAGAAATAGAAATAAATATTTCATATCTGAGAATCGATAGTATATAATATTGTATTCGTTAATTCGTCGTGCCAGGAGGGAGTCTCCCTGAGTTTTCAACAATTTTTTTCCTTTTCCCGTTGACTCCGAGAGTCCGTGTCATCGGCTTACAGGGAAAAGCTTTTACATGAAAGCTTTTCGAGCGATGAATAAGATCGCTAGTCGTAAATTGTGCGCCAAGGCTAATCTCGCGCCCGAGTGGCCGTCTGCATCTCCCCTCTCCCATTGCTTTGCAATATTTTTTTCCCACCCCATAGCTCTTTACGAGTTCCATTTTATTACAATTTCATTGATGAATAATTTGGTATTTGGGGGACAAAGAAAATTTCAAAATTAAATACTTATCCGATGTACTGTAAATACGTGACTGAATGTACTGGATAGAAATTAGGAGGCAAGAGAGGAGTGAGCCCTGTCATCGGTACATGATTTAAAGCCAAATATTACCGCAGAGATCACATTCTTAGGACTGAAGGAACGTCTGTGGAATGAGTGAGGGGTGGATATACCGTTGAACACGTTTAGACACGTAGGTAGAGTGTGGGTTTATTACCGCATGAGGACGAACGAAATGGCCATAAGGGTCGGTGGAACATTGATTTAATGCCTGAGTAATTGGACAATGTGTTTCAGGACGTCTCTATGAAGTAAAAACCTCGCAAATATTAGTAGTCTCATCAAGAAGAAACTAGAAGGGCATTGTTGGTCGCTCGCTGGACTCGCTCCCGAATACGTGTGTGACCCTTTCCGAGTCGCACTAATAACTTCCCGACCAAAAAAAATAAAAAACAATGCAAACATTTTATTTGAATAACTCGGTAATCGGTGAGACGATTTTCATGAAGTTTCAAGCAGATTTGAGTCGCATGATTGCGCATCAATTGAGACCAAAACTACGTAAATCCGATCGTTTCTCCAGGAGAAATTGTAGAATTTGTGAAAAAAGTCACTTTTTGGCGTTTTTTGGCCACTGTTTGCCAAAAAACCTGAAAACCGCTGAGACAATCTTATTCACAATCTAATCAGATCCAAGTCTCATAAATAGGTATGCGTCGATTAGCGGCAGTAGAATTTAAATTGGACTTGTTGGTTCGGGAGGAATTGTCGGGCAAAATTTTGGTCATATACATACACACACACACACAGACATACACACAGGCGAACATCACTCAGAAAATGTTATAGAATGTTTCTAGAGGTCAGGAAACGTGGAGATCTGATGAAAATTTCATTTTTTATTTTCGGGGTCATTACAATAACTTCCACACTCCGGGTCGGGAAGTTAAAAAAAAAATTGTTCTTCATTATTCAGACTATCAATAACTTCAATAAATCTATTCACTCCAACTATTGGATTTTGTGACTATCTTTTCTTTGCGGTTGATATAAACAGACGGAGATACAATCGAAATATATGTCCGGATATATGTTCTTTTCATGAGGGCAATCAGGAAAAAAATTAGTAAACGATTCACTTTCACTGTTTACACTATTCGTACATGATTTTCATCAAATATCAGAACAAATTATCCCAAATCCTAGGTGAATACTGATATTTCCGAACGCCTTGATAATTTTTGAAATATATTACCCATTAGTTTCTTACCCGCATGAGAACTCATGGGTAACGGTTTTCTTTGAATATTGAAAAACGCAGAGTCAATCATCAGTGACACTACAAATGGCAATTGATATCAGTAAAATTCAAAAGAAAGAATATTGAATTGAATAGTAGATGATACGAGAAGGAAAGTGATTTTTCCATATTTTTGACTTCTCCACGTAGAAAAACAAAATCAGAATGAATCGATGTTTGTTTGTGCAAAAACATTATTCAATAATCAGGAAGAATGTGGTCATATGTCTGATTGTGTTTCAAAATTTGTCCAATTTCAGATCGATAATCTTCATTCCCCCTAAGTAATTATAGTCAAATGAGCCCTCAACAGAACATTACCAGTGTTGGCTCGAATCACCCTCGTTATTGTCGATTTTATTGCCCGCTTGAACGATCTGAGGGCTCACTTATGAAACTTATAGTCCATTTTGCCGTGGTTCATTCTCTGTGGCATGTTTTGCGGCATCATTCCAGTAGATCCTATTTTTTTTTATCGTTAATTCCAAATTGATTAGTTATTCAATCGAAAACTTTGGTGTTTAATTGTTATCGCTAATTAACGCTCAGCAGTTATAGAGGATGGATGGAGAACTTTTCATGAAAAATCTTTAAATTTTTATGAGTAATGATTTTTGTCTTTCATGAATTTATCGTATTTTTATTTTTCAAGTTATGACAATTGCAGTGCAGAGGATTGGAAAGCATGGGGTATTGTAATCTCAAAACATCTATCAAAAAATACAACAATAACACAATTATTTCTTGTACAATGCCAACATTTTTTAACGAACAATGTTCTCTTAGCTTTTAAATGCTGAATTTTTTAACTAGATAACTGTCAAATTTGGAATCACTGAGCCACAAAAAATGATATGCCTGATTCCGCGAAACATTAGAATTTCTCCCTCAGGCATTCAATCATATGATATTACACTAATCAATGGGAATAAAAAAAAAACATCCATAAAATCCACATTCACTAAAGCAACTGTTTAAATCGCCATTTAGATAACAATCGACAACACCTTAAATTACTACTGGTAGACATTACCTCGCGTGCAGTAAATTGAAGGTCTTCCAACAGTTGTAAAAAATTTAACTAACCTGTTCACGATAAGCAATGCCCCTGATTCTCTCCCGGTTCATTCTTTCAATCCTCAATATTGTAATAATTAGGTATTACTTTGCACGAATGAGGGTGTTTTTTAGATTACATTACATTTCTCACTACGTCAAGGATATTTCACACGTGTTTCGTGTAATGTCGTTTATCCAAGAGCGTGTATTGAAATAAACCCAAGGGGAGAATGTTTTAAACAGAAAAGGGACCGCAAACGCGTGTCTCTATAATAGTCAAGAGTGGAATCATAATGCGTAAAGCTTGTGACTCTTCACCAACACACGTTTTCCAATATGAATCGCATCATGTGTGTGGTGATTTTCTGTATACAAACGTTGAAGTTTGAGTTTTGTAGCCCAACGCCGGGTGTACAGAATGTCCGAGTATACTCTAGGAAAACAACCCTCTAAATCCAAGTTTTGAGTCGAGGGAATTTGGAATTTTCAATTCAATACGACAAACGAGAAACGTGAAACTTTGGCCTAATGAGTATTCGATCTATGCTCTCGAATAGCAAGTAACTTTTTGGATACGACACAGTAAAGGAAACTCTTTTTAGCAGTGAATAGATCTATTACACAACAGAAAAAATTGTTAATAAATGCTCAAGTATGTGAAATTTTAAACATCATGCGCAGCTTTCCATATATTCATTGGGGAGTTTCATTTGTTCCCTAAATTGTTCTTAATTGTCTCCTGTTACTGACTGAAAGAGATAGCCCAGAATATCAAAACTTTTTTCTAGGGGAATTTTTGAACAATTGTGTGGAAATTCACGTGTCCATCCAGAATGCTTCTCCAAAAGAATAGACAGGGCACATGTATTGCATCAGGGAGAAAGTGGTCAACCGATTCCTCCTGGAGCTGCAAACAAGCAGGCGGCCGAGGCTATGCGGCTGTAGATGTGCGACTGTAGAGTCTGTTAATTCTGCGTGTGTTCTTTTTCTTGCCATCAATCAATTGATGGTGGGCTTCCGAATGTTCGTTTGGAAGTTTTCATTTATTGTTATAATAATTTTTCTTTTTTGTCATCATTTATTACATATAATTTAGCGGTTAAAGAAGTGGAATCTGTTTCTTTTTGTTTAGATTTAATCATTTTTAGAATTATTTCCAGTTACGTGTTCCAGTTCCCATTTTTCTTTTATTTTCGCTGCTCTTTCTAGTCTTTATTGTTTACTCTCTTCCATTTGTCCTTCAGCTCTTCGTTTCCTAACTTCTTGTTTTTCAAGAGCAGCTGCTTTTTACATACGATTTTTCCACACACCTTCATGGAGAATTCGGATCTTGCGGCTTGGTAGGAGGCCAGAAAGTAGCAACTTTTCTCCCTTGGGAGTAAAATAACTCCCAAAGGAGGAAAGCGACTACGAAAAAATTCAGACGAAATAAAATTTAATCGATTGAGTCATTCTCGAGATATTGAATAAAGTCTTACATTCAAGGTTTACCTACAAAGTTGAATATCTCCGAAACTAAATGATCGATTGAGCTGATTTCAAATAGGGAACATGACAAACATAAGAGATATCTTCATGTCAAATTTTAACTTGCTATCTAGATTTTTCTGAAAGTTAGGGTGTTTACAAGGTCTTTTGATCAAAATCAGAAAAATGGCTCTATCTCAAAAGTTTACAATAACGGGTGTTCATATTTTAATTGATTGAGATAGAAAACATCGAGACGAAGATTTTGAAAAAAAAAAAAAAAAATCGATCGAGGTGTTTTTGAGATATTGAATAAAATATGTTTCTATTCAAAGTTGAATATCTCCGAAACTAATCGATCGATTGAGCTGAATTTGAATAGGAAACATTGCCATCATATGAGATACCTTCATGCCAAACTTCAAGTTGATAAATCGATTTTTTCGAAAGTAAGCGTGTTTACAAGGACTTTTGGTCAAAACCAGAAAAATGGCTATATCTCAAACGTTTGCCCTAACGAGTGTACATATTTTAGTTGATTAAGATAGAAGACATCGAGACAAAGATTTTGAAAAAAAAAAAAATTAATCGATCGAATAGTTTTTGAGATATTGGATAAAATAGGTTTTCATACAAAGTTGAATATCTCCAAAACTAAACGATCGATTAAGCTAATGTTTGGTATGAAACATTGCAGTCATAAGAGACACATTCTTGCCAAATTTCAAATTCATCGCACGGTTATTTCCAGGATTAGCGTGTTCAGAAGGATTTCCAGTGAAAAAGAGAAAAATAGCCATATCTCAGATACCTATAGCATCCAACGGTATATATATTTTAGGTGGATAAGATAGACGGCATCGAGACGAAAATTTTGAAAAAAAAAAATGCTGATCGGTAGATTCGTTCCCGAGATATTGGCGAAAAACGATTTACAAACAATTCACTATTTCTCAGAAACTAATCGGCCGATCAAGCTGAAATTTGGAACAGAACTAGCTATAACTAATACCAACTAACTGACGAAATTTCAGATTTTTTGGAACAAATTTTGTCCCTTTAATATTTAATTTACGAAAAAATGACCACCAGGTGGACAGGGGAACATACAGACTTTTGGTCAAAACATCATATTTTTATGTTTTGGACCATTCTACATCGTTTCCAGACAAAATTAGAAAATATGAAAATCGACCAATTACAAAGCTTCCATTCGGAAGCAAAAATAACTGCAATCGGTCCTCTTGCCCTCTATTATCACTTTTGGTCTGCGGTCCAAGCGTACATATACAGCGATAATCGTACCGTCACTCGTCCTCATGAATTAATAAATTCAAGACCAGAGATACTTTTTGGCATTGTTATAGCGTATTATCATAATAAATCCGACATTTTTTCCTGCATTGACACTGAGAATTTATAGCAATGTTTGGAGCGACATTATCAGTACATTAGCAGAAATACAAAAAAGATGAACAAAAAACTATAGATGTTGATGAAAAATGTCAAAATATTCGAACAATTATTGATACAAAATCCACCAAGGGTCATTGGTAAAAATGTTAGAGGGTATAAAAAAAATAATGATGAATAAAACGGGATTCCGTGAAGCTCAAATGGCAGGCGAATTCGAGGAACGGTTTCAGTTCCAATTTATTAAACAAAAAACATGGATGGTCCAACAGTAGGGGGCACGAGAGGTGGGAGGAGACGATACCACAGATATACATCCATGATCGAACACGGAAAAACGATGCTGAGAAGCTACAGGATTCCCGAGAACGTTGATCCAGCGATGACGGGAATGTCATTCGACCGGTGAACGAATAAATCCGAGGTGAGACAGAGCCTTAAATGGTACTGACCACAGGATTCTCCTGTTGATTTTCAAGTACCAGACAATTTTGAAGTTCGAGCATTATCCATTTGAATCATCATCATGTAAATAATGCGTATTTTATTCACTTATCGAATAAGATTGAACTTCATTGTTGCTCATTTGTTTCTCTATTGGCTCTGCTCACACTTTTGCAAGAATCATAAAAAATGGTCTGGTAAAATCCCGATTAAGACGTTATATTCAACGTTTAATAGGAACAATTCTTAATTTTCGATCTGATGAACAGAATTATTCGACGAGGGGAGATTGTCAACCTTCTTTCATAACATAACAGCCACGTAGAAATCGTAAACCTTGTCCCATTTGAGTTATCGGTATCTACAGTGTCAAAAATATCACTATTCAACTAAAATCCGTTTTTTATGTTTTTTTTTTATAGACATTTTTAGTGAGTCGACTTCTTAAAAACCCTGAGAATTTTAGTACCTTCTACTGATTCTAGATAATCCAGTGTATATAAGGAGATTTTCACCTATGGGGAATCATCAGGTGAATTAGTAGATTCAAGAATCGGTACAGGACACAACAAGAAGAGTTCAACATGAAGTCCATATTCTGTCTTCTGACGATTATCTTCATATCTGTTGTCGTAGACACTGTGGTAAGGAACTTCTACAATCGATTGCTGATTTATTTTCCTCTCAATTAATGTCCTACTTCATTCCAAGGAGCCTATTAGAGGATTGGAAACTTTTTGCTGTGGCACCAACTTGAGTATTCCAATACTTGAGAACTGACTTTCATATCACATAGGACTTTCAGTGGTTTTACCCTAACTTTTGAAAATCATTGATGGAATTATGATTCAGATCGTTCAATATTGCATTTTGTGTGCGCTTTCTGTATTACTACGCATTCTTCACAGGCACGTCCTCCACCAAGGGTGATGGTCTATCATCATGGAGCAAAACCTTACGAGGAACCAGCTACAGATTTCCACAGAGAACAGAGACCAATGGATAGGATCATCTATCGAGATCATTTTGGTGGACATCTATACTATTTGAAGTAAAGCATTGAGTTAAACAATCAGTTTCAAAGAATGAATAATAGTGTTACAAGTTTTCTGGAGCTTGAATGAAGTTACATGGGACATGCTTTCTGGTATGGGGAAAATTCATTCAGGCATCACTCGTCTTCAATAGGATAATTTCTATGATTCCAAAATAACATTCATTGGAGAGAATCATTGCTGTTAGCATGTTGCCATAAAATAAAAAGCTCTGGTATCTAATAATTCTGATATTTTCTCAATATTCCTTGAACCACTCATATGGAAGCATTCTTACTGCATTACAGTAGACTCTCGTTATAAGCACTCTCGTTATAGTCGAAGTTCTCCTCATATCGATTTTTTCGAAGATTAACGCTTCCCCCACTCTATCACCTTCGGGCCCTAAGATGTAAACAATCTATTGTTCTCTCTGGTGAGGCATATAGAATTATAAAAGAAATAGAGGCGAAAAATAAATTTCTCTCAAATTTGAAGTGCGTGGGGGTGACAGAAAAATATAGTCGAATTCTCCGAATTCGCTTCCCCTACTGCCCCATGAGTTCGACTATAACGAGAGTCTACTGTAGTTATTGTGATTGAAGGAGAATAAAAGTGTATAACATACCCGAAATGAAAAATCAAGGATCTCTATTATCAATTTCCTACAATCATAAGAGAAACTATGTGCAACGAAACATTAAAGATTGATATAAAGGGTCTAGCGGAATGGATATGGTGAATCTACCCCTAACGAGTTTTGAATCCCCAATTCTTTCTATTGCTTATCATAACACATAAGATCACGCGAGGGAATTTTTGGATTTTTGTCTGCACCATATCCAAAAAAATTGAAATCGTCAAATTTTTATGATTTTTGGCTCAAACGGTAGAGCAAAAATGACCAAGCGAGCAAAACAGGCTGCAGAGTAAAACGGACCCCTAGGGCAAAACGAACCTCCAACAGAAAATTGAAAAAAATTGGTAGAAAAGAGGAGGGGGAAAGAATGAAGAAGGGTGAGAAAGGGGAGAGGTTTTTGTAGAAAATCGTATTCGTCAAATCGTAAAAAAAGGAATCATAGGGGTAAATCATGAGAATCGAATCATACTAAAAACAAACCGTTAAGTCTAAAATTATATTAATTAAAAGGGTGAATCGCACGAGGTTAACCTTATGGAGGAAGAGGTATAAGTTTTTTTAAGGACGAAAATCACGACAATTTATTATTAGATAATTTCTCATTACTTCCATTGCGTTTGGCGATAATAATAAAAATAATAATGATAATAATTATGTGACGTATTGGGATCGACCAATACGTCGATTTAGTTATTAATTAATGGAAAAGTTAAACAATAGCTGGATGAGAGGAATGAGAAATGTGATTTCTCTTTCTTGCCATCCAGACTTTGGTCAGCAGTCCCACGGTGTCATTTGGACATTGTGGTAAGCAGTCCCACGATTTTTGCAAGTCCAGTTCAGGTGGCCTGAACTGTTTGACTGTCTTAGTTTGTGTCAATGATGGCATAAAAGAGTATTATTAGTGGAAAAAACCGTGAGATTGCTTGGCTCAGCAACTTGGAACTTTGGTGAGCTTTGGTGGGTCTTCTAGACTCACCAGAGACCAGAGTACGATAGGGAGTGGAGTCGCGAACATCTCCAGGCTCAGGCCTTCAGCCAAAAGATAATAATATCGAGTCCAAGTTTCAAGTCGAGCTAACATCTTAATTACGCGTATACCGACCCATTTACGAACATTGTCGTGTATTTTAACAACTATCGTGAATATACCATACTTTACCGATTAATACGCGAGTGTTCTATAACACCTTAACCCTTCATATCCTTCCATCCGACATCCGCCGAGTGAGCGAACCCCCCGTGAGCTCACCGCCGAAGTTAGCCGAGAGCGGAGTGAATAAAGGATTATATAATAACAACAACGAATGGGAGCTTCAGAGTTCCCTATAGTAACCACTAACCAACAAAGTATAAAATCCTTTAACCTTGAGTTTTACCTCCGGGTAAAACTCATAACGTCACAATTATTATGTGACGCATCCTTCCCCAACAGACTTTAAATTAAACTCCAAAACCTTTGCCGCAACGAAGATCCAGACGGAACTACTGGGATTGTGTCACCTTCGGCCTCGTCCATCTCGACCTCCCCAAAATTCCAATAACCTTAAACGGAGTGCCAGCTACTCTTCTGAGAAACTGAAGTTGGGCGCCAGATAATTTTTAATAACGTGGAATTATCGAACCGCAACTGTAACGGAAAACTGTAAAAACGATAAAAACGTAGGACTAGGGGGAAAATCGAGAGGAGAGGTTGCGGAATTTACCAGACTAGCTCGTTTTAGAAAATTCGGAGAGCGGGCGTGGATTAATCGCTCGGTCTTAGGAAAAGAAGTCGCGCATCCCAAAGCCAAAATCTACCAATCAACTCGTATGAATCTCACTTAGACCCCTAGGTATTAACGGGGAGAGTGAAAATTAATATAACTTCGAATTTTAATTAAACAAGAAAACTCGTATTTATTTCTCACTCGAATTCAGTTAATCATTTGTTCATTTAACGACGACTTCCAAGTTAAAGGATAGAGTGAGTAACGAGAGAGAGAGAGAATTTCATTGAATATTAAGAATTTACTCGATCAAAATGCGCGTGACTGATCATCCAGTATCATTCGAGACTCGAAGAGCCTGGGGATCCAGTATTTCGAACCAAAATGAATTTTATATACGAAAGGGGAAAAGTTTAAGTTCGTTGGGCGGAATTGGAGAGAAATTCGCACTCTGAGGTGCCCAATTATTCTCAACAATTGCCATTTCGGGGTTAATCACCTCGAATTTCACCCCAAAAGAGGGTTCGAGGATGCGAAAGCGTCGGAAGCACTCGATCGGTGCTAAATCCCGTCGCAATATTCGTCAGAACCTGGTGCTGGGTGTCTCAGTGAAGGTGTAATATCGCCTCACAGCGTCACCCACCTGGGCAGGGTGCATGCGGGCAATTTTCATCTTATTTTCGCATTTTTTCCACTTCACTATAGCACTTTTACAGGTTAATAATTTATTTTGGGGCTTCAAGAGGCTTGAGGGCACTCAATGGTGCGCCAATTCCATCCATAAAGCAAGAGTTTTTCCACTGGGGAGCACTATGGCTCAACTCTGGTGAGGGCACATGTGCTTCGAGTTGTCCACATAATTATTCCCCTAATTCACCTCGGGTGGACTTGCACTAATTTCTCCCTTGGAGGAGGTGCAATAACTCAAGGAACTTACCATTTTCGGTCTGCCCAAAAATTGTACTTGGCTGGGTATTCAGGGTTATGTGGAATGGGGATGTTGTCAGCTGGATGGCACGAATAACTCTGACGCTTCACTCAGCCAGTCGGTTTTCACGGCTGAGGCGCGATCGGAACGCTACCTGAGGTGTCATTGGAGAGTCAAAACCATGGATCGATGTGAATCGATGCTTGGCGCATCAATTCAAACGAGAGGAGAACGATGTTCGTATCCACTCGGGATTTAAATTGATTTTTTTAATTATTTATTTTTAATTTGAAATGACTCCAAAAGGAGGAATGCGTGAATTAACCATAAACGTAACGATAATTACTCATTTGGGCCGTGGGAAAGGCAGATGTTAGCCTGTTTTAAGCAGATACTTTCCACCTGAGTGGGTGTAATTAGAGCGGATGGCACTCTCCCGGGAGATATTGGAAGATTGCCGAAACGTAACGAAAGAAAACCTAAAAGTCCAGGGCGATCCATACAAACGAGTGGACTAAGCTCGTCTCCATGGCCTTCCAACTGGCAATCTCCAACATCTCCACTATTCGCAAAAGCCAGGGAGCGTGAGCATCTCAGCTCAACCTCTGTGCTCATCCACTTACACCCAACGGGAAACCGAGATCACTGGGAGGCACAGTATATCGGCCACGAACCTCAGTTGATCAATTCGGTCCCACTCAAGGATCTACTGAATTTTATTGATGAAGAACTCAAAATAGTTCAAAACGAAATCGGAACGAAAGAAAGATAAATTTTCCCGGACCCAAAGAAACTGAAAATGTTAATTTTTACTGAACTTTAGACTCTAACCGTAGAGAGGATTTAACGTCTCGCGACTCTAGCAATTGACTTCATATTTGAATTTTATTAGATAAACTCCGTCCTCCGGGCTGATCCTGATCCTGATGTTCTCGACGATCCTGTCGCTGCCGAGGTCTAGATTTTTGGCTGGACTGCCTCACCCTACTATGGGGAGCTAGTCCGGGGGAAGGGGAAAACGCGACTCTCTCGAAAAATACTCACTCTACTTACAATATTATTTTTATAAATATCCGTTGAATCTCAGCTTCAATTACAGGTGACGGAATTCCAGAAAATTTCGTCACAATTATTATTATTATTATTATTATTATTATTATTATTATTATTATTATTATTATTATTATTATTATTATTATTATTATTAATTATTATTAATTATTATTTTAATTTTGATGATAGATAGTGATGATCAATCAATCAGTTCAGTAGATTGATGAATAGACCGTGAGATTGAAAGAAGACGAAACAACATTGATATGGATAATACCAAGTATCAACTATAAGAATGGCATGTTGGTCTAGTGGTTAGGGCGTAGGATTGGTAATCGTAGGACTCCGGGGTTGATCCCAGTCGGGAGTGGGATAATTTTCAACAACAAAATCGGGTTTTTAAACGATTAATGCGGTAGGGGGTTGAAAATAATGGTCCTTCTGAACCATCTCATGGAAGGGTCTTGGAAATTGAGAGATATTGAAATGGAAAGATTTGATAATCTGACATCACCGAAAAATCTTGGTCTTTCTCACAGCAAGATTAGAACGTTAAATCCAGGTACATTTGATGGATTGATTCTTGATGAGCTGAATCTTTCGCGTGATCGAATTGAAGTCATCGAGACCTAAATATTCAATGGTCTCTCCCTGAAGAAGTTGTTTCTCGAATATAATCGCATTGTGGAACTCAAATATTTTCAGGTATTTTTCCGGTTGACACTGTAGGGAGGTGATATCCTAAAATATTTGAAATCCTATTTAAGAAAGTACATACACATAAATGAACATCGTTAGAGTCGAAATATCTCGAAAACGCGTAAGCCTGATTCCTCATTGGTCAATGGCAATACGTATGAAGTTGGTTAGGTTTCACCCGGGAAATTTGAATGAGTGAAAATCAACACTCACACAGCGCGCGCAGCGCGCTTCACTGTCTCGTATATATAAAAACTGTAGGTCTCCAAAATGTAAGAATTCTATTGGCTGAAATTATAAGGGAACGAAAAATCATAAACACTTCAATATTTTCATCAGACATGTTAAAGACCCATTCCAACTACTAATATAATAATTTTATTGTAGTCAGAAATATCGGAAATTGTTGCATTTCCTGAAATAGTCTCTATCAATACCGTCGAAAGACATCGACATTTTCGAATTGCATGTTAACAATTAATTAATGTTATCCAGTTTTTCCGCATCCTTTTAACGCGTTCATCATCAATTAAATTGAGTCGTCGATGTTTCCATCTAACGGAATTAACCCTGAGGGTATGATGAACTTTCAGTTAATTATAAATAATTGCACCTTGATTGTCGTCGGCAACCCGTAACTAGATATCCAGGAACAATGTAGTTTTTTATCTGAAATTCAGTTCAAGAGAACGAATGCATGATAGGAAATAGGAAAACATCTTTTGTCAAAATATCTGTACCCATACCACATTTCAATAAAGTAACTCCAACAAATATCTGTTACAGTTTGTAGATGGCATCACCCGTGTGCGTATAGATCACGAGAACACCGAAGAATCACTCACCTGGGGAGTAAAGCTGAGTTTAAAGAATTTGTCATCTCGGTATGGAATTCCAGCTCAACTCTCAAACGAATCCTTCTACAAAACACCTACATCGCCCGATGCCAATACGCTTCATAACTATGTTCCGAACTTGATAACTCATCTTCAAATTAGGGGCGCATTTTTGCTCGCTCGCAAGCTCACTCGCAGAGATGGGTGCGATCAGTTGACAGAGCATTGATGTGGGAACAAACCTTTGAGGTTCACTAAAACATCCCAATATTATTCTACCTGTATATACTAAGAAAAACTAGAAGCGTTGTCTTCTTCTGTGACTCTTTTTATTGATTAGTGATTTTGATCGAGTGAATTCTAATGAATAATCATGGAAAATTTTCTTCATATAAATTTGAACATCACAGAGAAAAAAATTCAGTAAAAATTCCGAGTCAGTTCCGTAATCGTGCGGCGACCTTGAAATGTGGGAGAAATTACGTGAAGTTCCGTAATTTTTTACTTAAAACCATGGAAAGACTACGTTCACTTGAAGTAAAAATGACTGAAAGTCACGTAATTTTTCCCCACACTTTAAGGTCGCCGCACGATTACGGAACTGACTCGGAATTTTTACTGAATTTTTTTCTCCGTGATGAAATAAAGAAAAGAGTCATAACAATGACTCTTTATGTACAATAAACACTCGTAGCTCCTACGGGAGAGACGGGCAAAATGAAACATTTTGCACAAAACGGGATGCGAAGGCAAATGGGACATGAGAGTTTTCACTCTTCTTTTCGTGTTGTTCATTCTACCTGCTAGCAACAGATCGTCGAACTCGGGTGGCAGATCATCCGCATCTGTAGATATTGGGATTAAAGAAGAGCCAGGGATTGGGAGTCCTTAATGGTCTCTCTTCGAACGACCGATTCCAGGTAATTAGTAGCTGTCCATTTTTTTCGGAGAATCCGATGTTTCTTGTGTGGTACTCGATTGAATTTCATCCCCATTCTTCGTAACATATTAAGAGACCATTTTTATCTTCTTCGGGACAGGTTCATCTGAGACTATCACAACTCGACTATACGTCTTTTTATAAAAGATTCTAGTAAATTTCAGTTTTGGGGAGAATTCTGATTCTTACACGGAGAGAAATTTTCGGTAAAAATTACCACTCTAGGACAATTTCTGTCTGGAAGTTTAACAATAATTGATGTTAAATAATAAAATTTATAAAAAGTAAAATAAATTTTACTATTCGGTATGGTAATTTTTGCAGAATAAACCAAAAATTGTCTATCCATTTGTCAAAATGTATATAGACAAAGACAAAAAATCTCTTTGTGGAGTTCGGTAATTATTATAGAATTCATGGAATAATTTTTATTAGCCCAATTCAATCAACTTATATCCATCCCGCGCGTCAACAATTACCCAGACGTGCGACACTTTTTACCATTCGAAACAATAAATTCTACTGAAAGTCCAGTAGAATTTACTATTCTGAATAGTAAAAAGTGGTGTACGCATCTGAGGCGCGAGGTTAATAAATTTCATATAATCTCCGCGTTATAACTTTTGTGTATACCACATTCAAGATCTGTAGGTAAGGTTAGTAATTTTTATTATTCTGGAACAGTAAAATTTATACAGATATTTATAAAAACTACCAAGGTATTTTATAGTTTTTATCGGTACAAACTGGCAATTTTTACACAGATAATAATAAATATTATCCGGAAACGTTCATTAAAATTTATCCACACGAAAGATATTTATTGCTCCAAAAATAAATTAATACACAATTACTATTCGTCTGGGTAATTTTTACTTGGATTTCCCTATAATTTTTATCGAAAATTTCTCTTAGTGTATAATCCTCTGGTTGTCGGGCTGGGAAAGGTGGAAACTCTTTAGAGTCCAATTGCTGAGGAGATGAGAGGGATGAGAACCCTCCAGGGTGTGAAGAGATGAGACGGGTAGGGGATCTTCAGAGTCTGATGGCTTAGAAGATAAGAAGGGTGGAATGTCTTCAGGGTGTGATGGTTGAAGAGATGAGACAGGTAGAAGCTCTTCAGGGTGTGATGGCTGAGTAGACGACAAGGAAGGAAACTCTTCAAAGTCTGACAGGTGTGGAGATGGTGGGGAGAATTGGACAAACAGTTGTCACATGGTTTGGGACAATTTTTGCTCCAGATCAATATCATGAGATCATGATCTGCATGGGGAATTTTTTCATCGTTCAGGTGATCCGATTCAGCCTTATCATTGTTTCTGTCAAAGTCATGATTGTCTTCGTCGGATGACGAAATGCAGATGACTCGTCGACGTCTCAATTTCACTGGTGATGAGAAATCACTTAAGGATAAATATTTAGGAGCTTGATGAGATTCTGCAGATGAAGGTCTAGCGTCTTTCCAGGAGAACTCATTCTCCCAATATGAAATGAGTTCAGCACGGTCTGACTCTGCTTCATCACTGTCCTCGTTTTCTTCGGAGATGCTGTTACGACGATTCTGCTCCAGGCACGGTGGTCCTCTTTCTTCACTTGGACCTGAATTTTCAGGATTCGCATCGGGTGTCTGAATTGATGAAAAATAACTATCATAGGCATGTCTATTCATTGGGTAGATTCCGGTTTTCTTGAATCCATTCACGGTGTGATTGCCAATGGCTACCTCGCGAAGAGCATCTCCAAATAGTAGGACAACCTGCTGGTGAGTGACTGTGCTGAGGACATTAGATTTAGCCAGTCCTACGTTACCATACGCTATCTGTAGCGGACGCATACAAGTGACATCCAATGACTACATACGATGTGTGCAGTGAGATGGGAGGGTGATGAAGTAAACGCCGGTGGCAGCAGCATACTCTAGTCCATTAAAATTATATGGGTAAGACGGATGCCCATCACATATTAATCCCACTGGGTTCTCAATAGAAGCCTTTGTGAAAGCTACAAATTTTTTGATGCAAATGTAGAACGTTGATTTGTCAATCCAGCCTTCCGATGTTTTCACAAATGCACTGCCTTCAGGGGCCCCATACGTAGACTCCTCAGGTATTGTATTATTTGGGCCAGGATAAACAAACAAGAGGGGAGTCACCTCCCCTACGACAGATACACACTGCCGTTCCCAATGTGAAAAAGTTCCCACTTGCTTCTGCCCTTTACTGGCGATTATCTTCGAGTGATGTTTCGGTTCAGTCAATATCCGACTTCATCGACGTTCCAGAGGTGATGTGGAGGAAAATGATAGAGATCCATGAGTTCCTCCGATTTGTCGAAAAATCTCGCCACTGTTTCGGGAGAGAACCCTTCAACTCGAGCAGCTGATGTTGGCTGAGGTTTTCAGATTGACAGCACTTTTGCTCGCTGAACATATCTCTTCATCCAAGCTTGACCAGCTTCAACCTACCTTCAACCTCTTGTTGAACGGATACTGGATAGACTTTGCTTCAGCCGATTCGTATGCTACTGATCTCGTCTGCTCAGGGGTTACCCCATGTAATTCATCCTGCATGAAGAGCAGGTGACTTGTCAACTTCATCTCTTGAGCTTCACTAAAAACAGGTTTGAAGCTCCCCAGTACTGGAAGGAAATAAATTGATTTTGTTTTCTTTTGTCAAATGTTTGGCTAACACACTAAGGAGTAATTTTGAAGAAAAATGTGGAAAACCCTTTCCCGCAAAGAATTTTATCAGCTACACAAAGTTTTTTCCATATTTTCTAGTGGAAACACTAATATACGAGATAATTTGATACAAAAAAAATCGATTTTGATTGAAAAAATTTTCAAATGTAGATTGACATTTTTTCACAGATGATTCACTAAATATCTCGTCAACGGAGAAATTCAGAAATCCATTCAAAACATGTTAAGAAATATTTTTTACAACACCTGCCGTAAAAGTTCACTTTTCGGGTCAGTTTTGCGTGCGTAAAACTTCGTTTTCCGCACTCGAATTTCACTTTATGCACGATCTTGAATTTTACGCACTCCATGCGCAAAACAAACACTTTGCACTCCAAATTGCTCCTCAAAGCAAACTTTGGCAGGTATTACAAAAAATAGTATGTGTAACGCGTACGTACAAAAAAGTTTCACTTTACGCACTTGTTACACAATGTACTAGTTTGCAATAATTTACAAAACACATTCTGTGATATTTCCTCCTTAACTGATCCGTATACGAGATAGAAGGAGAGTGAGAAAAATTTAACCAAACATTTTTCAAAAAGAATGTTGAAAAAGAAATTGTCAATTATCAGGTGTATCTGGACGAAACGAATCAGAATTTCGTAATAGATCAACTAAAATCAGTACGCCTCTGATTAATTTCTCCTTAAGGATGTTTAGAATTTCAATTGAGCAACTCGCAAAAGAAAGAAAAAAAAAAATTTCAAATAATTGATTCACGATATGAAATAATTCTTTTACTAATTTAGAAGTCATGTAGTGGACTTTTCTCTCAACAAAAACTAAAATTATGGCAAAATTCAATGAATATAAACGCATTTGTGACTACAGTAGTAGTAGCGAATTTTTGATCGCGCAACGTCGCATTTATCGGCTGGTGGGGAGATTGTAACTGTTTATATAATTTGGATTTTAATAAATCTCCAATAATTTGGTTGATTGTCAATCCCCTCTGGATATTATTTATTCTTAAAATTATATTTATGATGATGATGACAGCTTACGGAATTTGTTGGGTTATGTTGTTTTTCTGACGGCCAAAAAGGATTCAACGTAACCTACATTACCGATATCACTCAGCTGTGCGTACGATGTTGTTGAGTCCCGCGACTCGTAATGGCGGCCAAAATTTTTCTCGTCAATTCAAAAGTGAAACGAAAATATCTCTCTTATATTGATGGGTAGCCCCATTTTTCGTGTGGGCAAAATATTGCCCGTTTCCCAGTGTAAATCACTTGAAGTTTTTTTTCAAGATCATGAGTGTCTATCCTATCTCTTTTTTTTTTTTAAGCACACGCGGTCACGGTTCTCCCATAAGAGTAATGATACCCAGAACAGTTTTCAGAAATTAATTTCTCATTAGAATGCTTGGGTTGGGGGTTTGAGATTGCTATCAACTCGTGGCTTCGGTATTCAACTGTTATGTTAAGAAAAGTCGAAATTTCTTTGAATATTGTGAGTTTATGGTAAACATCCTTAACGGATGACGTTCATCCATTTTCGTCACTGAGGCCCGATAAGTGGCACCTATCGCCCTGTTTTGCAGGCGATAGGTAGCGGTTTTCTGCCCTGGTAGAGGAGGCATGGTAACTAAGAGTTAACAGCTCTAGGGACGATAAAGCGCTACATGAAGTGAGGCAATAGTCCCCACTCTTCGAAGTGTATAGTCTAGTAAGGCGTACAGCGCCGATGACGGCCTTGTCGGTAACCCAAACACAGGGAGGCTATTCTCAAGTGGAAATCATCTGTTCGCATGAATTGTCAGCGCGCACGCGCCGTCGTATGCGCTGGTAATTCATGCAAGCAGATGATTTCAACTCGAGAATAGTCTCCAAGATGCCTCTCTGACATCTCTCCGCTTCAATTCTCTAATTTCTTGCAGTCTCATTGAATCCTCTGCTACAATTATAAATCCAAACTCAAAAAAAAAATGACCGCAGAACCGATGAGAATACAGTATATTCGTAATTTCACTAGAGAAATATTTGTCACATAATATTTACCTTTGTTGCGAAAAATTCATCATCTGGAGCTAATCTCACAAATGTTTGAAAATCATTTAATTTGATGTATTTCATTTTAGATTGACAACGTTTACACGATATGAGAGTAGAATGTAATGTAAACATTTGAAACCATTAGAAAATTAATTTTGATCAATCAATCGATTTAAGTTGATTCCTTTCTTTCGACGTATTCTTTTTTTATTGGCTCTCTTTTCATCATTTTCCTCATTATTGATTTTGAATTTCGGATTTTTTTCTTTTGATATATTTTTTTTTTTCGAGAATGGAGGGCAGAGCCCCCCCCCCCCACCGGAGCTCCGCCCCTGGACCCCGCGAGGGCTTCGCCCCTCGACCCCACCAGGAGGGCTGCACCCCCCTGGACTCCCCACACGCTCCACCGACTCTGCTCTCTCTTAATGTGGTACGTAACGAAATAGTAGATTATGTTACAAGGGCCGATAAGTATTTTTGTGACAAATATGTCATAATCCGCGCCTTCGGCGCGATCTCATTTGCTGTAAAAATACTTATCGGACCGTGTAACATACGCTATTTTATGTTACGAGGCCCGTCCAACCGAGTTTTGAGAAGCCCTAGGGCGATAGGTAGCAGTTAGCGGCCCTAGGGCCGAAAAGAACGAGGTTAGGGCGGGCACGAGTGACATAAAATAGTATGTGTCATTCGGGCGATAGCGTTGGTTTTCGAGTCGTGTGAGTTTGCAGCACTCGGCGTCGTATAGTCGGTAACTCGAGCCGCCTTCGGCGGCCCTCGTCTCCGACTATACCACGCCTGGTACTGCAAACTTCACACTCCTCGAAAACCGCCGCCTATCGCCCTAATGGCATAATGTACTATTTTATGCAAACAAAGATGGAGGGTTCACTCGCGAAAAATGAGCAAGTACTTTGGGAGAATAAAGAGGGAAACGACATGTGTTTCACTGCTAACCTTTCTTTGTTGCTTTTTCCATCGATCGAGTCTTTATACATTTGGTATTGCCTATACACAAACTTGTCTTCGGGACTTCATACTTCATTGCAGCTTCCCGACAGCTCAAACCGTGTGTGTCAACATCTTCGATGGCTGCTTGCATGGCATCACGATTCCAAGTTTGACGGGTAGTTAATCGTACTCCCAAACCATCTCCTCGACTTGGGATTAAAAGATCTATTTATTTCTGGAGTTTATTTCACAAAAGGTGGGATAAATTCTCAGAGAAACAATGATATACATACCTAAGATTTGTGATTAGATGTCACAAGAAAACGGATGTACATCCCATTAAGATGTCGAGCAGGCACTGAGGGGGGAGCAATTGATAGGTATTTCATCAAATTAATTGTTTCTGTAATATTCACTCTAATTGAACTCGAAATCATTTTCCGCCTTTATCACTTATTGCAGAGGCGGGTGCGCGCTATGAGATCGTACGTTTTCAATTAATGTATGACCGTATATTGGAGGGTGACCGGGCTATTTTCCCCCAACGAAAATTCCCCGGACAAAATTCCCCCGTGAAAATTCCCCCGGCTGCCATTCCCTCCGGTAAAAATTTCCCTGAAACAAAATTCCCCTTGGAAATTTCTCTGAATTTTTTTTCGATTGGAATCGTGGAAAGAAAAATTATTGCAAATCTCACCGAAAGCAATACCACACACCCAAAAGGTGTTATACGGCCCCCAAATTTATGGGTTACCTTTCACGATTTCCTGGAGAAATCTATCCAGGTAAGTTTTGTCAAGGAGAATTTCTGTTTAGGAGAATTTTTCCTGGGAAAATTTTTTTCCAGGGAACTTTTGTCCGGGGAATTTTTGTTGGGGGAATTTAATCCTAGCACTTGCCATTTTGCCCGATTCTCCCCTACTCTTCACCTGATCTCACTCCTATGGGGTTGACGAAAATATATTGAAAAGAAAAACAAACTAGTGGTGCGTTATTGGTTGCTCGCAAGCTCGCTCCCATGGGTGAATGCGTTGCAATATTAGTGTGACCCGTTTAGCGGGTCGCAACAATAACTTTCCGGTTTCTCCCTCATTATTGTAAGTGGAGAGAAGCTAAGAAAAATTTGAAAAGCGGAATCTCTGTTTCTGGAAGTGAATGAAATACAAATCGTCATCATTGAAAATTCAAATTCAACAAATCAACTAGAAATTCGAATGATGATTCAGTTTTCCATCAAATTTTTCGTCCTGATGTAGATTTTTTCTTTTATTCTCATAGGGGAGGTCCGGGCATAATGAGACGGCCAGGCAAAATGGGGCACTGGGGTAAAATGGCCATAATGGGAATTTATTCAGGTGTTTTGACGACGTAATTGTTTAGCCAGGATTAGAGACTACCCACGACAACCCTCAGCTTGATGAAAAAGCCTAAAAAAACAATAAAAAAACAATGCTGTCCCGTTTTGCCCGGCTGTCCCATTATGCCCGGACCTCCTCTATTTGTCAATTTCATGAGTTTGTGAGGAAAATTTTATAACTTCAAGTGTTAACCATTTTCTTGAATTTTTTTATGATTTGGACAGGATTTGCTTGTGATCATGGTCAAGACCTGCAGAAAATTATGAGAATGTGAAACCGTAGGACAAAAAGACGCATTAATTGCATAAAAAAAATTTCAGATCGCATCATTTATTGAGAAGAATAGAGGAATTTGTGAAAAAGCCGTATTTTTGACGTTTTTTCGCATATTTTTTGTAAATGACTACAGAACTGCACCGGCGATCGTCCCCGAAAACTAATCAATTCTAAGTTACATGGAGATGCATCGATTGAAGCAAAAAAAATTGACATTGCACCGTTCGTTCAAGAGAAATCGTGTCCCAAAAATTTTAGTGTTACATACATACAACCTCACTAAAATTGGGGGTATGTAGAGTCAAACAATGCAATCTCAATACCGCAAAAATGACTAAAATCTGGTAATAAACATATAAAAAATGACCATGAGAATTTTCCGTTATTCAGCCAATAATATCATGAAGGACCGCTGCCATGATGACGTGAAGTTAGATACTGTCGTGAAGGGATTCAAGTTTTATATTGAACTAATTATGGTAATTATGGTAACTTATGATGGTAATATGGTATTAAAGTAAGATTTTGGCGAAAGCCACTGCGTTGATTGAGGCAACATGGGATGCGACGATTGTGGTGAAAACCACAGCAGTAATTGAATTAATTTTGAATGCAAAAATTTAAGGTACAGCCACCGATGTGAATGAAACACTTGAATGCATCAATTGTGGCATGATATTGCGGCAGTCTTCCCTGATGATATTGATGGGCTCAAGAACGAAGCATTCTCATGGTCTCCATTTAAATGTTTATTATCTGATTCTATTAATTTTTGTATCATTGGAATTGTATTGTTTGACTCTACATAACCCCAACTTTTGTGAGGTGTGTGCAGTCAACACCTTGAATATGTGCGAATGTATGTGACGCTAAAATTTTTGGGACACGATTTCTGTTGAACAAACGGTGCAATGTCAATTTTTTTTGCTTCAATCGACGCATCTCAATGTAACTTAGAATTGATTAGTTTTTAGGGACGATCGCCTCAGCAGTTCTGTAGTTATTCACAAAAAATATGCAAAAAAACGTCAAAAATACGGCTTTTTTACAAATTCCTCTATTCTTCTTAATAAATGATGTGATCTGAAATTTTCTCCATGCAATTGATGCGTCTTTTTGTCCTACGGTTTCACATAATTTCTCATAATTATCTACATGTCCTTGACCATGATCACAAGCAAATCCTGTTTAAATCGTAGAAAATTTCAAGAAAATGGTTAACACTTGAAGTTATAAAATTTTCCTCACAAACTCATGAAATTGACAAATATGAGAATAAAAGAAAAAATCTACATCAGGACGAAAAATTTGATGGAAAACTGAATCATCATCGAATTTCTAGTTGATTTGTTGACTTTGAATTTTCAATGATAACGATTTGTATTCCATTCACTTCCAGAAACAGAGATTCCTCTTTTCAAATATTTCTCAGCTTCTCTCGACTTACAATCATGAGGGAGAAACCGGGAAGTTATTGTTGCGACCCGCTAAACGGGTCACACTAATATTGCAACGTATTCACCCATGGGAGCGAGCTTGCGAGCAACCAACAACGCACCACTAGTTTGTTTTTCGAATGGAATACGAAAAAAAATTTTTCAGAAAAAAAAAATATTAGCAAAATAATTTCATTTTCAGAATGTTTTTTAGCATTCGCCTCTCTTCAACCGCTTTAATTGATTCGGCTCCTGCACGGAGGTCAGCGAAAGTAAAAAAAAAAAGAAAAAAAAACATTTGACAATTTGAAAAAAAAAAAAACAAAAAACAGAAAATGCAATTTTTCATGTTTTCCTGGAAAAACTGGAGAACAGCTGGAACAATTTCCTCCAAAATCCTTTCCGCTCTAAGTTGAATGGAGACGCTTCGAATGCACCATTGCTGACCTCGATCGCATCATCCGGATATCGTGAACGAAAATTTTTGGCCACATACGCACACACACACACACACACACACACACACACACACACACACACACACACACACACACACACACACACACACACACACACACACACACACACACACACACACACACACATGATCTTGAAAATTATTGGGGAGTGTTGTGGTGACCTTGAAACGTGGAGATATGATGAAAATTCGATTTTCGATTTTCGGGGTGATTACAATAACTCCCCTAACCCGGGAAGTTAAAAAGAACATTTAAAAATTTGGAAAAAAAAAACAGAAAATGCAATTTTTCATCTTATATTTTCCTAGAAAAACTGGAGAACAGCTGGATCGATTTTTACCAAAACCCTTTCCGCTCTAACTTGGATGGAGACGCTTCGATTGCATTGGTTGTGGAGACTCTGAAACGTAGAGATTTGATGGAAAATCGATTTTCGATTTTCGGGGTGATTACAATAACTCCCCTAACCCGGGAAGTTAAAAAGAACATTTAAAAATTTGGAAAAAAAAAACAGAAAATGCAATTTTTCATCTTATATTTTCCTAGAAAAACTGGAGAACAGCTGGATCGATTTTTACCAAAACCCTTTCCGCTCTAACTTGGATGGAGACGCTTCGATTGCATTGGTTGTGGAGACTCTGAAACGTAGAGATTTGATGGAAAATCGATTTTCGTAGTGATTACAATAACTTCCCTATCCCGGAAAGTTGAAAAAGTGCTGAAGCTGGATCTTATTCTTGATACTCGCCATACACGCTATCCTCACCCTAGAACTCTTAATGTGCACTCACTGCACGTATACCTGGAATCTCAGATCTCAGGAAAATTGATAAGTTGCCAAGTTTCATTATTATTTCCATCGGCAAGTTCATCTTATAAATTTACTGCATTTTAATTTTAATTTTTTTCTTAGCTGACTATGTTGAATAGCTGACTCAATAAATTTTTCCATTACATTAATTAGTTTGACTTTCAATGAAGTATGGAAAAAAATCATGATTGAATCTTCGATAAATGAAATATAAAATTGAAATGTCAAGATTGAATAAGGTTTTCGATAAACTGCTGCTACCGATCAGACGTAAAACAATAACAAATAGCAAGGTAAGAGGATGCAAATGAAGATACCCTCTATCGTAGGTACAAGTGGTTAGTAGCTGAGTCTCACGGATACCAACCACGTGCCACTCGTGAGACAGGGAGAGGCTCTCATATACACAGGTACGAGAGATACTACATATACTCAGCGTGAAAAGGAAACGAACCAGAGAGGGCAGTATATATGCGGCAAATACTGGGGCCAGACAAACTGGCGCCAGTCAGCACCTCATCCTCACATGGCCAATAAATCTAAGCGTTGCCTCATTACTAAACTTGTCTCTTTTAATTGAAATCTCGTGTTTTTCCGAAATCTCAAGTTGATACACCTACTATCTATTTTTAGCCATGTTTGCACGTTCTTTTGCAATGAGAGATAAAATATTACTTTCAACGGAAAAGGGAGAATGAATTTCCTTAAAAATTAATTAGCGACCTGATTATAATGCCCAAAAACTTGAATAAATTATCGTATGCGAATAATCATGCCAAAACTCTAAGGAAATATTTTCACATAGAAGGACCGAGGTCAAATAATGATAATATAAATCAAACTAAAAATCATAGAAGAAAACAATTGATCAGAGTAGTCGATTTCTTGCTCATTACTCACAATGGTTAGAGAAGGTTTTTTTTCCTTCTTCATGCCATTCTTCTTCAACTCGGAGACATTCACAAGAGCAATTATAGATTATTATAAAATACCGTCCGTTCAATTCCTGACACTTACCCTCCGCCGATCTATAGATCTCACTAAAGATCTATCCAACTCTCTCATGCCCTTGCCAATGTCAATATATAATCCTTTCTCTCTTTTTCCAGGAGACAGCACACAACTGGACCTTTTTAACAACAGCGTGTGTCTGCAAGCCATAAAGCAGCTTCGTCCGGTTTTGACGAAGCCAACAAGAAAATACTCGCATGTTATTTTTTATCTCTCTTGCACTCGCCTGAGCACATTTCATTGGAGAGATCTCTAAAACGTGCTGGTTGAGGTTATGTACGTGTTACTCCACTGCCAACTGTACAAACCGTAGGAAGAAAATAAAAAATACAATTACTGGCGTTGAGTATTTCTTCTAGACTTATGTCTTCTTTCATATGAAATCTTGCAATTTATTGTCCGCCTTACGACAATAATCATAATTTTTCATTATACTAAGAATCCTTGTTACATTTTTGGAATGAGGTTAAATGGCGATTACTATCGTAAACTCCAATAATAATAATTTTTTAAAATAACATCGCATACATGACGCAATGGAGATTTGTTGCAATTTACAAACTGCGTTATACTAAAATCCCTCCTTCCATTTGGGCATAAGTATAAAAACCTAATCGCAATTCAATAATTTTATAATTTTACATGGAAAAGTGAATCCATTAATAAAATTGGTATTTATGACGAATATATTTTTAATATGAATCTTCATTATTTCAGTTCAAAATTTATTGCAAAAAAATATGTATTGTCCACAATTATTCATATGATAAGTGATCTCCAATTTACGGCTGAAGAATGTCTAAAAGTACGGGAGTGAGTAAAGCCCATCAAACGGTTCTTCTCTTTCTCATCTTCAACGCTATACAAGCGAATCCTTCCGAGAGTTTATACTGGATAAAAACGATGACGATACGAATCGGCCAGCCTCGAACGATTAGCTCCAGGCTACCGAGCGATTCTTCTTTCCAGCTACTCCTTCACTTCCAAATATATCTTCTCTCTCTTTCTTAATTCAACGATCGTCCTCTTGTCCTGTAATTTTTCGATCGAATCAATGCCTTTACGGACACGAGATATCGTGAAAATTACGATGATCAAGCTAACTGGTATAAAAACAAGATTTCTGATCATACCTTATAAAATTACGTTGGAGTTGTTAATGCAATAGTGGAGATATATATACACTCACACACGTAGAAATTTGATTCCGAATATTATATTTCATAGTCTTGATCAATTGAATATTTAAATAAGATATATTTGATATTCATAAGAGGAAAAAAATATATCCATAAAATTGGGAACAAATTACGAAATCCTGGGAATTGCCACTTTTGAAAAAAAAAGTTTCTCAATGGTGACGAGAATTCACCAGCACATAGTGTAAACTGGATGATTGCATACATTATTCAAATCCTTGTAACTCAATAATGGTATGTACAAAAATGTTCTACTTTGGAATGACAATTCAATTTATTTTTGATGCTTCTGAAGGCCGACACCGGAACTTCTCACCTCGAATTCAAATGTAACTCAAAACTGAAATGACATACAGTATTTCCATTGAATCGACAGATGATTATTTCATAGTCTCTTTGTGTCCTAAAATTCCAAGTGTCCTGGAATTCTAGAAAATCAGTTCCATTAATTCCTCCAGTGTGTATACAGTAGACTCTCGTTATAGTCGAACTCATGGGGGAGTAGGGGAAGCGAATTCGGAGAATTCGACTATATTTTTCTACCCCCCACCACGCGCTTCGAATTTAAGAGAGACTAATTTTTCAGTTTTATTGTTTCTGTAATTCTATATGCCTCACCAGAGAGAACAATGGATTGTTTACATCTTAGGGCCCGAAAGTGATAGAGTGGGGGAAGCGTTAATCTTCGAAAAAATCGATATGAGGAGAAGTTCGACTATAACGAGAGTCTACTGTACAGCCTGTTCATGACTTCTCAGAGGATCTCAGAATCTCTGAAGAAGAATGCACAATAATCTAATATTGAAATTTTGCGAGGTTATGATCAACTCCCGTTAGCTGGACTCGGTTCTCAGAAGTCATATATGCGACCAATTTGAGACTATCGATTTTTGAGTTATCGCGGGGTGAAGGGAATAGAAGTAACAAGACTCAAGTGTTCGTTCCAAGGAATTAGGGGAGAGGAAGAGTGTGGGACGATCGAGTGTGCAACTATTTTGAAAACTATGAGCCAAGAAAACGCAATCCATTCCAGAAAAGAAAAGGTCAAAGCATTCAGTAGAGGATTAGTGATTCGAAGTTCGGTTGACTTGTTTCCATAATGAGTTTCTATGTAACTTAAATGGAGTGGATTTCTATCAATCCCCTCGTTTTTCTATCCAATTATCATTCTCCAACTGGATATGTTTTAACACTTTACTTCTCATGTTTCTAACATTACATTTGAAGTTGGTATCAACAAGTCTTGCAATATGATCATGTAAGATTTATACCTCCTTATTAACATTTGCATTTATGGAAGAACCAATAAAAATATATTAGTATAAACTAATCCTATGAAATTATGATGTTACATACTAATACGGATCTTTAATCAGCCTGTTCGGAGAAACACCTGTTCTATACCTAATAGTTTTCAAGGGACTTTTGTGGTAAACTATTAGAGTAATTTTCAACGAATTGAGCGAAATATTTGGAACTCACGGAATTTCAGGTGAATTTGTGCACAATAAGGATGCACACACATTGCTGATTCAGCTGCATTTGTGTTTGTGTTATGTACATATCTTCTAGATGTTATCAAGTGAGTGAGCCGAGGATCAACGGTAATCATACTGTTATGTTGGTACAAGTCCTTTGAGGTTGAATAAACAATGTTTCCACAGTGACCTAGAAGAAAACCAGGCGATCCAACACATTGCCTATGCTCTCATCTTCATGGTCATTTTCTATTTTCAAAGCATCAGCAAACAAATCTTCCTTAAATACAAGAATCTAATATTAGAACTGCTGGAGATTTTCGTAAGCAACAAATTATTTCTTTCGACAAAGTAAAAAATTGTGACATGGAAAATTGAATTATTTATGCCTCGATTTGAAGTGTAAAAGAAGTCAATGTTCATCAATACAAGAGAATCATGTGAGACTCGTTTCCTCGGTCCAGCTGAGAGCGTCAGCATCTCCCGCGATCATCATGGACTCTGATGGAGAAGGTAGAAGAGTACACGAGGAAAGATCCCTGGGACGAGATCCCATGAATAATACACGCGCGGCACAATTAGCTCCGCCGTTTCCAATTTAATCGACGAATTATCAACCCTTCAGGGAACGAACGCGGGGGACCTGTTCTCTCTCCCACCGCTTCCCTATCCCCCCCCCCCCTCACCATCCTATATCATTTTTCTTATTTCGATCGAGAAACACAAGATTCAGTGGAAATCAACGATGTTACAGTTTACTGTCTACAGTATATATACCTGATGTCTTGAGTTTCATAATATCGCTCAGCGATTATCAGTTGAGTTAGATTCAATCCATATCATAAATAGAGGAAGTGGTCGAATGATAATATGATTCATTGGAGGATAATATAGGAAAAATTAAAATAAATGGGAATATTAATTTCATAACACTAATCCTTCTTGTTTAAAAAGATTGATGCTTTTGGCATGCGGTGTTAATGATACAGGCATAAGCAAAGTGCACTAGGTGCAGTTCTACTACTAGTATGGAGGGATTGAAGGTTGCAGTTGTTTGATTGAAAAGGCAAGGAAATTCCATCCGGAATTTGAAGAAAGACGATCAGTTTTTGAGATACACATGAATATGAAAAACCTCTTGCTTATCCGAGAAACCACTGATGACAACCTTACATCCCGTTAGTTATTGTCCTTGAATTAATTCAAGATGAGTTGTTTTCCAAATTTATACATTTTTTCATACACCCAGAAAAAAAGATGGCTGAATCAAGTCGAGAAATCGACCTGACCTCATTCGACTTGGATCAAGTCGGAACCCGACTTGAATCGAGTCGGATTTCTGACTTGAATCAAGTCGATTTTCTACTTGAAATAAGTCGAAAATCCGACTTGATCCAGCCATAGATATCCTGTTTAAAGCAGGTCGATTTTCGACTTGATGCAGCCATCTTTTTTTTGGATGTACCTTCATTTATAGAGATGAAAATAATTTAATATAACACATAAATCAGACTCGACTGTATTGAGTATTTACCGGCGATGCGAGATTTGAATCGTCTATATTCTTTTGGACATTGACTCCGTGAAAATTGATTACTCATATCATCTTGAGTAATGTATTTTTTTCTTGTATCAATTTTTCAATAGATATATTATGGAGTAAAAATATAATGAAAAAAATTAATTGTATAACGGTGTCCAGGTAGCGTATCTAATGTGCCATAACGGACTGAGAAAACAGTGATATACCAATATAAATTTTTTTGTACTCTTCTTTAATATTCTTGTGCAACAACTATCGATCGAAACGAATGCAGACTTCTTGTTTCTCCTGTCGATTGTGGCACTTATGGTATTGGGGGATTAGGGGGAACAACACTCTCGGTCCCAGACACGGTCATTGAACACGGAATATATATATAAATGTGTTGAAAAAAAATTGACGAAAGAAATAGATTGAATAGGAGTGATAAGAAGGCAGCCATGGGAATCGTGTCGATTGTTTCTCATGCGTATGGATATATGTTGTAAAAGAATTATTCCGTCAAGAAGTGGGAATATAAGTCGAAGGAAAACAGGATAGAAAGTGTATCTTTCCCTTTTGTCCGATACAAAATATTTAGTTTTAACACAATAAACAGAAAAAAAAAATAGAGAAGGAAAATTAAATGTGAAAGAAAATGTTTTAACGCCCTCTGCAACCCCTTAGACTTGCAAACCGTAGCTTAACATATTTTATTTGATTTTTTTTGGGATATTGGATGATAGTCCCAGGTAATAGGGTGGGACTGGAGGGTTAGTTAAAGAGAGAGTACTAGGCAACGAAACAAATTTTGCACCCCACAGGGTTTTCTTTACTTCTTCCTCTACTCCTCAACCTTCTTTTCTCCTCTTTTTCTTCAAGTCCCGTGGTACATCCGTTCCTCGCACCCTTGGCTGTTCGCATTAACGAATTTACATTTTTTAAATGGGTAGGGTCCCACTCGCGGGGTGATAACTCGCGAGCCATTTGTTCCACAAAGAAATGAAACAGCCCCTCTCTCTTCACCCCCTTCACGATTCGCAAAGTATATACACTGTGAGTACTCCATCTTAATAAAGAATCACGACACTCGAGACTGTGGAGTCTTTAAAATGGATTTGTCCCTTGGCAGCAGTAGCTCTCTTTGGTCTCAGACTTGTCGACAATTAATATCCATTCGTTGTGAAGAACAGTGACAATTGTTTACAAAGTTTGCCTTCTTTCCGAACAATTTTTAATTGTTTTATTGCACTGATGGGAATATTCACATTTGTCGGATTTGTTAATCTGAAATTTCTAAAGAAGAGAATCATTTTATCATCTTGTTCACCTGCTGAATGTTTATATCCATTGAGTCATGTAGGTCATAGGGGCAAATTTGATTTTTTGATTATTATGTAATTATGTATAAGCATCAAAATTCCAATAATAAAAAATATATAAAAATTCACAGCATACCCAAATTTTTTTCTGTACATATGTCATTCTAGCACTGATTTACACCCTTTATATGTTGGAAAATTTTCATGCCTGAAGCCCAAGACAAAATCTCTAATATACACTCCCAATCTGCAAAACACATGTGCCAAGTAATCATTCATACTCTATCCGAAGATACTCGAGTAATGCTGGGGAGGGGGAATGTCGAAGTACGAATCCATACATATTTAATGAGGCTGCACGTAGTTGTAAAGAGACAGAAGTCCCATCCTCACCCTACTTCGTATCGGGTATAGATACTTTTATTCAAATCTCATGCCAACGAACAACAATCTTTTCATCTCAATTCTTTCTTCTTTCCTTCTCGATGGAATTTCCAAGAGCGGGGTTCCTATCAAAGAAAAATACTGAGTGCTCACTGCCGCATACATAAACATAATCCGTTATACATATTTTATGTTTTATACCACTTTTCTGTGGTATTTTAAATTATTTTCACGTTTCCAGTTCTACCACATGGTGAGAGGTGTCAACGAAAAATCATTTTAATAAAGTAGGAGTAGAAAAAATGAACAAATTTGACTAGGAAACGGTTCGAATTCAAACGGTACACGGAGAAAAATTTTCAGGAAAAATTACGGAAAAAATCACGTAAAAATTACGATCTGAAACGTAATGGAGGGGCAAAATGTAGTTGCGTAAAAAGTACGTGTCGTAGCGGAAATTTTACGAATCTCTCAGTGAAAATTACGATACTCAGTTCCGTAAAAATTGACTCTCCTGTGTAGGAAAATTTCCTACATAAATTCGTAATTTTTCCCTGACTTGATTTTTTTTTTTTCGTGCGGAATAATGATAATAATATTAATGATAATTAAACTTAAATTTTTATTAATTCTAATGCCGATTTTTTTCACTCGTTAGATCATAATTTTGGGAATTATTGGGGAACATGAGGATCAAGAAGGAGGATTAAAAAATGAAGAATTTTTTTTCACTGATTTTTTTTATTAGAAAATGTGAACAAGATTCATTCTAACATTCGAACTCAATTTTATATTTCCAAAATATATTTTTCTCCCACGCATCCCCCTATCCTTCTGATTAACCAACTTTTGACGTCGTTGGAACAGTAAACTCCAAGAGTTTACCCTCGAGTTTATACGATTAAATACGTTTGTTTAAATAAACACTATGGCACAATTTTACAATGAAAATACAGTCGTCGTTAGTTAATGGAACACAGAACACACACTTGTATCAATATCTAGATTTTTCAACTGGTTTTACCACTCATTTACCCACTGTCACCACTAATTATGTTGTTAGGTCGTATTGAATAACGCAATAAGACGCAATACACTGCTGGAACAGTTGTACCCCCGAAATTGTCCGACGACAATCGAGGGATTCCGAATCATTAGAGTGGGGGGGGGGGGGCACACTTTCTATGCAAGGTCAAGCCAGCCCCCTCTCCATACTAGACGGGAAAATTTACGTCTCGTAATGAAAAAAATTACGAAACTGGGAAACGTAAAAAAAACAGTAAGAGTCACAGAAAAATTTCGAGAAATCGAGTAATATTTCCATTTCTTTCTGTACTTTTTAATGAAAACTCAGTAAATTTTACATTTATAGAAAAAATTACGGAACTTTAAAATAAATTTTCCGGAGCAAATCGTAAAATTCACAATTCATTTCTTATTTTTTCCATAACTTTTCAATAAAATTTCACTGAAATCACATTTCAGCTCACGATTACGCAACTTTTTTCGTAATTTTTCCTAAATTTTTTTCTCCGTGTAACAACTTCATGAACGAATCTTCTTCTGGCTCTGAACAATTGTTTCTGAACACATTAAATTCAGAAAATTGACTACACATTCGTTAAATCCTCTTATTTTCCGTGTATTACTGATAGGAATAACAAAATACATGTGTATTTTGTTACGTGTCCTAAACTTATTGCAGAAATCATAGAATGGGCTACTCAACTCAATTGACAAAGATGAAATCAAATGCTTGTAAAAAATGAAGTACATATGTTGTGATATCATACATATGTAGGAGCTTCTTTTCTATCTTTTCAGTTTGAGTTTGACTAATAGGAGTCCCCTCACTGGTATTATGCTGTTGGTCAATAGGAATGATGAAAAGAATAGACCAATTGATCAATTCACCAGTGGAGTGGCAAATCCTAATAAGTCAGATTCAATGTTCTTCAATGAGTATGAAAAAATAAAATTGAAATGCTCCTCATGTTCTGAATTACCTCAGAAACACGTGATTTACCAATGAAATGTTGAAGACTCTCGATTGTAGTTGAACGAGATCTGCAAAAATATGTTGTTAATACTCATTACATTTTACTCCTTCATTCCTGAATGAGTGCATTCGCTTTGGAAGCACACGAAAATTGATATACAGTAGACTTTATCGTTATAGTCGAACTCATGGGGCAGTAGGGGAAGCGAATTCGGAGAATTCGACTATATTTTTCTGCCACCACCACGCACTTCGAATTTGAGAGAAATTTATTTTTTGGCTTTATTTCTTCTGTAATTCTATATGCCTCACCAGAGAGAATAATAGATTGTTTACATCTTAGGGCCCGAAGGTGATAGAGTGGGGGAAACGTTAATCTTCGAAAAAATCGATATGAGGGGAAGTTCGACTATAACGAGAGTGCTTATAACGAGAGTCTACTGTACTGTAAATCATAATTCTTCCCGGGAATTTGGATTATGGCTTTGAAAATAAACTAATTGATGAACAACCTCCTTCATAATGTAAAAAAAAAACAAGTATTTTCGTTGGATGCATTTGTGAGGAGTTTTCGATTTGATTTCCATTTGCAAAGATTAAGATTATGATTGCATCGTGTTCCGGATGAAAGAGCTCGTGGGCAGCATGAACAAAGTGAAGCCAGTAAACGTACTATATAAAGTTTCGTACCATTGATATAAACGCCGAGGGAGAGGAGAAAAAAAAATATGAAAGAGAGGAAGAAAGAGACTGGGTTTAGGTCGAGTTGAATCGAGTTTGATAAGGTTAACTGCTGGCTCACGGGGGCGTAAGGGAGGTCAAGTGGCAGTAGTGTAGGCGGTGTGTTCACTCGTCACCGTAGTCACGCCGATTGAATTTCGTATGATGTCCTGATGTTTCTTCCTCTTGTCTATTTGCACCATTTTTCTATCTGAAATTTTATCTCTTCTTTTCAATACAATTATTATAAACTTATTTGTAAATAAAAGAATTTCTATTGATAATAGCCGAAAAAAAAACTGAGAAATTGGCTTAATTATTTCGCTAAAACTCCCTGTTTCCTTCACAACATGAAAAAGGAAGGATATATTCTTAGCGCTTCCAAACGAGTTTTTTTCACAATTCCCCAGATGAGATGTACACTTGAACTGAATACGCACAGTTTTCGGTAGCGAATCGCACGTGCCAGGAGAATCTCACCAAAAAAGAAAGCAAAAACACTGGAGGTAAAAAAATGTAGAGTTAAGGATCCGCCGAGGCTACTGATTTGGGGGATCAGCGTCGTAAAGTCGATTGAGATGCGCTCCTTTTGCCTCATCGTGAGGATTTTGTGTCCCTTTTGTATCGCACACCTGGGTGAGAATAAATTCGTCAAGGCTCAATGCTGATTATCTTCCTGTTAACTCAAAATTAACAAAACACAGAAATCGAGTGGAATTTTCTCTAGTCGACAAGTGAATGAAAACCAAATTGGATCAATGTTTTTGTTTGATGGACAATGAATTATTGGCCTGGAAAACGAATGAAAGAAACATCGAATAGAATGTTTGTGATGACAACACTTGTTTGTCACTTGAAAGCACCTTTTTCTCTGCTCATGGAACTAAAAAAAAAGAATTCATCGAGTCCAGAAAGAATAATTCAATACCTATTGTAAAAGTAACAAGGGACAATCAGAACTCAGAAGCAAAGAAAATTATGAAATTGGGAGAAAATTCTGAAACGAGTGGGAAAAAAATAATTTTGTAAAATTGAAAATTCGTCCAAGCTCTATATACCCTAAAAATGTGTTGTTGCATGGAGGCTTGGGGCGCGTTGTATAATACGTCCAGGCAGTCAAGTTTCGGCAGGCTATAATCAATTCTGATTGCAGTCGGTTGGATCGCGGCGCGATCCACTCCCCGATAGCCGAGGAAAAAAGTATGAGGCTACCCAACTACCGGAGGCTGCCAGAGGCCTCTGCTCTCCTCTTCGGCACACCGTGTACAGGTAAAGGGCGGCTGGTGGGAGGTTGAGGGAGGGCGAGAAGGGATTTTATAAGAAAGAAGAAAGCCCAAGAGCGGTAGAATAGAAGAGGAGCACAGCACACGACCGCGCGAGGTTACTTTGTGTCGGCGTGTCGGGGGAGTCGACTCTCTGAAATCCCCTCTCACTCTCTCCTCACTGTTTTCGATAAAAACTCCTTGCAGAGTTATTTATCGGTCGGCCCGGGATGCGACACACAGAAACCATCGCGTGCAAACGTTCTCTATGTTCAAGCATAAATAGAGATGGTTTTTGTATGACTTTTCGAACTATTGACTGAAGTTATTTTAACAATTCCAAATAGATTGGAATGGGTAGAATTGCATTAAAAAGTTCAGGGATATTCTATAGAATACAGTTCAGAAAAAATTGACTTTATTCCAAATTTCAGTCAGTAGTGCAGTTAGAATTTTTGTTCTTGAAAATAAATGGAAAAAATTTTGATCAGTAACCCATCTCACCACTGGATGATTAATTTGATTTCTTTGATTCATGAACTTTTTTTTCCTAAAAACACACCTGATGCCCTATTAGTTTATTTTCTCAGCAGAGAACTGATTGTGAGAAAATCTCAATTCTTCCCAAGATTCCATCAACCAATGCAAATTTCTCAACTAAATGTAGACTATATTTGAAGAAGAAAAAAAAAAACGAGAACATAATCATAAATATTCAACCCAAAACCAATTAATGACAAACAAACAGAAATTGAAGGTAAACGAACGACAGAAATAACCGAAACTAAACGCAGATTGCCATTGGGAGTTGAGCGAAACGACGGAAGAATGCATCTCGTGTCCCTTAACTCACATCAGTCGTGCGTCCAACTGTGGTGCACCCTGAGGACCTTGATCCGCCGCTGTCGAGTTGCTCTCTCGCTGTATTGCTTTTATTTCATCCTCTCCTCTCCTCTCTCTTTTTTCCTCTCCTCTGTTACTCTCTCTGTCTCTTGCACGCTTCTTACCGATCCCTTACATCCGCGCGCGTCCGGCCCCATTAGTAGTCGGCTGGGCCATCATTCAATAACGCTCTCGATGCGCGCCGCTCTCGGACAGTGCCTCTCGCAAGAGGAGACTCCTCTCGTACACGTATATATGTATACCCTGTACAGTACTTATACCGGGTGTCCCAACCCGTCTTTCTCTCATCATTCCTCACTATATATATTTCAATAACCATTGTATTTTCTAAAATAATTTTATATTTTTTGAAGATGATGGATTGGAGTAAATTCCTCGATGTGCCTCAATATTCGAAAATTTGGAAAAAGTCCAATTCTATACTATAGGAATTTCTCACTTGACGAGAGTTTGAAAATACCTCTTCTATTCATTCAGTAGATCCAGAGATATAAAAGAAAATAATTAGAAATCATTTTCTATTGTCCTAAATTTTTCATTCGCCATCATCAGTAACATTCATCTCGCTGGAAGCAGGTGATTTTCGTTAATCAATTAATTTGTGTGATTGAAAAGCTCTCCGTATTAATAATTTTTCTCAGTTTTTTACCTCATAAAGAATTACAACTTTTCCTGATAAAAGTCATCTGTTAATTTCAATACCAAGAAATAATAATGATACTTGTCGTACTACGTCGCTTCAAATGACGTTGAAAAATATTAATCGTGGATAAAACAACCCTAAAAAATTGTATCAGAATGGATGTATGCTCGTAACAATTATCTGACCGAGGTATTTTTACGACTACCGAAAAATATACTTCGATTCTTGACGTAATATCACTCTGGGATAAAGTTGTGGCCTAGGGGCATCATATCCAATTCGGTTTTTGTGTGTGGTATTATGCTTGTAATCAGCTGAATGAGGTATAAGCGTTTGAAATTCTTGTGTTATTTACCTCAGTCATCATGTTATGCATAAATTTTCACACACCTTTATCCTCAGTATCTTTTGCTCAAAACAATCATCAATTATAAATGAATAATTAATTTATAAATTATAAATGAATAATTGAATTATAAATGAAGAATTTTCCAAATTAGCAGTGAGCCTCTTTTGCGTGTGAATTTCACTTGCAGACTATAAATTCGTAATTTTAAAATTTCATTTAGTCGTACTCTGCGTTGATA